>VZSE01002177.1:500845-717681 GCA_013398275.1 Promerops cafer | reverse complement strand
CCCCGCCCCGCCCGCGTCCCGGGCCCGCCGCCTCGGGCTGCCCCGCACCGCACAGCCGCGGCAGGGACACAGGGGGCTCGGCCTCTGGCGTCCCGCAAGCGACTGGGGGTTGATTCCTCATCGGTGTTTCTGGAACGGCTCTTCTGGGCGAGGGAAGCTGCGTTTAGAGGGATGGGGAGAGGGCAGCCCCTTCATGCGACCTGTGCTGGCGTTTGGTTCGTTGAAGAGTCACGGTGGAAAAGGTTTCCACAAAAGTCTTTGATCTGTGAGCAGAGGCAACATCCAGGAGAGGTGCTGGAGGAGGAGTGCTCGTAATAGACTTGCTTTTAGAGGGGAGTCTAAGCGGGCGCTCTCTAGGCTTTCCTGGCTCAAGCAGGCTCCTGGCCCGAGCTGGTTTCTGTCAGAGGGAGGGGTGATGCCCAGCCCTGCTGCTGCTCAGAGGGCACTGCAAAAGATGGTCTCCTCCTTTGGCCATGCAGTGCTGCAGTGGTGGGTTTTCTCCAGTGTGCATTCTGCACATCAGGCAGTCTCACAGCTTTCAAGTCAATGAAGAGCGTGTGTGTGAATAAATATTATTCTCGCATCTTAATTTTTTTTAAAGGCGGTTAGAGATCCCAAGAAATTCAATTGGTCAGTGTAGTTACAGAATGTGGAAAGATGCTGAAAAAGATCAGATGCTTATGGTCAGATCCTTCACTAAAGGAAATTAAGCCAACAGCAGACATACATTGCTAATTTTTAAGGGCTAATCATGTCAGATCAATTTAGTTTTTTCGTTTGACATGACAGCAGGCCTGGCAGACAGAGAAAGCTACTGGCTTTGGACGTTGTCCCACATGACCTTTACATGAACTAGACAAATGAAAGGTGAAATTAAGAAGGGGCTGAATGCCTCATTGGAAAACCGTATGTGGAGCAATTATATCATGCTTTTCTGTGTGTGTATGTGTCTGATCTGGAGTCTTAATGTAGTCTGCCTTGGCTACTCTGCTGTTCTCTACTGCTCATCAAAATTGAGGGTAATAAAACAATGACTGAACATATGTATGTGCAGGGGCTGGCAGCCTTTGGAAGGTAGGATTAGAAGTTGGAAAGATCACAGTAAATTGCAGAAATGCTCTGAAATCCAAAAATGTAAAATTTAACAAAACCAAGCTGTATTAACAAAAGGAACTGTATATGCAATATAAAATGGAGACTAACTGGCTAAGCACTAATATCCAAGGAAAGATCTGGGGTAACGGGAGGTAACAAACTCAGTATGTGATGCTGGTTTTTGTGATCTTGAAAACCAGGAATGCGTTTCCAGGTGTGTCAAGTAACTGCAGAAGACAGTTATTCTTTGCAGCTTAGTACAGCAAGTGGAGCACTGTAGCTACTTTTAGGCACTTCAGGATGTAAATAGGTGAAATCTGGAAAATGGCCGGGGAAGAGCAAGAAAAGGAGACTCAGAGAGTCTGACATAGTAGGAAAATACCAAGCTTGTTCCTTCTTTTAAAAAAGACAGAGTAGAAAATATGGAGGATGGGGATTGATTATTTACTATGTCCCTTGAAGACAGCTTAATTGGTATCAAGAAGGGCTTAAATTGGATATTGTGGAGTAAACTAACATTTTCTGATTCAATATAGTGAAGTAGTGGAAGGGTAATTTGGGGGATCAGAGTTCCAGTTTCTAAGAGTCTGTAATAATAAGTTAGGCAATTCTTGATGGATGTTTGTCTAAACATGCTTTGGGCTGTCTCTGAGCATGGAGGACCTCTTGTCTCCCCTGCCCTGTATTTGTGTTATTTTGTGACAGTCAAAAGCTGGTTGTTACCACTGACATTATTCCATAGCCATATGACTGCTCTTTCTCTGTTTTTTGGGGTTTTTTTTGATGAGTATCTAAATTGTAAGATAGGAGTTTCCTCTGCTCCTATATGATCTTAACAGTGCCCAAGATCCTTTCTTTGTGACAGCTGCCTCAGCTCTGTTTCTTCCTGAGCTTGCTTGTTACTCAAATGGTGCGGGGTATTCAGCATGTCTGAGTCAGTCCTTCGCTCTGTCTCACAGTCATAATATCTACTATGTATGAACCTTGGGATTGGTCTGATGTTTTGATTTCCCTTTAAGCTCTCTGGTCAGATTTCCATTACGAATGCATTTAGAAGAGAGATTATTATTATTATTTTTCTTTAATTAACATAAACAAACCTGTCCTCACTACCCTACCTGCATGAAGAAAGGACTGAGAGGATTCAGGAGGAGCATTTCCTCAGGCTGGGCAGGGAACGTGCTCCTGCCTGCCTGCGGCTGGGATCTGCACCTGTGTGCCTTTCCCCAAGTACAGCAACTGCTTCTGCGCCCCGCCCGTGCCGGCCGCTTCAGCGAGAGCCCGAGTAAATGAATGGGATCGCTTTCTGTTCTCCTGACTTCTGCATGGTGAGTGAGCAGCTCTGCATTGGCTGGGGAAGGATGCTGTGTGCAACTAGCCTACCTCAGTGAGCTACGCAGATGCTCCTGAGAATACCTGGTGGATGGTTTCATTCTTCCTAGTATTAAGGGAGAGGTATTTCCAGCAGTAGCATAATGTTGCTTAGAGCAGGCATTTGCCAGATGGTTTCAGTTCCCCCGAGGTTTTGGGATGTGAAAGGGAAGGGGCCAGGAACACACTTTTGATTCATTCCATTAGTAGATTAATCGGCACTGTCCTGGCTTAATAAGTCTCTTAGATTTCCCAGTGGAAATGGCACATGTAATTCTGCCCAGGTCACGCTCTGCACCCCTGTGTTGAAGCTTTCACAGCAAGATGCCGTGCTGCTGCAGGCAACATCTGCAAAGCAAGATTGGGAGTGGGAGGGGGGCAGGTTTTTTTGATGGAGGGAGAAGTGAGAAAAATCTT
The DNA here is from genome assembly GCA_013398275.1 of Promerops cafer. Lineage (NCBI taxonomy): Eukaryota > Metazoa > Chordata > Aves > Passeriformes > Nectariniidae > Promerops > Promerops cafer. The sequence goes on along the minus strand of VZSE01002177.1, from coordinate 714,798 downwards.
TTTAGTAGAAACTGTTAAATAATGCTTGTGGGAGTGAAATAGGTTGTGAGAATCTGCTTGAATTCTGTATTTTGGTGGGGACGTATTTAAAAAATCTTGCAGTGGTAATCTGATGTTAGGAGGCTTTTTTCTCCCCCTTCCATTCTCTATTAATGGCCAGCTAGATTGCATTTTCCAGGAAGTCTGTGATTAGAGGACAAGGGTGCTCTTCCTGATAAAGGTCAGAGGCTGCTGTCTCCAGAGGCTGTCGATAAAATGATGAGAGCTGTCTCATGGATTTAACTGAAAACCTCAGCAGATGCTGTGCTGCTATTTACTTGGGGGTGAAGGCAGGCAGTCCCCCATGACCTGTCTCTTCCCACCTCTGTTTTCAAAGGCCAGCCAATTGTTGGGGAGTGGATTTAGTTGCTACCGCTGCCCACACGAGGTTTGTAGCTCATGGCGTTTTAGGAGGAATCTGTGTTTTTAACTTTTGGTGCATGTGGATTTCGATGAGCTGCACTCCGATGTCACAGCATCACCAAGCTGGCTTGCTGCTGGGCCCAATAAAGGTTTAGCAATAGGATTGCATCTAGTGAGACCCATTGAAATTACTTTGCATCTGCATTTTGTTGAGGAGACACTTTCAGGTATTACCAGCAAACACATATTCGTGTTTTCTGGTCCGTTGTTCCTGCTACACCTGGAGACCATGGGCTACCCTTTCTTACAGGTCAGGAGGACAGCGGTGGCTAATGCTAGCAACAGTTTGATCCTCATCTTTATTTCTGGGGCACCTGTCACCCTGGCTCCTTGCCATGGTCTCTCTAAGCTAAAACAGTGCTGCTCATTTCCAAGTGCTTGCAGAACAACATCTTGTTTTCCAACCATTTATGGCAGCTAGCTCCTATCCTTTGCAGGGTCTGGAGGAAGACTGACAGGGGCCAAAGGAGTAAATGTCATGAGACTCGAGCTTTCTGTTGAAAGCTGAGATAGAGATATTTTACATCCCGTGGTATATGTAGCCGGATTTAGGCTCCTTGGTATTTCCAGTAGAATGGCATTTCAGAACTGGGAGCTGAACTCTGACAGCAGCGTTGTCCCCAGTTGCTGTCAACTTCACCCCAGACAGAGAACTGCTGTTTTTCTTGAGCAGCTGCTGCTGCGGAGCAGAGTACGGGAAAAGTGATCGTCTCTGAAATAATTTGAAATAGACAGATAGAGCCAGCCATCTGAATTTTACTCCAGAATTAATCTAATGACTGTGTAATATGTTCTTACTGGTTTATCCTACCTAAAGGGCAAAGTTAACTACATTAAGCACAATTTGGAGCGTTTTATTTCCTTCAGACTTAGACTTTGGATACGGCTGACTATCTGTGTATGAATTTTGAGGTTTCTGGGCATCTCTAATCCAGTTTGTAGTGACATTAGCATTAGATAACCATAGCAAGGCCTTTATCTGAAAGAGAACCTGCATTCTTCAGGTCGCACAAGGATGAAAAAAGATTGTTGTGGTCACTGTTGCTTTCTGGAAATTTAATATATTATTGCTTTGTTTTCCAAGTGAGTAGCTTCTCTAGCAGTTACAATACTTATCAGATGGCGTGGTTACACTTCAGGGCTTAAATTTGGATTCAGATAAAATGAGACTATATTGCATAGGACCTAGGACACAATAAATGCATGTGTTGACTAGCCATAGTTACTTCAAACCATTCATCTCATCTAAACCAAGTGTGAGTTGTTACTCATTCAGTCTGTCTGTCTTAGGGATTGGAAGAGTAAGGAGGTTGCAATTAATGTCTAATGTAAGAGTCTAATTTTGCCAGGATTTGATCAGAAAATGCAACAGAATGGAATTCACAGTATTGTTTGTTTGGGTGTGGGGTTTTCTTGTTTGTTTGTTTGTCATGGCTGCCTGTTGGAGAAAGAAGGGAAGGTGGATGAGCCTTAATGTGAGCTCAGCTGAAGGTATTTGAAGGTCACAGTATGTGACCCCACAGACTGCAGTGATGCTGAATATCAGATCTACAGCTGGTCTGCTCCTATGAGACCCCAAATCCTCCTGATTCAAGTACAATCATTGACACAAATGCCAGTTTGTTGGGACATCCCATGTTGCAAACTGTGGGTGTTTTCAGTACTCGCTTTGTGTGAGATCTGTTAAAAGATATATGTAGGTATCTATCTGCATGCCTCTTGGAAGTCCCATATTAAGTATATACACTAAAAAGACTTTGAAGAATGGATTCTCTTTTGTTTATAAAGTGGGAGACCAGTAGTGCAGCTAGTCTTTACAGATACACACTTTTCTAAATTGCCTTATGCCCATAATTCCCTGAGGGACCAGTCAGATGGAGGGAACTGTTTGCTGCAGCTATGAGAGTAATCCAGCTAGATGGTGGTGGCACAAGTATAGTTAAAGAGTGCTTTGCTCAGAGTGATATCAGAAATAGAATTGCATTTCTGACAACTGACCTTTGCTGATCACTGTGAATTGAAGTTGGGGATATTATATTCTATAACTAAAATTTTCCGGTAGTGTTTCTGTCATCTTGAAATCTTCCTCTGTTTTATATCTATTTATACCGCTTTTCTTATGCTTTATTAATGCCTTTTACATTTGAACAGTCTGCTGTTCCTTTATGTGGCTTGACAACTGCCAATACCCTTGCTGAAATATTTTGCTTTTAGTTCTGCTAATGGCGATTTTGCCTGGGTTTTCTTACTCCCGTTATGTAATGGAAGTATCTGCAGTCCCCGACACGTGTGTTTGGTCTCTTTCCACCCACCCATACTTATCACAGGTTGATGCTGTGTTCCACCAAAGTCTTTTAGCAATTTGGTTTTGTTGTTTTTCAGGAGATGTCATTCAGTGTTTATTGGTGTTAGCTCTTCATTAGCTGCATTCATTCCTTTCTTCTTTGCTGATTATATCCTTCTGCCATTTCCCACGCTGAAGCCGTAATTCAGGCATTCAGCTATTTTGTCTTCATTAGGTACATAAAGCTGCTAGGTAAAGTCATGGATTATTCTTCTTCTCAGAGGGTCAAATGAAAGAATGTTATTTGAATAAAAGAAGAAATAAAGCATCCGTGACAGTAAGGATAAAAAAAAAATGGGCAGGAGGTAGTATTTGCTAGTTGATTTCTTCTCTCTCATAGGTATATTTACAGTTTACTTTAAGGGTTTATTAGTCCTTGAGTCTCTCTAGGTTTTAGAGAATGCATTTTATACCCTTAAAAAGGGACATTAAAACCCAGTTTTCAAAGATAAAAGATAGAATTTTATTCCTCTCTCTAGCAACTTTACTATCCCAGGATTTGTAAACTGCTTTCTAAGCCATAGTAAATTAGATCCCAGCAGTACAGGGCCTCTGCAGATAAATATAGTAGCCATTATACCTTGATATAGTCGTATTGCCTAGGAAAATACTACTGTTATTGAGAAGGAATTTGCTCAGGGCAAGAAGGTATCCATTACTTCCTGAATAACTCACTAACATTGTTAACCTTCCTTTGCACAAACAAGCCAGGAGGAGTCCCTTTCTGCAGGATGGTATTGCTCTCCATCTGTATTACCCTTTATCATCAACAGACCTAAACCAAAGTTTCAGCATATTGATAAATGCCTCTTTGGTCCAGGCAAGAGAGCCTGTCTTCCCCCTTCCCTGCTGTTGCAATACTTTCATCTGCATACCCTTTCTTAATTTCTAGGATGTTGCTGTGCTGATGAGTTGCTGATGCAGTACAGCCACTTGACATGGTAAACACAGAGACAAAAAAAATGGTGTAAGGATGCTGCAGCTCAATTGATGAGGTTTTGGAAGCAGTTTCCTTCTTGCTACCTGGAGTCTCACACCTGGGATTGGATGCCATCAGTTCATCCTTTTGGTATAGCTTCCTTTGTGGACTGTAAAGGGATGAATTGTTGATGTAGGAGCTGAGTTGATTTTTTTAAAATTTATTAATTTCTCTTCAGAATCCAAAGCCAAATAAATACCCTGTTTAGCACTGACAAGTCTAGGGCACAGAGAATCTTTCTGCCCTTTATCAGTTCAACTGGATATTGTACTCCTTATTTGACACTAAAAATACACTTTTGTTGGAATCTGATGCTGTGTAATAGCTTTCTGCTACTTCATAGAAAAACTGAAGGGAGATAAACTTTTTTCTCTTTATGAAGGTATTAAGGCAGTTATTACCTAACCAAACTTTAAAAAAGATATATTTAAATATATCAGGGTTGGAGCTTACTCTATTTCCCTCTTACAAGTACCTAAATATATTTGCAATATGCCAGTTCAGTGTGGACTTCAGACTAGATCCATGTGTGTTAGAATGCAGAAGATACAGCCTGAAAATCAGGCCTAGGGTGGCATCACAGCAGCAGAGAAGCTTTTTCTTCTGTGGATGTTCAGCTTGCTAGATTCTCCTCAGAAGGTATTGGAGTATTGCAGACTTCACTCCTTGTCCACCACAGTAAGGCTGACAGGTATATCTCATGGAAATTCCCACTTGGCTGCCCAAACTCATGTTTGCTATATCCTGGAAGTGGCTGCATAGTCATTCCATTTCTGCAGATGAATGCCCAAACTGGAGCTGTGAGAATTCCTTACATCTAAATGCTTGCATGCTCTTCAGTGTTTAACTTTGAATTCTCTGGCTTCACAATATAGTTTTGTTCATGTGGGTGTTCTTGGTTTTAATTTAAGTGTATTTTTGGGAATATGTTTTTATCGAAGTACCTTTGCTAGTTACTGAGCTTTTTTCTCCTGAAGAATTGGCAGTGCTTTCCAGAATAGTACTCTTGAGCATAGTTGTGAGGAGAGGAAAATCCCAAACAAACTTGAAAAAGCTTTTCTTGGTATCCATTTCTTTTTTTTTTCCTTATGTACTTGAATGATAAGCCTATGAATTGAGATCTCCTGAAGTTTATTTAAGGACTTAAATTTTATTACTGTGATAAGTCAGTAGCAGGACAGTCCTTAAAAATTGTTGGGTTTGTTTGCATGTCAGAGTGTTTTATTGTTTCAGGCTTTCTGCTTTTTGTGGAAGATAAACAAGCCCTTGATAGGTTGCATTTAAATAAGTAGTCTCTTTTCTGAAGCCTCTTGCTGTACCATACATGCAGAAGAGAAAACATGGAATCCAGTTTTCCAGTAATGAAATGGGTTGCTCTATAACAAAATGTTGGGTTTTTTTTCTTGTAATATGCCAATGTTTGGCTTATTTGCTTGGCAAAACATCTGAGAGGAATCGTGGTATTTTTCTGAAAGCTTTATTGTATGCAAGTTGTATTCTTGCTTCCTTTCATAAACAGGATAATGCAGAGTGAGGCTTCCTGGAGTCCTTTCGGATGCTGAGAGGAAATCTACCTTGTGGCTCAGAAATTCTGATAATCAGAGATAATCCAGGATCCTGACCAGAGGCAATCTCACAAATGAGCAGCACTCTGCCGCCAGGGTAGTCTCCAGCGGCACCCAAAGGAGCAACCAACCTCAAAGAAGATCCTCTTATCACCATAGGAGCTGCATGCATGCCCAAGGCTGCCTTCTGTGCCTCTCCCCAGATAGCTTCCAGCCCCATCTCTAAGCTTCTTTCAAAAAATCAAAACAAACCCCAAATAAAAATCAACCAATCAAACCAAATAAAACCCCCCAAGACATAAGGCATGCCCAAACCCACAACTAGCAGAGGTCTGATTTCCTCTGTTCTCTTCCTGGGACCTTCTGCTGGAGTCAGATAAGCCATGGAAAGCAGCCTCTGGGCGCCGTACAGCATGTTGCTGTTCCTATCTCCAGTCAGACCTTTTGTAGGTGGTTCTTGAAATGTTTGCCATGGTAGGACAATGATTGAGTCTTCATCCTCAGTCTGAATCCAGCTTCTGCATAGAATGTGGACACTCAGTGTGGCTTTTGGCTGTGAGGAACTGCTTTCCTTCAGTTTGAAATTAAATTTCCCTCTTCACCCTGCTGCAGTCTCATGCCTTCAGCAGTAGTGCTGCTTTCCTGATACAGTCTTCTGGTGTGATGGAGGCTGGCCAAACTCAGCGAGCAGCACCAAGGCTTTAAGAATAATGGACTGCAAGAAACACCTGCATTTGTGGTTGCCATTGTGTCACAGTTGTACTTTTGGCCTTATGGCAGGTTTAATGTTAATGCTTGTAGCTAGGGCTTATTAGAGCTCCAAGTGCAGGTGATGCAGCTCAAAGCAGACTGCGGACTTTGCCAGCTGTCCACATTTAAATATGTTCACAGCTGTAGTATGGTTAAAACCCACTTGTTACCTGGTTGCATCCTTTTTGTTTGCAAGCTCGAGCTAGATAAGAGAGCCACAGAGCTGTTTGTTGGGTAGCTGTTGGAACATCTTCCTTAGTTACTGCTGGAATGGAAGGCATTTTGTTATCACAGACTGCAACAGCTGACTTTTCTCCAAATATAGAACAGAAATACGTATTGAATGCTTTGGCTCTTTTTTCAGTATTGGGAATGTTTCTACCTTTTCCCCATAGTAGCAGATCAATGCAGTTGCTGGGGTTTCTATTCTTGAGAAGCTCTAAAAACACATTATCATCTTCCAGCTCTGACTATGGATTTTACCTCCTGTCGCTAGGATTCCCTTGTAAATTTTATTTTTTCCCTTTCTAATCTCCTTTCTATTTTCTTCTCTCAGCTTTTCCTTTTTTTTTTTCACTTGCTAGAATATATACAACTGTTCAAGTGCGGGGATGTGACAGGGAAGCCCAATAAGCAATCTGTCTGTCTAGGAAAAACATGCCACTGTACCTCTGGTCCCACTCAAGTGCTGAGTATGTACGTAGGTGCATTGGTTTGGTCTCTATTCTCCTTACACTTATCCAGATGCAATTGTCACAATCATTTTAACTAAGCCACCGCTAATTTATATTTTTACAATTGATTGCTCTTTTCTGTCAAGATGGAATCTAATACGGACTTACTCATTTTCAGTGTAACACTTCTTGAACTAAGAAATTGTTTCCTCTAATTTAGCAATCTGGAGGGTGTTCTTTGACACCAGCCCCCCTATGCCTCCCCCAAGTGTTGTCACATTAGAAATTCCAGATGATCAGATGGGATTTTCCCTCTGTTATGAAGAGGTGCTCATCTAGGCACTCATCCTGTGTGCTATCTAATATGATTTCAGTAGCGTGTAGCAGACACACCAGCTCGTACCCTGTCTTGAGCTTTATCTGCTAGAATGTTAATCCACGAGCATTTGAAATCATATGCCTCTGAGACACAATCAGCTAGAAACAGATAACAACTGTTTGAAACTGTGCCGTGCCCATTCCCTGTTTGTTCACTTGGATCTTTCCTAAATAGGCTAGAACTTTATGTAAATTATTTTTTAAGCATTGGTCTTGTTTGAAACTTATATACCAGCAGTATATTTGGATTGAGTTTATGCACATGATGGAGTAGTCACAATAATTCTTTTATGTAATTAAGGCTTTTGATACTGGTACAGAAACAGGTAGATTATTTTTTTCATTTTTCCCAGTGTCTCTTATTTTTCCAAATACCTTTATAAAATATTAAATAGGTGGTTACTTGCTCCTTTTTTTCTCTTTTCCCTTTTGTTACTTGCTAACAGCTTCCTTACTTCTGTAACAAGCATTAAAGTCTTTGCAGACTGCTTTCTTCCCCTTTCACTTTGATTTACACAACAGCCTCCCATCAGAGAAGAGGGACCAATGTTTCACTAGGCTACAACTCTCTGAACATTTTTCTCATAGCTTGGTGTATATTAATTTTAACATCTTTTCCTTTCTACTTTTAATCCTTTTTGAGACATGAAAGATCCCTAAGAGATAATGTGTATTTCCACACACAGCAGCCTTTACAAGCTCCCTGACACATATTCAGTAAACCACTGTTGTTAGGATTATGGCAAAGCATTTGCAGGGGATCCTAGCTACCTTTGTCAGAAGCCTGTCTTAGTCATGTCTGTCTTTGTTTTTCTGGAATAAGATGCATTGACACACTGTTGTCTTCTTGCTCCTTAGAGAATATTTCGTGTTTTTTAAGAAGAAATTTTTCAGAAATAAATGTCTTGTATGGATACTTTTACATACCAGCTAATTAGTTGAAAAATCTGAAAAAAAATATAATGAAGACCTAATAACTCATCTAGTTGTTCTTCCTCGCCCCCCAATTTTATCAGCCAAGCCAAATCTTTTTCTTGCTTGTAATGTGAGGCTAAAATGGCACTGCTACCAGTTCTGCAACTGTGGATAGTCTTGGGCATGCACTTCATGCTCTTTGTGTTGCTTTGAACCTCTGGGCAGCAGCAGCTCTCTTGAAGCAGGGTGGTGGTGCCTCTTGAGTCCTCCCACAGCCTCATTTCCTGACCCGTCGGGTACTCCTCTCACTGCTTGAGAATACTGGGTGTTGAGAAACCTGCTCTTGCAGTTCATCAAACAGGGCTCCTGCTCCAGGACAAAGGTATTACATCACCAGGAGTCTGCTGCTCTCAGTAATCTTCCGCCTTCTTTCCATGGAGAAGTGGTGGCCTTGTAGCAACAGTGGCAAATAAATTTTGAGGTAGTGTTTAGATGTTTCAAGGAGGGTTCAAGGGTCTTGTTTTGATTTGGAGGTTGAATGTGACCTGCACAATGTGGAATTGCTGAGATGATTTGTAACAAGCCTCAGTTATTGAAATTAACGAACAGGCTTATTCTGAAAGTTTTTATTTTCTTTCTCTGAAGGTGGCCTAAAGGATGAGAGCTTGGGGAAGAAGGGGAAGAATTTTTTCCTTTTTTTTTCTTTTCCTATGTTTTTAATTAGGGCAGTTTTTAATAACTCTTCAGCTTAGTTTTAAGACTCATCCTTTTCAGGTCTTTTATAGGAATATGTATGAAGTAGGATTTATTTGGGTTCGCTCACCTGGTCCACGTGTCTTCTCACTTCTCATTCCTGCACGCAAGGAATCTCAGCTTTCATTAAAATAACCATAGGATCGTTTGTGAATTGTGATTCTGGATCAGAAGAAAACCTTGAAAATGCCATCAAGGTTATCTGGTGCAGAAATGTCTGCTTCAGTCTGCAGGCTGGCTGAACTAGTTGCTGCTGCTGGTGTGACCCTGCTTCAGAGATGTTAACAGAAGTGTCTAATCGTGATGCAAATGTCAGCATTGCTGCTGTTTCGCTCCTGTCAGAGCCTTTGAGAACAGGTTTGTGGATCACATGCTTCAATCTTTGGAGACTGTGGGGCATAGGCTTTGGTGCAGTAAGTGATTTTTAGGAACATTGCTTTTCACCCTCTCAAGCTGACCTATTGTGCAAAAAAGTGAGAACAGATGGGAGACCTGAGCAGTGCCATAATGGAACAACCCTGTGCAATCCCAGCTTTCTGGAGGAGCTCTTGCTCCTTTCCTGAGCAGCAGGGCTTGGGTTTTCTGGGCTGGAAAGTCGAGTGTTGTCTTGCTTGTCTTTAACTAGCAGATCCCTATGACTGCTGTATCCTGGTAATAGGAATAATCCTTTTCTCCAGGTTTTTGTGTGGGACTACAGTGGCAGTCATGTATTTATTTCCTTAGAGCCCATTGGCATCCCATGTGCTCAGGCCTGTTCCTGGGACAAGCCTGCCCTGGGGAGTGTCTGTGGCTTGCTGAAGGCGAGGGGAGCCTGGGGAGTGCAGAGCACATCTCGGGCGTCTGGGCTGGCTGTGGCAGGAGGCCCATCCATTTGTCACCCCATGTAGACGGGGCCTGACTCGTGCTTCCAAGCCCCCTAGATTGCATTTAAGTAATGTATAAGTAGAGGAAGCAGAGGTGATATGTGGAATAGCACCATTTCTATATCTTTAGCTGGGATAAAAATATTTCTTCAAAACTCATTTCCAAGGAGACCAGTGCCTCAATGAAAACACTCCCTCCCAACCCCCCCCCCGTTTGAGATGAGGCCGTATTTAACTTAGCATTTGGAGCCCGGCAAGGGAAGTCAATTCTTCATTTTGAGGCAGGAAGGGAAGGGGGCGAGAAACCCGTTTTCCTAGTTTGGAAGAGCGGTTTAACTGATTAATGAGATGCGAGGTGACACTCATCCTGTGGCATCGGGCACGGGGGATGGGACGAGGATTTGCTCGTGCGGGGAAGGGCTTGCTGGTGCTTGTCGAGGGAGCTGGGGCGAGTGTCTTTTGCTCAGCGCGCCTTCCTCGGGGCTGCCGCCCCGCCGGCAGAGCTTTGCAGTCCTGAAATTGGAGCAGGCTGGGAGCGCAAGGCTGTGAGGGCACTTGCCCCAGTCAGACTTGGGGGGAAGCTGCCTCCAGGCAAGTGGGAACCCGATACACTCTGAGGAACCGGAGCCAGCTGCTGCTTTCCCTCCAGCAATGTGCAAGTCTGTAAAATACTCATGTGGAGCCACCTGCGAAAGCAGATTAACCCCTTTATCTGTGTCACTTCTTTTCCCCAGCTCATGCCGACAGTGGTTGCTCTTCCTGAGGGAGCTCCAGGGCTGGCACACTCGGATTTTCTCCTTAGCTTCAGGATCCCCGTAGTTATGCTTCTTGATGTCTGTCAGTGGTTAATGATTAAATACAGCTACTGAATTGTTACCGAATTTGGGGTGTTGACTAAGGGGGTAGATGAAGATGTGCAGAACCTGCCTATGGCACCCTGCGTGGCTCCTGCATCTACGGATGATTCCTGGAGGAGCAATTAGTGGGTGGGGGGGAATGGGTCCTCACCCCCAGTGACCTTGGAGGACAAGGTTTTGCTCTGCTTCATTCACAGGGCTACAGTTCCCTTTTCTAAAGTAAGTGCTCTCCAGCACTGGGAGCTGGGCTGCATTTATTACTAACCCCACCCATCCCTGCCTATTGCAAGAATCTTGTGAGGCCGAGATTGTGTTTTTAGAAGCAGAATGACAGGGAGAAATTCCCTGGAGGCGAATGCAGAGTGTGCTGTGCACGCCAGTACAGACACACGGGGCTGGGAACTCCCAGGGAGAGATTAAGTGCGAGAGAAGAGCGCAGAGCAGCCAGAGCTGGAGGAGGGGGGTGGAGGAGGCGAGACGCTTTCTAAGCCTCAAACTGAGCCATTCGGATTTTTTTTCTTTAAGAAAAAAAAAAAACAAAAAACACTCTCGACCAACCTCGGTCTCGACAGTCTTACTGAAGTGCCTCTTGTGTTGCCGGATCATCTCACTGCTGGGTTTGAAGGACCCAGGCTAACATGATGTACCTCTGGGTGAGTAGGAAGCGTGTGTGAGGGCTTGCACACTTTGCACATATAAGGAATGGAAAGCTGAAGGACTCTGCACTAACGTGAGCGGCCTTCGCTGTTGGGCTTAGCTGTGTGCAGCCTCTACTCACTGTGGACTAGTTTTCCCTTTTAAAAAATAAGATTTCGAGCAAGTACTATTAACTGGGTATCAAGCAGGCTTTTCCTGTGGTTATAAGTGCCTCTGGAGAGAACAGTTTTGGGCAGGTGCCTTGGAGACAAAATTTTTGGTATAATGCTGCTCACTGTCTGCCAACTGAGAGACCTGTGTGTGTATATATAATTTTCTTTTTATACGTTAAACTGTTCCCATGTGCCTCTTGCTTTATGGGATTTTTGGTGTTATTGAGAGACATCCCAGGTAGTGAAGGAGTGCTGCTGAAAAGGATCTGTAAGTCTCTGAAGGCTAGGAGAGGAGCAGGAAGGGGTTAGATAGTTTTGCAGTTTGGGACTTTGAGGATGGGGGGAGAAGCTCTTTCGAGAAAAGCTGGATGCAAGGTTGTTTTTCCAGAAGTGGCACAGTTACTCAAGTTTCTGGCGGAGTATGGAAAATAATGTCAGGGAAAAACATGTGTAAAGTGTTATATAGATCCAGCAAGCAAAGTAATAGCTTATAGGAAGGCATATATACTTTCAGGCTGTGAGCAAGGACTGGAATTTCCACTGGAGCAGTCAGCTTTTAGACTGCTCAGTCATCAACGTGTAGTTTTGTCTGCTCCTGGGCACCCTTGAGATCAGCAGTTTGCCCTTGGGTTTCCTTACTCAGATATGTGAGGTAAAGAATAGTTGGGTCCCAAGTTTTTGGTTTGATTTTTTTAAAAAAAAACCAACCTTTGTTTGTGACTCAGAACGAGAGGGCTCTCTCTGCCTCTGGCTGCTTTGAGTCTGGCTCCCCATCACTCCCAGGAACAAACACTGGTTTATTTTAGCAACAAAGCAAGCCTTGGAACCCAGGCAGAAGGATTTGACTTCCCTCCTTTGCACATACACACACTATCTTTGTTGCAGGGTAACCTGATTCTGCACAGGGGTATGCACACTTGCCTGGTTTTGTCCAGCAGGCCCTGCTGGCAGGCACGTCCACCTTCTCTGCTCAGCCCCTTGCCACAGCCTGGTGTGTGGGACCCCCACTTGGGGTGCTGGGTTTTAGGGAGAAAGACTGGGCAGGACCCATGGCTCAGCTAAGATTTGTGCTTGGTTTGGTGGGTGGGGTGAGAAGAGAAGTAATTCAGCCAATGCTGCTGCTGATCTTAGATAAGGAATAAACAATGGAGATGTTCCTTACTCTGCTGACATGGGGAGGATGAGTGTGGGAGCAGAGGAGAGCTGCCCTGCTGTCTCACCTCCTGTGCTGAGGGGTGTGTGAGCACTCTAGTATAAAATAGAGATGTTAGCCTGCCTAAAGACCAGCTATGGCCCAAAACGTGAAGCACTGACCTGGATTCTTAAAAGAGGGTTGAGTTTTGGGATGCTTGCCAATGGATGAACCCCATTGGGCTGCTGCTTCTGCCTGCACCCTGAACTTCAGGCAGCACTACTGCTGTGTTTGCATTGCAGTTTAACTTCAGAGAAGTGGAGAAAATAAATACTAAATGCTTGAATAGCTGAAGGGGTTTTAAAGTCATCATCTGGGCACTCTGCCATGATAATTAAAAAAATTAGTGAATTTTTGCTATCTAGATATGATCTTTCCCTTCTCAGTACAGGTTACACTATTACTTTTGGGAAATCTCCTCCTCTTTGGACCTTTCAGGGGCCTTTTCCTCTGTGCCCATTTATGTTTCTGCTTTAAGCTTTCTTTATCCTGGCAGGCTACATAACCTTTAGCGGTAAGAACAAGGAGCCTCAACTGACAGATCTGGTTTGGTGTGGGGTTTGTTGAGCCTCGGCTGTGCCAGTTTCTTGCTTCCCTGCTCGCAGGTTCCCCTCTGCTTCTCATTCTCTTCTTGTTGCCTCTGCTATCTTTTTTTTTCTGTTCTGTGCCTCTTGTCCTTGGAATGTCAGGACTTCAGTAGATGCATAGAGATTTGTACTGAGTCATTCCTTAATTCAATGCATGAAGCTACATTAATGCAATGTTAAATTTGAGGTTTTAAATATGCAAGTCTTGAAATCCAGAATTAAGATTCCCACAGCAACCATAATGTTTCTCCCCCACCCCCCAGGGGTGCATGTTACAGAATTATCTTCTTTGAAGAGATTGTACAATATTGAGTGCTGTCAGGTTTGACAAACAGTAAAATAAAAAGGAGAATGCACCTTCCTCTGCATCTGTGGTGTGGCATGGATACTGAAGCCAGACATACAGGCTACCTGCAACATCACAGTCCCTGATTATAATGCTGTCTCTGGAATGAAGTGGTGTAGTTGGTTCAGTCTGACATTCCTGCTTGCTGAACCGTATTCCCTTGGGTGAAACTTGTTGCAGGATACTCTTAAATATTTGAGAGCCTTGTAGATTGCAGGAGATTGTGGGCTGTGGAGAGCTGGAGAGTAGGAAACTTAAAATATCTGTTGTGATGACCTAATGCTTGGCATTGTGAGCGAAGTGAAGGCAGCAGACTATCTGTGCCATTAAATATCAAGAGAGACTATTTATCTTAACACTTTCGTTGTGTAGGATGCAGTTGTATAAAGTCTTTCTGAAGCAGAGATGGTAAGATAGTCTCTCTGATGTTGCAAACCGTTGGAGTATATTGTCAGTGTTGCAACTCAAAGTGGATATTTGCCTTATGTATAGGAGGTGCATATAGGAGTTCTGTTTTTGCAGGCAAGTGTTTTGTTTGTGGGGGACCATCTAACTCTAGTTTTGTCTCTTCTCACACTCATCCCCATTTGTGTGCAGCTGTCTGGGCTCTTGAATTGCTCAAGAGAGCTCCTAGTCATGAGTTCTCTAAATGGGACATGGGTAATTTGGGCTGTGAAGGCAAGAGGGTCTTTGTGCTGAGGGCGATCAGGAATGACAACACGGGGGCAGCTGTTGTGCTGGTGACAGCCAGGAGCAGAGTGGTTTGAAGGTGGGAAAAGCATTCAACCCTTTACTGGATAAGAAAGACCGAGTTTTTTCATTTATGAGCAGATGAATCTTTGTGTATTGTGAGTCATGAGATATAATCTAGAGTCATTTCATTCCAAGTATTTTCTAAAGAGCATGATGTGTTCTGAGAGTTGCATGTATGAATGTTGCCTTGTTGGAGGTCTGTTGTTACAAGAAAGGTTGAAAGGAAGGGGCAGCAGCCCTATGAAGCAATTTATCAATCATCCTTCTCCTGTGCTCAAAGACAGCTGAAACTATCAAAGGCAGGAAGCACCAAGGTAAGGGAGGTCCATGCTGTTGCTAGGCTTCTGGTAGGAAAGCACTGAATTCATCTCTCTGTTTATAGTAGGTATGGATAATTTCCTCATTTCTTGCAGCCATGTGCAGAGTACATACTGAGTGTTTGTCAGAGGGCTGGCTGCCTATTGCAGTGAGAAGTGATTTCTTTCTCTAGAGCCGTATGAAAGTGAAGATCTTACCTAGACCCACTAATTACCATACAGCAAGAATAGTGCTAGTAAGCTTGCCAAGCTAATTTTGAATTTTTTTGTTGGTTTTCTTCCTGACCTGTCTTTTACTTGCCTTTTTTGTCACTTAAAAGTCTCTCTTTGCATTCACTGGAATAATTTTTCCCTCTAGGCTCCAAGCTCATCAGCTTTACCACCAAGGGATTGGAAACCCAACTCTGCTGCCAAACTTGAGTCTTAGCAACGAGCTCTTCCTCATGCCAGGTCTTTCTATTATTTGTTTGGTCTTTTTTCATGAGAGGTAGCTACTGCCAGTGAAAAGTATGGACATTACGGCATGGTTTTCAAAGCATGCGTTTGATAGCAGCAAAACAAGTGGCTATCCAGGGAAAACTGCCTCCCTGCTCTGTTCTGGTACGAAGCCTGGGGCAGCTCTTGCTGGGGAAGTCTAGCTGTGCCTCTGGGTCTTTGGCTGGAACCTGTTTGGTAGGCATGGCTAATGAACGTCAGCCATCACCCAAAGCTCTGACAGGAGGGAGAGCACAGGTGCTGCGTGTGAAAGGTGTGCACGTGGAGTGGTCACTGCTGAGAGAGGTGGACATGGGGTTGCCTCTGGGAGACTGTGGCTGTGAGGATCTAGAAAGGTTTTCCTGAATGAGTGTTAGAGGTCAGGTCTGGGTGAATTTCTGTGAGTGTGTTAAAAGACATTTTGTGTCAATACAAACACTGATTTTTGGATTCTTGCTCTGGAGCAGAAAAGCCCTGGAAAATCATAAAATGGAGCTCATGCGAAAATCCTTGAGCTAGTAGCCTGTAAGCTGATTCCCCAGCCTGCAAGTCCCTGTGGTGCCATGCTGTGGCATGCATATGTAGCAGCTTGAATCCAGAAGTAATATAGTTATGTTTGTCCAGCACTGCAGCTGAGATAATGAGTTCTGCTGCTCGATAAGGTTTATTAGCTTTGGTGCAGCACCTCATGAACCTGGTTATACTGCTTCCACACTTGAGCTGTTCTGTGCACAGCTGGGCTGGGGATGTCTGCATTGCGTTCCTCTGGGGCTTTGTGTGACAAAGCAACTTGCATCTGTTTGCATCTAGGGTTTTATACAGGCTTTGGAGATTTGGGAAACAGAGAAAGAAGAGTGTATGAAAGAGATTTTATAATGTGACTGCCTGTGTTATTAGAGGACTAGAGTTGATAATCCAGGTGATCTTTTCCAATTCTGTGTTCCTGCAAGCCTGTAATCATGGAAGATGCCAAGGTCACTACCGAGACAAGAAAGCCCAGTGAAGTTAAAAAAGAGAAGCCATTTCAAATTAAGGTACTGGCTTCAGAAGACGGAGATTCAGGATCAGGATGCACTGTTCTGTAGGCTTTTGTGTAAATCAGGTGTACAGCACATTGCCATCATGTTCAGGAATTCCCTTTCTGATGAGTCTAAGCAAAAGAATTAGGGGGATGTAGGCTTGCTCAGTTGGTGTATTTCTCCAGTGGCTCTTCTGCCTGACTGCTGTATTCCCACCTGTCCAAACAGTGGTGAGCACAGGGGACTTTGTTTGCTGTAAGCCTGTCCAAGTCTTGGAAGACTGACAGGGGCTGGGTTCTGTTTAAGTTGGTTTTTCACAAAACAGCCTGTTTATCTTGGAAGGAAGAGAATAAACCGTAAGAGAATAAGGAGAGAATAAACCTCAACCTTTGTGATTTCCAGCTGAAAGCTTGAGGAAGAGCACAGATAATAGCAATTTGAGACTGAACATCTGTGTTTCCTGCACTTCCCATGCTTATTTGCTAATCTTAATTCCGTTAGTGACGGAACTTTACTGTTATCACAGAATTCTTAGGCTTGGAAAGGACCTCTGTAGATCATCTAGTCCAATCCCCCTGCCAATGCAGTATCACTTGAAGTAGGTGATGTAGGAACATGTCCAGATGATTTTGAGTGTCTCCAGAGAGGAAGACTCCATAACCACCCTGGCCAGCCTGTTCCAATGTTCTGCCACTCTCAATGTAAAGAAGTTCTCGTTCGTCCGCAGTGGAACTTCTTGTGTTTTAGTTAATGGCCATTACACCTCATCCTGTTGCTGAGCACCACCAAAAAGACAACAACCTCTTGGCACCCGCCTTTGAGATATTTAAATGCATTAATGAGATTCTCTCTCAGTTGTCTCTTCTCCAGACTAAACAGGCCGAGCTCCTGCAGTCTCTTCATATGAGATGGTCCAGACCCTTCATCATCTTTGTGGCGTCTACTGAGCCCTCTGTGGTACCTCCTTGTCTTTCTTGAAATGTGGAGCCCAGAACTGGGCACAGCACTCTGTGTGTGGCCTCACTAGGGCCAAGTAGTAGGGGGAGGATCTGCTCCCTTGACCTGCTGGCCACAGTTTTTCCGATGCACCTCAGGATTCCACTGGCCCTCCTGGTTGAGAGGGCACACTGCTGACTCATGGTGAAGTTGTCATCCACCAAGAGTCTCAGGTCTTTCCCTGCAGAACTGGTCTCTAGTAGGTCCTGTACTGGTACTTGGGGTTATTCCTCCCCAGGTGCAAGACCCTACACTTGCCCTTGTTGAACCTCATTAAGTTTCTCTCTACCCAGCTTTCCAGTCTATCAGAGCTGTCCTAACCCCCAAGGTAATGGCAATGGTATAGGAAAGGTCTCTGAGTGGACCTGAATTGGGGTGGCTTTTTTGCCACAGCTCTAAGCAGTCACTGTGGTAGCAACTGTGTATGTGTGCATGCTTATCCAAAAGTATGATTAGATAGCTTATGCAATTAGCTGGAAAAGATCCCTTCATAGTTCAGCAAGGGCTACTGGGTACAGCAGGAGCTTGAGTGATGTAGAGGGGTCAGAAAAAAACGTTCTCTGTATGGAGTTGTCAGTTTGGAGAAGGAACTGCAGTCTGTGTCTGCAGTACCGCAGCTGTGGATGGTACCCCGTACCCAAGGCAATGTGATTCACCCTGCAGCCATGCACTGGAGAGGCAAGCTGTGCTGGTGGACCAGTGTGGATAGTTCCACACTGGAAGTGAAAACAGGCTTGCAGAAAATTAAGAAATCCATTGAGGATGTGCTTTGTGCCCTCCAGTGCTAAATTCTTTTGCTAAAAATGTTAAAGATTCCTCAAAGCTGTGAAGAGGCTTAAACAAGTAATTAAGTTTCCTTCGTCTGTCCCTTAAATTTAGGTTTCATTGTTCTCAGAGTCCTGTGTCTCATGACTAATATACTGCCTGCACAATGCGCTGGCTGATTTTTTACCAGATGGTTCTTGGGTCTGTAGCTGAATCCAGGGCGAAGGCAGTTAGTTTTTCTTCTGCCTCAAATGAAAGATGCTGTCCCCCACACAATGCTCTGATTGAATCTTGGACATAAGACAATAATGAAGTGAAAATATTTTGACCAGATGACAATTTTTTAAGATATTCTTAGGGATTATTATTCATGATATTTAAGGAGCTGGCATAGGATGATACTAGAACACTCCTCTGTACATTTTTTTTTATAATTCATAAATCATCTAGTGTTGAAACAAAGTTTAAATGCAGAAAAATGCTGGAATTCAAATATGTATACGTGGCTAGAAGATAGAAAATGTGCAGTGTGAACTGCCTGTTGCTATTTTTTCAGTTTTCATTTTTGTTGCAATCGCCTTCTTTTTCATTGCACCCTCAGTCATGATGGTGATGTCTCCTTGCATCCATGACATACCTTTTGGATGGAGAACCCTTGTGAGTAAAGACAAAACATCCCTCAGGAAGGTGTAGCATAAGTGGGGTGCATATCTCCATGGGGACCATCTCAGCAGCACTGCAGAGCAGATTTGCTCTGAGGCCTGTTGGATCCAGCAGTCATTCCAGCTATTTCCCTTCCCCCTCTCCCCGATTTATTACCCTGTGATTTTGGCTGCTGCTTGAGTGAGGAGGAGCAGTGAATGGCGATTACTTTTTTTGGACCAACCAGCTGAAAAGGAGAAGCCCATTCAGCGTAGATGAGGCTACTGACTGTGACATCTTTTAAGAAATGGGTGGTATTGGCCTTTATAAATTTTAGTGTTGGGGAAAATTTTCTTCTGCAGATGAAATTTGGGTGGAGTGTATACAGTGTGTGTGTAACTACTGTTTTTAAACACCTTTTGGACTGAGAAGTGCTGTAGAAATATGAGATCCTTTAATGCTTTTTCCTTGCATAAGGAATGTTGCTCTTCAATGCAGCTGTTTAGCTGTTGCGAACAGGTGTGCAATAAACACCCCTTCCCTTTTCAGCCAAGTGTGGTGGTGATGGATACCCTCCCATTTAAACATGCGTGGCTTTCTCTCCGACAAGAATTAAAAACTTTAAAAATAGCTTACATATCTAAAAAGAATATCTAGCCTTGTCCTGTTTCCCTCTTCCCCTCCCCCTTGCTACCAACTCAAATTACCAACAAGCTTTGGAAATTTCAGGGCAGGGGAACAGAAGTGCAGCTGGCCTGCATGTGTTGCACCAGCTGTAATGCAAATGATACATGCTGAAAGAGGCTTTTCTCACTTTTGTAATTCTTGGATATTGTTGTGCAATGGGTACATGCGACAATTTGTCTTAAATGTGTTTGCTGATATGTTCTGCAGAGTATAGTGCGTCCTTTGTTCCTTGCCGGCAAGAGACAATATCAAAATCCAATTGCCCGTTGGCAGCATGTCTGATTGCAGCTGGGACTGTCCTCCTGCCTTCCTCATCCATCAGGCCTGGGGTGATCCCATCACACTTGATACCAGTTAATTTAGGGCTGGCCGGAACACAGACTTTGGTAAATCCTCAGCTTTCTTGGCTTTTTGAACAATTTGTAATAAACCACAATTTTTTTGTTGTTCGTTTCTGAAAGTGGCATTACCTATTGCTTTTCTGCCTGAGAGGGCCAAAGGGTTGGCTGCCTGTGCCCTGCTTGGCTGTCTGTGCCCTGGTTGTTTGTGGGTACCAGTCAACTTTGCTGCTGCTTATCTGAAGCAGTAAAAGTACAGGCACTGGAGGTTCAGTTGTGTAAAAACAAAAGCTGATGTTGACTTAATCCCATTACACTGCGTTGATCTCTCAACCGCTGGACTCTTAGTAGGATTCCAGCTTTAATCCTGTAAGGATCAATCTGGCCCATTGCTTTTCTGTCCTGATCCTAAATCCCACTTTAATCTTGTTAATTATACCAGGCCTTTTTTGGTTTCATTTTTTTCTCTTGTGGACCAGCAAAACCACGCTAAATCTTTGTGTTGCTGTCTCTGACCTGGTGTTTTTTACCCTTTGTTCACCCTGTTGAGGAGCAAGGTTCTCCTGAAGGCTGGTTTCATCATTCATAGCAGTGCCTTTGGTGGTCTGGTGTCTGCTGCTTCAGACTCCTGTGAAGTCAGCTGGTTATGCTGTTGTGCTGAATCCCTCCTGGTTCTGTCAGGAGTTTTCCTTTTTTTCGTCTGTTGTTTGATACTGTGCTGTCTGAAGGGATGGGGAATCATGGAACGTGACAGCCACTTTGAAATTGCTTTCTTATGTTAAAGAAAAAGGGTATTTGGAGCAGAATCCCATCATTGGAGGAGAAGACGATGTCAGGGAATATGGAGCAGTGCTCTGAGAAGACTGGAACCTGTATCAGGGCCTGGGTAGTCCCATGGCCCACAGATATATTCTGAAGGTCACAGAGAAATTCAGCTGCTTAAATCAACATTTTTATGTTTATGTGTGTTCGGGTGGCTTGAGGAGAGGAATAACGCACATTCAGACTTGAGGCTCTTTATCTTCACATTGCACTGTCTGCAGGCCTCCAAACCCGGTGCTACCTTTTCTGTGTAATGCACAAGGCCAATTTCTCACTGTGACAATCTGCTCCTGGCACTTGCAATAGAAGCTAGCAGTGCTTAATGTATTCATCTCTGTTATTTCCTATAGTGTAAAGAAAACCAACCCAAAATTGCACCTACATTTGCTGTAACTTGATCAAGAGCTGACAGATCATTCCTGGAACATGTCTGTGCTGGGATCTTGA
Organism: Promerops cafer; assembly: GCA_013398275.1. Taxonomy (NCBI): domain Eukaryota; kingdom Metazoa; phylum Chordata; class Aves; order Passeriformes; family Nectariniidae; genus Promerops; species Promerops cafer. The sequence continues at coordinate 694,064 of VZSE01002177.1, read as the reverse complement.
CTGCTCCGCCAAATTTTATGCCTTTATCTTGCACTGCTGTTCCTTTTCTCTCCCCTGTCCATGCAGCTCTACCTCACCCAGCAGAAGCTTCTACTTTTCCAGCCTTTCAGCCAAATTCTGATTTCCCGCCACCTTGCCAGAGCACCATGGGGCTGATATCTCTCCTTGCCAGGATGCAGGCTGTAGGTATGGTTCTGCCATAGAAATATCCAAGATGATTTCCTTTTAAACCAGATAGATGGGAAACCAGGTTGGATCACAGAGGATGAGCTCTGTGTATTCCAATTAAATTGGAATTTATTCCAATTAAAGCAGCCCTTGTGCTTAGTTTTTGGGAAACACTTAGAGCCATGACAAGGAAGTAACAATTGCTTTTAAGGAAATGTGGGCATTTTACCAGCAGTTCTAGGGTTAAGGGAATTGCAGAGGGGTGACATGGTGACAGTGTTCCCTATTTTTGTGTGTTGCCAGTAGCGAGAAGAGGGAAACTTTGATTTCTAATCCGCTTTGGAGGAGGCTCCGTATCAGGGCTGCACAGAAACATCCAGTCAAGCAGCTCCTTTATCATAAAGGGGATTTTAATTAAAACTGTTCTTGCATCATGAGCGAAATAAGCGTCAGTGCCAGCCAGCCCTGTACTGGGCATTTATCTCCTTCAAACCACATTACCAGTAATTGCTGCATTAAATCAAAGTCGGGGGAGATTACAGGTCTGAATTGGGCAGGCGGCCGGTGCCAGCGTGGGGAGCTCCGTGCTGCCGAGCCGCTGATACGGGAACCCCCTTGGCCCCCCAGCTGGGGGTGAAGAGTCAGAGGGCTGCTGGATCCCAAGAAGCCCTTCTCATTACAAGACAGGAATTTTTGTTATAACCTAGGAGGAGTGGCAGGCTGTATGCTTGGAGCATTTTAAGCTGCTGGTGTTTTTCTATTAACTTCCTTTTAAAACAAACAAACCCAATAACAAAACCAACCCTGTGGCATTGCCATCCCACTTCTGTCTCCTGTTTGGATCCGCCAGAGACGTTCCCTTTTGTTCATCATCTGCTGCTTACTCCAGCCCTGAAACTTGAGAGTAAATCACCTCTTGTCTTGATATATCCCTTTTTCTCTACCCTCCTTGCCACAGCTCTGCTGTGGAGCTGCTAACTTGGTTCCTCTCTGTCTCAATATGGGAGGGCTTCTCCCCTTCTTCACCTTTCCCCCCGCTGAGGAATTGTATCTGCCTTGACCTGCGGTTCCTTTGCCAACTATGGCTCATTAGTTCGTTTAATTATTTTTCTAGGTTTTTAAGCATTCTGTTATCTCTAGGTCTAAAGCAGCTGTTTCCCTTCTTCTTGTCCCTATACTTGTACCTTGGTCACTCTAAAAAACATCTGATCATCCTAGCATTGCTGTTGCTTCTACTCTCCAAACCTCTGTCAGGGCAAGGCTGAGGAATGAATGGCCGTGCCTACATGAAGTCTCAGGCATGTGAACTGGCTGAGGTAATCAGATCTATGTGGGCATTCACTGAATTATCAAAATGTGACAGCTGGACTTTCAGTGGCTGTTATTTCCTCTGTCCCATAATTGCAAAGAGGGTAAGCCAGGAAGAGAATGTGAGGAAAACATGTTTTTTTTTTCCTTTTGAAAAGTGACTGTCATTTTCTTTGTTTTTGTCTTGATGGTGATTACACGTTTTCCTCTTCTATTGCTGACAATCTAGGGGCAGTTGGGTGGCAGTGATGGTTTTTCTTCATTTTGCCCAGAGGTGTTTGCTATCTGCCATTCTGAAATCTGCTTCCTACAGTGTTTGCACATCTACTACATTCCTATGCTGCAGAATAGGGTCTCATTCTCAGCACTCTACTGCAAACCTGGTAATGTATGTGAAAGATGATGCTGCAGCTGGATCTGCCTGCTAAAACAGGTTGCGCACTGTCGAGCTGTATGAGATTTTTAAGATTCGCACAAATTTCGCAGAAGCTGTCTAGTTCAGAGCAGTTGCAGGAGTGTGCCTGCTGTGCCCCTTCAGAGCTTGAAGTTGCAGCTTTTGCTTCATTACAATGTGAGCTTGAGATGCAGCTTAAGTATTGCCCTACTTTAACTCTGGCCTACACATGAATCTCTAGCCTGAGATAAGTGGTTCTTTTAAATTCATGCTAAGAGACCTGTAAAGCCGCAGAGGCTGAAATTTGGGTGCTGCTGATATCCCAGCTGATAATGCAGAGGGGTTGCAGTTAATTTTTGCCTTAGTAGTCCTGTTACCACGAAGTGAGAGTAGTCCCGCTGCAGAGTAACTGGAGAGTTGTGCAGAGAAGATGAGCCAAGTCTTTGGTGGAGATTTCTTGATAGTGAGAGAAAGCAGAGATAGGGGTTTTCATGAGAGCCAGGAAACCATCTTTATGGCATTGTGGTTTTGGGACAGAGAATGCAGATAGTGTGGCAGATTAGGGTGAATTAACGTGAATGATTTTTTTTTTTTTTTTTTTTTGTAGAGGTCACAGTAAGCTGATGGAAGAGCAGGTATCTTGATGGTGCAGATAGTGAAACCAGAGAAAGCCCTCAGTGGTTGTTGTCCAGGGATTTCAGCTGCTGTGGCTTGTTTTAGAACTTGCTGGGAGTTGAAACTAGCTTGCAGGAAAGGGCTTTGGACTGAGCCATGTCTGCCTTTATTCTGTTCTTCGGGCTCTTGGGGAGAAGTGTGGGTGGCAGTTATCTTATGTGCCCATGGCAGACCTCTGTGCCCATGTCCTGAGACGCTGTGTGAGAATAAAAAGATTTCCAGAATTTTTCTCTCTCCTGCTTTCTCAAAACTAGATAGGTTTCAAAAATCCCAGTCAAAATCTAGGTGTTTGCTGCCTTTTACTATTTTTGTCTTAGTCTGAGGCAGAAAGTGATGTGAAGACTAGTTCTTGCCTCTGAGCTGGTATAGTCTTAACATACCTCTTTCTGTTCTCCACCACAGCCTTATACTTCTCCACTGAAACCACTGGAGAAGGGACACAGCAGTAACTAGCACCTCTGCCTCCAGATGAGTAGTCCCTGGGGTCCCTCCCCTTCATTAAAGCATGACTTGCTGCTGTCACCATTCATTTAGCCTGTCTTGACTCTCCTCTTTCAGGGTAAACTGCATCATTTTTGCCAAACCTCAGCTTTGCATGCTATTTCTGGATCCCTTCTGTGCACTCAGCAAATGCACCAAGCTCTTAACTGCAGCTCTTAACTTCTGGTATTTTGCTCTTGAATCTCTTTAGAGTTGCCTGACTTGGGGATTTTTATTTTTTTTTTTTTTAATGGGAATGTGGAAAAAACAGGATCCATCATCTAAAGCTGAGCAGGTGGGCAAGATTTTGAACTGAGGCCTGTAGAAATTAATGGACAGATGTAATTCTATCATGAAATTATCTTTGCAGATTTATGCTGAAAGTGTCATATTTTGTATATTACTGTGCTGGAACTGTTTCCAGATGACTTCCTGAGATTTATTTGGTGACCTGCTTGTTGTGGCAGCTAAAGGTCCTGCCTGCATGATGTTCTCCAATTCCTCAGCTCCTGCCAGTAATAGTCTCAAACCTGGCTATCACACATAGACAGTGCTGCCTGTTTATTTCTTTCTTACTTTCATTCAATTAAGAATCTTGTTTAGTATTTTTGATGTGTTTTGCCTCTTACATATACAGTTATGGAGTGTGGGCAGCTGCTCTGCTATTCTGATTTCACCAAGCTGGGCAGGGAGTGCTTTCGCCTCCTGTGTCAGAACAGCAGAATGCTGAAAACCTTTCCCCCAAATTCTGCTTTTGTTTGTGTAGCTGGGAAGCCATACCACTCTAAAGTAGGGATAAATTTAAGTTCATACTAGCATAATTTATTGTGCGGCCACTCGTTAACTTGGAACAAGTACCTTATTCTATTTTAGTTTGTCACGTGGAGGCAATTTGATAAGCTGGGAGGCGAGGTGGGGAGGAAAGTCCATACCAAAACCGTCTCTGTTAGGTAGCCAGTGCTCAGCTAGATGAGTAAGAAACACAGCCATGTTCTGAAATGCTCTGCAATGGTTGATCATGTTCTCCCTTCACCCCAGGCAAAGGTGGGGTAGAACATGTTGGCTCAAACCCTTGTTGAAAGTGGTTTATCCCATGAGCCGTTTGCTGGGATAGATTGGGAATGCATGTGGCATTTCCAGCAGCCCCACGAGGCTGTTTGCTGGTGGGTCTGAGGTAATGGCAGAACTGTACTTACACTACAGGGGAATCATCAGTGTGGTCCAGCCCTCGTTTGTGATTCATTCAATTAAAAATACTTGGTGAGAGTATGTCTGATACTACCATCTGGTGACTTTTAATAATATTTATTCTTAGGAAGGTGGTTCTTTAATTAAGGAATTAACCTTAATTTTTGTAGGCTTAGCGTAGATCTGAAGAAATGCTCAGACTTAAGCTGCTCTATTTCTAGAAGAGTCAAATCTTTCTTTTTTGGATCTCCCCGTTGTCCCCTTAAGGATCAGCTAATTGAACTGCTGCTGCTTGTTAAGTGAAAAACCAAGTGGGACTGCGAGAGGCAGAATGGGCAAAGCTTTTCTCTGACTGAGGTTCTGGAACAGCCTCTGAAGTGAAGGAAAACTACCTCCACTGTATTCTTTTTGCTTCCTCTTTGTCCACTGCCCCCAAAGGAATATGCAAAGGCAGTGTGGCTGTCATGTAATGTCTAAACTACCAAGAGAAAACTCCTTGTCTTCTTTGATGTTGAAATTCTGCATCTGGACACCTTTTTGTTTCTCCTGTAACGAGCAAAAAACATTTTGATGGACATGTAGCATTACCAAGATCAGTGCATGTATAAGTGGTCCCAAAAGAGAGCTGTGATACGATCACCTTCATTACCAAGTGTCTTAGCCCAGAAGTATACTTACTTGCTTCCTGAAGCAGTGCCAAGTATTTAGAGTTCTCCTTGAAAGAAGGCCCAGACCCAAGACACAGACAATTTTTTTCTGGAAAATCTGTGTATACTTTCTTTTCCCCCTTTCATACTGTGCCTTTGGTGATAACTAAGGCGATAGAGCCTGTCTGATTTTAGAAGCTTCTTTTGGACTTGCTGCATTTTATATTCAGGTGTTCTGGAGTTGTCTTAAGATTTTATAATTAAAACCTGTTCTGTAATGCATGTAAAGCAATGGATTGGGGTAGAAAGGAAAGCTGAAGTCGTCTTCTATATGCTGCTGGTGTATCAACACTACTGGCAGGTTTATTTTGCAACTTAATCACTAATAGATTCTTGTGAGTTATTGTTCTGTTAAAGCTGCCTTGCTGGGAGCCAGCTCGTTAGCGTCGTGAATAAAACCTCAGTTCTTCTCAGGAAACACAGTCTTTTGACAGGGGATTTTTCAAACTTCAGATGAGTGTTCATCACTGCCTTACATTTTTCCTTTGTAGTAATTTCCTAGGTAGACTTCGGGCAATCTAAGTTTTGCCTGAATTAACTTGAGTCCTTGTCTGGGCAGGATCTGTACCTCCAACTTTAGGAAGATTCTGCCTACAAGAGTCTTAACTTTAGGGTCAAGAGTGTTTGTCTGTCTCTCTTGACAGCTGTGACAGTGTAGCTTGGGTATTGGAAGAACTTGGTGTCTGGTTGAGGAAGACCCAGGCTTGTGATTTCATGACTCCCCTTTGGTATATGGGTTTCTGGAGTTTGCTAATGTTACCATTCTACTGGATGGCTGTGAGAGAGCTAAACAAAACAAAACAAAAAGTGCAAATTGCCCAGCAGTCAGAGGTCTTGCAATATGCTCCTTTAGCAGACTGACCTCATATTATTGTTCCGCCTCCTTTTTCCATGTCCTTGCCTAAAGCAGAGTTTGTTGAGGCTTTGAAAATAAGCGGTAGTTAAGAAGTAATGACTTCTAATTCTGACCTGTTTCCCTCTTATGTTGTGTATTTGTAATTGTTTTTTAAAACTGTTCTAGTTTTCCAGTCTAGACGGGACCATTAATATTTAACAGCTACATGTAGATGATGCAGTGAAGACCTAAGGACAGTAACAGGATGCAGGTATCTTCCGTCCACAGTTTAGAATGTGCGTGGTTTCTGTTGTTAAGCCACTTTAGATCAGTTTCAGGGCTACAGAGCTTGGTTGGAGAGTGTTTAGAGTGGTAGTGGCATATGCAAACAAATTCTGTCACTCTTAAGTAAATTGCCTTGCAAATGGGAGAATGTGTTGCAGAAAAAGATGGAAGAGGGAGATCTCCGGCACTTGGAGGAGAAAGGACATGACCAGGAGCTATTTCAGAGCTCCAGTTTTATTAAGTACTATCTTTGGAATTTTTCTCTCTCCATTTTTTTTTTTAAATTGTGCATTTTCTCCATGAAAACCGGATGTGTAATGACTGAAGTTTCACTGTCTGCCTGAGGTATTGCCTTGGCAGAAGCAGCGAGTAGGATGAGGCAATCTTTGCTGCTTTCTTTAGCTTTGGGTTCCTTGGGCCTTTTGCCAGGGGGCTTTTACTTTTCTTGGATTCAAAGTGTATTTTTGGTAATTTCATTTGTGCTAATGTGTTTTTGGACTATTAATCCTAATGAACATGAGGATTCAGTGGCACTAACTAATCAGATAGGGTTTCAGGCAAGTAATGGCTCCTATGGCTTTACCAACCCATTCAAATTCTTTCCTGTGATGTCCTTATTATGCTAATCCAACACACTCTGGTTTGCTGCTACTCCACATCCCCCAGAACTGCTGGTTTCATTTCTGCTTTAATGCATCTAGTTCCTGATCTGCGACATTTGCCTGCTTAGCATGTTTCGCTTGCAGAGAAGGCACTGATTGGGTGCTGATTTATTCACTCACCTGCATAGCTGATCCACCACCAAATCTTCTTGCTCTTGAGATCAGGACATCTATGTAAAACTGGCAGGTTTCTGAAACGTGAGAAAAATCCAGTTTCTGCAGTCACCCATGTGTTGTCATGTTTGCTTCTGCATGCCATTTCAGAATATTGAGCTTTCCTGTGCATGCTCTGCTTACATTTATGTCCTCCCCACTTAAATCTCTATTGATTCCAAGGTCAAAATAACACCTAGACCATAAGTAAGTTTTCTAGTTATTGGTGATATTAAATCTGTGAAGAAAAAGGAAAATCACACGGCTCTTTGAAAAACGTTATTTCCATTCCAGCAAACAAGCAATAAATGTAGCCCTAGAGAGAGGAATGGGGACTTTCCAGTATAAATTCTCTCCTGGAGTTTGCAAAAGCCACCTTTGTGCTCAGAGCATGGGACCTGCTTTGGTGCAAAATGACAATCTCTTGCAGCTCTGTCGATGTAACCTTGGTGCTGTTTGTCTAACACTAGTATGAACTGACTGAGCTGCTTGATCTATTTAGCTGCTATGGAAATCAGTGCATGCCCAGCCAGAAAATGCATCCTTGCTTGCTGGCATGTTTCCTACATTTACATCAGTCTTTAAAAAGCAGAGACATATTGTAAGCTGCTCATCAGATCCCTGATGACCCAGTTTAGCAGATGTAGTGATTGGCTAATTGTTAAAGATGCCATTTTTGGTGGGTGAGAGGAAGAGCATCAGCCAGGCTTCTAGCGATGAAGAGTTAGATTCAGCGGAGGTAAGAGCTCTTTAGTGGGAGTAACTAGATAAGGCTTGGATTAATTTGTCTGGAGACCAGAAAATTATGCAAAAGATTTATAAATGTAGTTCATAAAATGAAACTGTTGGTGTAATTCCTTAGTAAAGATCAATGTGGGGTAATGCCTATATATCATGGAAATATCTCGGATTCCATGCTGTATTTCTGTGTCCCCACAGTACCACAGTTTTTAGCAATTAAAAAAGAAATATATGTGGCAAATGTCTGGAACTGCCATGGCTGTACTTCAAGCATCATCAGACTATGGCTATATTATGTTCTTATAGCTGTACTTGTAATTGTGACTTAGCATGCTTGCTATAAACAGTCTGAACAAAGCAGGCAAAGCAAAGCCCAGGGCTGTGATCTTGTCATTTCCCAAAAATGTTTCTCTGTCTCCAGACATCAAAGAGAGCAGTGCATGTGAAGCAAAGTACTGAGTTTTGAGAACTCAGGGAAAAACTTGTGTAATCTCCGTGCCTTGCCTTAGTACACAAAAAGGGGAAAATTAGGTAAATGCTGCTACAGTGGCATGTAAAACAGTATCTCTAGAAAGAGCAATGGGTAGATAGGAGCTGGAAAAAAAATGTTATTAAAGGAATAAAAAAATTCAGCAGTAACCAGATGGGTGATAGTTGAGAGAGTTGGGAGCTGTGTGATCGATAAATGCACAAACATCAGAGTGGTTGGTTTTTTTTGCAGACTTCTGGCATTCAAAATAACAATAGAGGAAGCAGAGCTACTGGTGCAGAACATGAAACTGGATATTATAGGGATAATATCAATCTGCAGGAATTGTAATCATGGCTTTAACATGCATTCAAGATTATGTGTGGTTCAGATAGGGTAGATGTAAAAGGTGATAGGCTGTATTGTATGCAGTAGACTGTAAAGAAGAAAGCAGAGCAATACTGATAATGTAGGATTTGTTTCTGGTCAAATTGATGTGGGGAAGAATGGTAAAAGAGGTCCCAGGGGAAGTACTGTGAGTCTGCTGTAATCCCTCATAGGATTGGATTTGGATAGAAACTTGACGCTCGAAAATTAAACTATTCCCAGTACCTTTAGAGAGATAAATATTAGTATGAGAAACTTTAATTTCTCAGATACAGCTTGGAGAACAAATGCTGCTAATAATCATCAGATGAAAAGACTTTGTCTTGTAGCATCACCACCTGATGTTGACACAGTGAGTGGATTATTGGTGCTATGACTGTTACAGGAAAACAAGCTGTTTAGGAGCCTCCATCTCCCCACCTTTGGATTGGATGATCATGATATAAGCTTTGATACATTAAGCAATATATTTAATGAAGTCAGTGCAGCCTTGGGTGTAGAATGGTGTGGTTTGGGTTTGGTGGGCTTTTTTTGATTGGTTGGGATTTTTTTTCATTTGTTCTTAGAGGCACTTTGGATACAAATTAGTGATGGTATATGTAAATGGAAAAATCCTCTGAGAAGAACTTTACCCTAACCTTATAAAGGTTGTTAGGTGAAAAAAGAAACAAATCTACAAAAGATAATTTATCAGCACAGATTGCTGTGCCTTTAAAATCAGTAGGGGTGAAATAAGAACTGCCAAAAATCAGGCTGAATTAAACCTTAAAAATGTTGCTAAGGAAATGGGTGACAGTTTCTCAAAATACAATTAGAGAGAAGGGAGGAGGTGGGGCCACTTAATGTTGAGGGTAGGGTACTTAATGAGGATGCTCTTGAGGTCACAGAATTGAACAAGTCTTTGTTGTTTTAAGTAGAGTTGATCTTGGGAGCAAGGGCAGTATTGGTAATGGGCATGAACCCACCACAGAAGCAACCACACTGGACATTTCAAAGATCCTAGTTAGTGCAGGTGGGCTGGGCTGGGAAGCACGGTTGCCTGGGGAAGGGGGGTGCCTATTCTTGAGAGTGAAAGAACTGGTTCATGCAGTTGCAGATCTGATAGAAGTTTTAATCTATCAAATAGGAGTGCTGTCATACGTTTGGAGAACAGGAAATGGAATAGACCTATTGCTGGTGGGGAATGATCTGAGTAAATACAGACGTAACCTCAGCTGCATGCTGACACACAAATATTAATTAAAGGCTTGGATACAAATAAAAATATAGATAAAGGCAACACAAATCCATTAAAACTGGGTTGTGCCTTATCAGCCTGTCTGTTTTTAAGATAACCAATTTTCTTACCTTGATAATGTCTGTTTTACATAATGGGATGACGTCTCCTACTATAGACAGGTTCTGCAGCATCTGATGTGGTGCTACAGAGGAAAGTACTAATGAGACTAGAGAAGATGCAGTTTAGTGCTGGAATTGTGAAACAGAGCTGATGTTGTTCTGGGTGATGTCTTTAAAAATAAAGATGAGCACAGGCTCGATCAGGTGCAAGAACATGTTTCTAGAGGTTGGGGAATAGCTTGCCTGTCATGTGACAGAAGACTGGAACAGCTGCTTGTTTGGATGGTTAATGAGGGAATACATGAGGAAGGTTAATTGTAAGGGAAAGAGAAAATATGGCTAAGCCATAGGACAGTACTGGCACAAGAACAAAGGAAAGACAGAAATTGCTCAGGAATAGCATTAAGCTGGAGAACACAGATCCCAGATATTCTAGAGCAGCCTTTTGGCTGGGGCAGTGTAGCTGTAAAACCCAGCTCTCAGATACAGTGTGATAAATTTTATGAAAAGTTAAGATGCTGTTGTATGATAGAAGTTGATCTGATTCTGTGTGTCAGGAGATCTTTTCTAGTCTTCATATTTCCGTAAATTTAAAATTATTCATATATGTAAGCATCTGCAGGAACAAGGCTATGATTTTATAACAGTTACCTAACTTGTGTTACTGGAAATACATGGGCATAGTAGGTTGCATGGTAATGTAGTTGGACTGTTATCTCAACACAGAATTATAGAGTGCAGCGCCATCTTATATTTGACTAATATTTGTTGCAGTAGTAAACCAGCCCTTGTGGCCAGTCTTGCAGAAAATTTAATAGTTTATTACTGGTCAGTAAGGTCCTGCTGTGTCCACCTTGGCACATACGGGTTTAAAACTAGCTTTTGTCATTTAATTACCTGAGGGACACAGGAGGTGTGATGCTTTCTTACCAAAGTATCGCCTGAATATCTTAATGCTGGTTAAGTCACAATATTTGAGTTTGCATCAGAAACTTTAAAGCATGGCAGTTTCATTGGATCTGTAGTTAAAAGAGCAGAGGAGCTTAGGTGATGCTCCCCTTCCGTGTTTTGTTTTGCCCATTTGATGGGTATTTGTAGATAGGAAGATATCTGCAGTAGGATTTGGAAATGTTTTATTCCCCTGAGGCCTGGTTGGAAATGACAAGAACTGGATTGTGAAATAAATATAAGGTTTTTAACTTAGTTAGGGATTTGGTTTTAAAACCTGGGGCAGTAATATGAAGTAGCAAAAATAGGCTGTGGAAAAGACTTCGGGTTTGTATAAATTAATGCCTTTTCATAAAAAGATTTTATTGGAGATACGAAATTGCTTGAGCAATTAGTAATGAGCTATGCAAAAGAATGAAGGGCAGGCACCTTTTGAACGTTTTGTTACAGAAAAGAGAAGGAAATAAAAAAGTATTGGTCGTTCAGAGGAAACCAGATTTTATCTGTGCCCCCAGGCAGGGCATTCGGGGAGTGCTGGGAGGTAGCCAAAAAGCCCTCTGGTGAGGAGGTGGGGTCATAATGGTGAGGAGGAAGGGGCATAATGGTGAGCTCCAGAAAGCTCACCATTATGTGAGCCAGTTTTGGGTCTATTTGGGGTGAAATAAATTGGCCAAAGGCAGAATGAGATGGAAGTTCAGTGTGGGAGCCTCATCCTTTTTCCCCATTGAAGAGATCTAGAAACATAGCTGCTTTTCCATTTATGGGAAACTAATTTCTCTGTCTGTGCAAATCTTCACACAGAAACAATAGCTATAGAAACTTTTATTTATTTATTTATTTTAGATGTAGAAAATGTCATGCTTTATACTCCCCAAATTGGTCATGCTCCTTTTATAAGGAAGGAGCGGCCCTGTGGCCGTAGGAAAGATGACGAGAGTGGGCGACAGCTGCTATAACCACTCACCCAGCTCATAGCTGTCCTTTTCTGAGGCTCTCAGAAAGAAAGGGCAGTGGGAGCAGAGGATGAGCCAAGAGCTGTCCTGCTGGGCTGAGTGGGTCAGAGGGCTGTGGATTAGGCACCCCTTACCTGAATGACAAAGGTTTGCGCATGCAAGTTGTGCTAGACAATGATCCATGTATTTAACCTCTTGAAGAAAAGTAAATCTCAAGTTTAACTCTTTCTGAATGGGAGGAAATTATGAGTTATAATAGAAAGGCAGCTGCCCTAGAGCTAGGCTGAGGGAGCTGTTTAGTGGTGCACAGCAGCACTACAGAAAAGTTAAAAATTAGAAATGCAAAAAAACCCTGACTTTATGCATTTAAAATGGTGTGTGTGTGGGAAATTTGGCTAGCCCTTCTTGGGTTTGATCACTGTAGCATGTTTATTTTTGAAACCTCAGAGGGAGGGGTTTTATCCCTGCTATCCTTTGGAGGAAGGTGGGAATCGTTTGTGGGCTTGGGCTGTTAACTCTTTGAGAACCCAGGTTTGGTCCAGTGTCCACCCATCACTACAAAAAACTTGGTGTGTTTTTTTGTACTGATGGGTGAAACCTCATGCAATTTGTTACGGGAGGTCAGGCCTCCTTGGGTGCTCCCCCGGCCATGGTGTATCTTTTAAGAATCGGCAGCGGGCTCTCGGATGTCTGGTAACGTGGCTGGCATGTGAGGCTGCTGGGGTGAGCCTGCTGGCCGAGCAGCTCCCCATCTGTCCCTGTCGGTCAGGGAGCAGATTCCTCCCTGGGAATGAGGAGGATGAGCTTCCTAAAATGGGCACAACAACTGGCCCTGCCCGGCCTTGCCCCTTCTCCCTGCTGCTCACCATCCCATGTGACAGAGTTAATCCCCCTCACCGCCCCCAGTTGACTAGAACAGCTGAGGGGGACAACCCACGGGCCCAAGGCTGGGGCAGAAGGCTGGGGCAGTGGGGGCCATTCCAGGGCCCAGCTCCCCCTGCCAGCCCCAGTTCCGGCAGCTGTCCCTGCTTGCCTCAGCTGGGGAGGGAGGGAGAGGCGTTAAACGATACGGGCACACACTCCCTTGTGAAAGAGATCCCTTCAGTTTGAGATATCAGTGTGGCTTCTCCCCTCTCCCTCCCTCCTTCCCTGACACCAAAGGGTTTTACTATGCTAATCCCAGCACCTGTCCCTGCAGAGGACAGCAAGAAGGGTATGGTGGTGGGGGAGGAACAGTCCCATATGTTTTTCCCTGTCCTGGATTGGGAGTGTTCCCTCTGACGCACCTAGAGCCCAGAACATATGCTCTTTTCAGATCCTAAATGCTGTTTGCTTCCTCCCATCCCTGGCAGCAGTGGCTGCGAAGATCCTGTGTCCCCCTCTTCCTGGCAGTTGCTCTGTTTGCTGCCCGGGAATCGCAGGACACTCCTCAGTCGAGGCTTGCAGGGCCGTTTTCAGTAGAGGATTTCTAATTTTAGGAGCCTCTGCCGCCTATGGTTGAGCGCTGCCTTGCTGGATCCCAGAAGAGAGGGGCTGAGCTGTGCCGAGCCAGGCAGCTCCTTTTTATTTTCAGCTGAGCTAGTGTCAACCTGAGTGGCCCCAGAGGCCCGAGCCAAGCACTGCGCAGGGCTGCCAGAGTCCTTCCCACAAGGCTGAAAGACGGAGACTCGGATTTGAAGCTTCCAGTCCTGTGTCCATTTGGCCTTTAGCTGGAGGATCTTTGGCTATGTATGGTGTGTATTGTATGGATTACCAATACCCAGTTGTCCAGGTAAGCAGAAGGACAGTGGTGACTTTAAAGAGTTTTGTTCTCTATGTCGTTTGGACAAAACTGGAGCTTACATGCTGGTTTTGTAGAAGGACACTGCTTCCAAGCTGGGCTTCTCGTGTCCCAGGCCTCTGCCCAGAGACTCTGCAGATGGCTTTGAAGCTCCTGCACCACAGCAGTACCATTTGATACTTTGTAACTCCAAGATTTGTCTTGTTTGAGACTTCTGTATTTTGGTGTGCATTTTTTGCCTCTTTCTTTGATCGTTTGTTTGTTTGTAGGGGGGGTTGAACTGACAGCAGTGCTGTGCTCTGCGAACCAGTGTGTTATTGCGTGTCTTACTGCGTTGTTGGGGCACATGTGACTTGTACGTGTGACTGCAGCCTGTCCCACAGGGATGCTGAGCCACCCAGAGCAGCTCTTCACCTATTCTCCTCCTCCCTCCTCCAAAATCACCCACAAAACCACTGACAAAATCTCATTTGTCACGTTTTTGCTTTTGGAGGTCCAGAGAGGATGTGTAGGGTGAAGGGAACGGGTGGGTTTGAGAGCAGCGCTTGGGGCTGGGCGAAGCCTGTATTGCAGCCTCTGCTGGGGCGGGGGCTATATTTGGAGCACACGTGAGATTTGCTGGCCCAGTGTGTGGAGTCTTGGAGGAGACAGAGGCTGTGTGGGTCAGGCTCAAATACTTTAGGAGCCAAGTGAAAGATGATGTTCTCTAGGCAGTCCTTGGCTATTCAGTGTCAGCACTCCATGTCCTTTCAAGCACCAACTTTATCCAGAAAATGTGAAATGTAGACTAGCAGTTCAAGATTATCTATGGTGAGATACATCAGATAGTCACTAAATAGTATTTTGTTAGGTTACCTTGTATCGAGGGTTTTATTACCCGTATGAATAGAATCCACCAGCAGAAGTGTGTCTCTTGGTTGTTAAGATTTGTTACTGATAAATTGGTTCTTTGCACTTGAAACTCTCTTTTTCTTCCCCCTGGCCTTGGTCCAGCTGGCAGGTTTGCTCCATCTAAACTTGAGCCAGCACAGAAATGCAGGTAATGAGATGTTAAAATTGAAGGCTATGCTTGCTTTCCACCCTTAGCAGCAAAGGGTGGTAAATAATATAGCAAAAAAAAAAAAAAAAAGGAAAGACAACATATCCTGAAACTTCGTGAAAGCAGAGTGTTTGTGGACATGTACACTCTTCCTAGTTCCATGATTTCCATGAGTGTTAAACTAACCCAAGCATTTAAGAGTGTACATGTAGACTACTTAGTCAAATGAGAGCTTCTCCAGCTTCTTTTCCATGAGGATTTGAATGGTAGGAGCTAACCAGAAACCATCATGTACATATGTGCGGACACAGAAGAGAATATAAAAGTGTCACAGACATGCTCAGGTGGGAGCAAGGAGCTTTGCCTGGTATGATGAGGATTATCAGCTGTGCCCTGGCACTGCAGAGCAGACTAGTTAAATTTGCCCATAGTTATTTCAAAATGCACCTTCTACAGCACAGTAACGAAGTTTTGATGCATGTGTGCCCGTGATGTATAAGAAACTATAAGAACTCATAAGTATTGACATCTAGAGCTATTCTGAATACATTGCTTTTTGAATAAATGCAGTAAGTAGCAAGGGGTGATCTCGTGGCTCTGAGCTATGTGTTCTTCAGGATTCCAGCCTTCAGCTCTGCTCGTGCTTCTCTGTTCTTTTCAGCAGCAGGATTTGCAGTTTGGGTTTTGGTTTTGCTTAGCAGAGGGTGGCAAACTGTGATGGTAAATTCAGGAGTGGTTCCATGATTGTCATGTAGAAGCTAAGTGGAGGTCCACCAAATTATTCTGCATGGCCATGACACCCCCATCCCTCAGTGAGGAAAGATGAGTTGCACAGATTCACCAATTTTTTGTAGGCCTTGTTCATTATCAGATGCTGCTCCTCAGCTCCAGTAGAGCCCGAGACAACAGAGATCTCAAGTGTTGCCATGTCTGGTCCTGTTTTGCATGGTATGTTTTAAGCTTTTGAAACTCTGTATCAGATGTTCGTTTCAGCTGGTTTTGCAGCAGTGGGAACTCTTGCAGACTTGCGTTTCTTGTTGCCTGAGCACATCCACTGAAAATTGGGTCTTTTCTCTTGCTCAACAGGAGCAAAGGTGGATATATTCCAAGCATGGGGGGAGGAGATGCTTTCTGGCCCACAATGGAGATGAAAGAGGGAGACCAGCAGTAGATCACACTGAAGGGAATTCCCACTCTTCTGGCACATGAGCAAAGCAGATGTACCAACTGGGTGGTGGGAGGCAGTGCAAGGGAAGGTTCAGTGCATGGCTGGGCATCTCATTTTCCTTAGAAGACTCTTTTTGATGGCAAGTATTTCTGGATGTTCGTCAGGCGAAGGCCAAAATGGAGTAGAAATGGTGCTATTCTGGTTAACAGTAGTGGGATGATGTCCAGAAGGTTTGTGCTACAGCCCTAGATCTGGGACAAGAAGATGCTGCCTCATAGCACAGACAAGACCGAGTGAACAGAACAGTTAAAGTAGTCAAGTGGAGAGAATAAGGAGATTATCCTTAGTGATTTGCAGAGGTCTGATGAATGAGATGCACAATGCTGAAACCTGGTGCTTTGTCATGTCAAAGGTTTAAGGAGGTCACTGTGCTTTTTGCTGCTTTTAAATGGAATTTACACTTGACATAGAACTGTGCTCCAGAATCTCCGGTTTGTAATAGGGGGGAAACACCAAATCCACTACTTTCCCTGGTTTTGCAACATTGCATGTAAATATTGTAACTTGCAAGTTACCAGAGAGGATGAGATAACACAGAAAAACGTGGACTCTGACTCAGAGACCTGTGGGCTGCAGCCATGGAGGCTGGCTCCCTCCCAGAGGATCCCGCACCACGGTTTGGTTGTATTGGGTGGCTGGTCCATGACTCTCTGCCTCCATGCACTGGTGGCAGGTAAGGGCTTCTGGTGTCTTGGTCTCCTGCTTTTCACAACAGAGGAGAGACTGGCTTGTGACACATGCTCCTGCTGGCGTGCTGAATGAGGAGAGAAAGGGCAAGGGAAGGAAAGGAAGAAGGGAGGGAGCCAGAGGTCAGTTTGCAGCGACTGAAATTGGGAAACTAAAAAGCATAGTGGGTCAGCATGGGCTGCCTGGAGAGCAGTGCTGTAGCAGAAGCCCATGAAACAAAACCACTGGGCTTTTTTTTTTTTATGTAAATGATAACTGGGCATATTCATGCAAAGAACACATGGGGATTCAAGGTGTTACTGCGCTGTAATTTGGCTTCTCTGCTGCTAAAGCCTGGGGAGTCTCTTGCATACCAGGTGTCAAGAAGAGATACATCAGAAGCACGACTTGCCTGAGCTGGTTTTATCTCTGCGTCATGAGCACTGGAGCATCAGTACAGTCTTCTTGTCTAACTGTAGGATTGGCAGACCTGCGCTCAGCCCTGTCTGTGGGTTTCCATGGGTGCAATGTTGGGAAAAATCAATCAGAGCATCTCAGATCCCGTCTGGCAAATGGGGTAGCAGTGTATCGCTCTGTTTTACGGGGTCGCTGAGAGAACAGATGCTGTCAACCGTGGCGTGCTCAGGTGCTCAGGGCCAGATGCTTGCTGAAGATAAATGGGAGGGAAAAAAGCAAGCTGGGAAGGAGTCCAGCGGTCTCTAGGTTTTATGATGATAGAAATGCTGATCCTGGCACGGATACTGCTTCCGGTTCAGCCAACACACTGTGTAACCCATGCGTTCTCCCTTTTGTGGCAGGAGGGAGGTCTGTGCAAAACTGACAGCTATCTCTCCAGCATCTTCCAGCCGAGAGATGCGCTCTCCCGCCTGCTGAGGTCCAGGCGGGGGAGGCCTGGGGCGCTGGGAATGGTAGGTGCGGAGGAGCTCGGGCCGGCCGTGAGGTTCTGCCGGCCGGGACCGGCGCTGCACGGGACCACCTTCGCTTTTGTTTCCAGCTCGCGTTTGCGCCTTCGCCGAGCCTTCTGGTTCCCTGGGAGCAGTGGGGAGTCCCGGCGGGCAGGCGAGTGAGCGCCTCGCTGGGTCGGGGGGTGGCCGGGCAGTGCCGAGCCCAGCCGGGCGGGGCGAGGCGGGGCGCGGCGGGGGCGNTTTTTAAATTCTCCCTCTCCCGTGCGGCCGGCCTCCCCCATTTTGGTTTATGGAGAAAAAGAAAATGGTAACTCAGGTAAGGGTGGCGGGCGGGCCGGGCTCCGGCGGCTGCCCGCCCGGCTTTGTCTGGGCGGGGAGCGGGGCGCCCGGAGCGGTGCGGGAGGGAGCCCCGCCGCGCCGGGCACCCGCGGTGGGAGCTTTGGGGAAGGGGTTCCTGCGGTCCCCCTGCCCGGAGCAACCTCGCGGTGCCCTCTAGAGAGACCGGTGCGCGAGGGGCACGGGTTGCCCCTGCTTCGAGTTAGGCTAAACCCGCCTTTGAACGGCCGATCCCGAAGGTGGACGTCTTCCTCGCCGCTTCTCCATCCGGCTGCCGGTCACCGCGGGGCCCGGGAAGCCCTTGTAGGTAGCTGTAGGCGTGGGGCTGCCCGTGTCTTCCCGGGGGAAAGCGGCTGACGTTTCTTGAGGAGCGCGCCCAGCTGCCAGGGCCATCGCGCATCCACCGCAAGGGGTTTTCGTCGGACAGTGCTCGCCTTTTAAGGCTACTGTATGCTTTTGGATTTTGAATTTTTTTTTTTTTTCCTGGCATGGCACATGCAACTCTCCACCGGAGGGAGCGGGCAAAGGGAGGGAGGAGTAGGAGAGAGCGGCATCGCGGAGCTGGAATCCTTTGGAACTAGGCATTATATAATGTCCCCGCAGTGCCTTGCAGAGCTGGAAACCTTTGGGGGATATTCCCAAAGGGGGTGGAGGGAAGGACTCTCAGAAGGAACTTTTCTTCAAATCTGGGTTTCACAAGTGCTTTTCTTCTGTAGAGCTTTGCAGGTCTGTCGAGTAGATGCAATACTGCCTTTTTGGCTTTCTTTAGCTCTGGCTGAAGCCCCCTTCACTAGCTGCTGCTGAGATCCTGCATGTACCACTGCAAGGGGCATCTCTTTTGCTGGTGCCTAACTCAGAATGAATCTGCTGTGAGAAGTGACACCCAATTTGACCCTTTCCCTCTCTCATCTTGCATCGATTGTCAATGGCTGAGAAATAGGTCTCTGTCCACTCTAAAGGTATCTTCTCAGGCCGCCAAGCCCCACCTTCTGCTTCTGCTATTTAGTCCCTTCCATTTCAGATTCCTTTTTATCTGGACCAAGGCTTTCTGTTCTGAGACAGAAGAGCTCTGCAGAAATCTCGTGGGGCTTTCTGTACCTATATTTAGTTTAGCAAGTGATGCTGGAAAGCTGTGTCTCTGAAGTCAGGGTCCATTTGTGTTTTGCTGTGTGCTCAAGAGTGTGCCTGGTCAGATGGAGGTGTGTGCACCTGAGCTGCAGGTTGACGTGTGCACATTTTGGAGAGTTGTTCTGCACAGCCTTGTGTTGCAATGTGCTCTCAGCCACAGCCGTCACGCTTGAAGCCCGTGTCTGTGCAGTGCAGAAAGGTGCCTGGGTCACCAGGACCAAGTGTGTGTGTATTGTGCGTGTCTGGAGCCGAGCACCTTGGAGCACAAGCCTGTTGGCTTGGGGATGTGCAGAGCTGGGAAGGAGGGGATTCTACTGGAGCACTGGCTGAAACAAGGGAGTATAAACTCATTTAAAGATTTAGGATATCCTAATAGGCTCCAGGGAAATCTGTCTTCCACAGAAACTCTTAATTTATTGACATGGGGAAGGAGGTATCAAGGCTGTGTGTTATTGTATTGTTTGACCTTGAATTTCAATTGTCTTAAGAATATGTACTATTTAGTATAGGTTTTCAGGATTTGCATTGTGTATTTACATGCTGAGGTGCTGGAGAAGATGCATATTAAAAGAACAGTAGGAGAGGAGAACTCGGACTGTGTGTCAGTTGGGGATCCAGATGAGCGATGGATAGCCCTTGTATGCAGAGTTGAGGAAGACAGCACAGGTGAATACAGCTCTAGCACAGTGCTGCCTTCTCTCAGGGGGATCATTTGGCTGCTAGGCTGGTCCTTAGCAGTACTTCGATGGAGGTTTGGCCAAGCGTGGGGCTGAAGGAGTGTGGCACATTCAAGACAATATCCCCAGCCACGTTATTCTTATTTGGCAGTGTTGTTTGAAGCAGTGGAGTGCCATTACTTAAACCTGTGAACTTACTTCCTTGGGGCTCTGTCTCATTTATGAAAAGTAAATATTGTTGGTATGTTAAGCTGATAATTGCCACTGAATGAATTCAGCATTGCTACAGTCTTGCTCTGTTTAGTTCAGTCTCCAGAAAACGTTGCCTACCTGGTCTGAGATCTCTTGTATTGTAGGGAGCAAGCTTGCTGTCTTCCTTGGAGATCTGGGAGATGAGCTTCTGTACAGGCATGACAAGCTGATAGAACAGAATAAATATGAGTGTGTGGAGTGACAAGACTAGAAACAGCGATGGAAAAAAATGGGAGATGCTGGAAGGTAGAAACGTGCTTGAAAAAGAGGCAACAAAAATTGCTAATGAGAGTAAAAGCTCAGATTCATTAACAGAAAGTACCTTAGCCTTATCCCTCTTAATCCTAAATCAGTGAAAATGAGTGTTAAACGAGGCCCAGTACATTATGTACTAATTGCAGATAAAAGAGAAAGTCTTCTGTGGATGGGCATTATATGCTAAAAGGCTTTTTCTCTGTGTGGTGCATGCTGAGGTTGCTGTCTTGTGTGGAGCACAAAGCCCTCCCTTTCTTGGACAGCCCAGTGCCTTGCTGGCGTTTTCCTCCAAATCTGTTTCCCATCAGGGCTGGGAGAGGGGGAAGGTGTCGAGCATCTCAGAGAGTGGGGAGGGAGCTGCCGCCTCCTTAAGGGGTCCCCCCAGCCCATGTGGCAGCCGGCAGTGCTGAGTGTGTGTGTGTGTGTGTGTGTGTGTGTGCGCCTTTGTAATGAATCCCCCCCCGCCATTGTCTGCTCCCCTCCCTGCTCTCAGCAATGGAACCTTTCACCTGGGCTGCTGCCCGCTGGCGGGCCTTCTTCCAAGATAGGAGGAGGAGGAGGAAGGGCTGCTTGTGGTAATTAAAGCCAGACCTTGGAGAACGGCTATTTTCTGACCTCAGCACCCCTTTTTCCTTCTTTATCTGTCTTGAGTTCCCAGCTTTTGATGTGGGTGTAAGCAGAAACATCAGAAAGTCTCCTTTTGTGCAGCTGTAGGATCACCAGTCTCCATTTTGTGGCACCATTTGAAGCATCTTTGCTGCCCTGCCTGCCAGCATGCCCCCTCTTGTCCCCCACCAGCACCCCTTGGAGGCTTCAGCCAGCGCCGTTTATCTTGGCACGTGTTTGACTTGCTACACTCTGCCCAGGGCTCAGGGAGGTGATGGCGTTTGTGGCTTTGAGACTAATTTATGTCCTTGTTAAAATGAACCAGCAAGCAGTCTCATTTTTTCCAGAGGTTTTCTTCCCTTTTCCTTCCCCCTTCTATAACCCTTTCCCTCCCAGATCCTGTGTGTAGCTGTGAGACAACTTGTGCAGCCAAAAGTTGCTTGCTCAGTCAGTGATTTGTTTTTTTAAATTAAGAAAACCCAACAATTGCAGTGCTCCTTAAATGGAGATCTTATTTAAATCAGAACAGCGGCTGACTCATTAAAGGCTGCTCTGTCTCCTTTTCGTTCCTCTGCCTCATTCCCTTTCCCTGTCTTTCTCTACCTCCCATTACAGTAATGGTGTGATAAAACAGATCTTTGTGTTCCATGTTGGGATCGTGCAGGGGTGTGTAGCTGGAGGGGGGAGACAGGAGATAGGGAACCCTGTCACGACAGCCACCTTGTGCTAGCTAAAAATGTACAATGCATCCCATTATAGGAGACCGTCCTCCTTTGTTTGAACTGTCTGCAAGGGAGACTGAGTCCCAGAACAGCCTCCCCCCTCCTGTCCCCTTATGGTTGCTTTAGGTTCTGTTACCCCCCCCAGGCAAGCTGGATGCTGCAGGATTCCCCTGCTCCCTTAAAACAAAGAATTAAGAAAGAAAAGCTTTTTCTGTGTGTGGTAGAAGGCCCCCTTTTTTTTCCTCTTGGACTTCTCTTAGGAGCTACCATTATTGCCCTGTCCCTTTTCCCTGCTTTGAGGATTGCATGTCCCTTTCCTTTCAGTCCAGTTGTCCTTTCTGCTTGCTCCTTGCTTTGGTGCTATCTTGCAAACTTAAATGAGCTGTCTGAAGGGAATTGCTTTCTTCTCTCTCCATGGACTTCTGCTCTTCCCCTTTCTTTGCTGTTTGAGAAATGGTGCTTGTTTACATGGTATCTGACTCAGTGCCTATACCTGTCCCCTAGCTTTTCATTCCCTTCTACTGTATGTCATAGGACTTCTCCTTAGTGCTGCAAGACACCATGTCGGCATCAGAGGTTTGTGTGAGAGAAATCCTGTCCAATCACTTTTCCAGGAGGCTATCCCCTGGGAATGCAAAGATTAATCTCCATCTCACTTTCCCTGGTATTAGGACATAGTTGTTTGAGGTGGGGCTATGGGTTGTGTCTGTAACTGTGGTTATACTTAGAGATTTAACTGCTGGTTGAGAAGGGCTTACTCTTAAGGGCCTAAAAATCAGTGGGACCTGTCAGAACCTGGTGAGTGTTTTTCTCTTTGCCCCCTGTGCTGAGCACTTTGAGATGCGCTGGAGTAGAAGTGAACCACTGCAGGTGCTTGTAGAGCTGCCTTGGGATGGCAGAAGCCTTATTCAACGTTTCCTAGGGAGGATGGAGAAAAGCAACTTGATACGGCACTGCCATTTCCTTGAGTCCCTGTCCTAGAAATAACCTCGCTGCTCCCTAGTGCATTTCTTCTGCAGGTGACTAGGTGGTTATCCCCGGGAATTGAGAAATGAGGATGCCTACGTTTGCTGTGATATTTGATTGCCAAGGCTGTGTAAATTTAACATACAGTTTTAATTGTATTTTAAGAACTATTAATTTATGAAGTATCTGGATCAGTAAAGAGGTTGTAGTGAACTACCAAAAATCACAGAAGTTCAAGGTTGCAGAGGAGGGAGGCCCTTAAAACCAGCAACATCTTTCCCTCCAGGTTATTAATTCATGATGGCTCCATTGCATTTAATTAGTATTGACCAGCCTTCTACTATAAAATTCTAACACCAGTGCAAAAGGGATCTGCAATGGGTGTCTCTGTGTGTGATGTTTTTTAGACATGGATTCTGGTCTTACTGACTGCTTTGGGTAAAATGCTCCATGTTCCTGTTTTAGATCCATTTCCAGCAAATGGTGTGTGCAGTTGGCTGCCCCTTTGCGGTGAGTTCCTTAATGTACTTACCTCCCATCTGCAGTGTCTCAGACTTCACTAACAGGTATTCCTTGGAGGTCTGAGTACCAGGGAGGAGATGGTTAATTTGCCTCAGTCTTCTCACAAATACTATTTAAAAGGATGTAGTCAGTATTCTTTCTATCAGACATGTTCCCTGGAATCAGAGTAGAGAAATGTTATAATTTAAATGTTAGAATTTTCCTACCAAAAGTATTTTGGTATGCTCCTGTAGAGTCACTTATGATCCTCTGCTGTGTATGATGGCTTTTTGCTGGGCTGTTGGAGGCTGTGCTGTGACCAGTGAGGGCAGGAGATGTATCGGCTGGTTTTGTAGGGTTCACAGAAGCCAGAGCAATTCATGCTCAACTGGACGCTTTTGGAAAAAATAGTGTGTTTTGCCTGCATAAAAGAAAATGGGACAAATGCTGTTCAACAGTGTGCTTTGCTTAATATCTGATCTCTTTTTTCTTTGCTAAACTGTTCATTATTAACTGTTCATATTATTATTGAACTGAATTGAGAGTGATCAAGACGGTAATGGGGAGGCATTTCAATTCCAGGTCATTTCCGTATTTTAAGTTGGGAAAGAAACCTTCATTTGTTCTCTTTATTTCTGTGGCTATTTCTGATACTCTTTAATCACATGTTTGTATGCTATTTTTTTCCACAAGAAAGAAAAGAAAAAACAGACAACCCTCTAATCGTCCCCATCAGCTTCAGTGTATGTAGCACCATGATGACCCCCTCAAGTTATCAGTGGCAGAGTTGGCCATCCCAGATACAACCCACAGACCTCTGCCACTTTGACTGACTATGTAATTAGCTGTCATTTTCTGTGCAGACCAGCTTGATCAGTATTTGCCAGTTGGTTTTGTATATTTGCTGGCAGCAGAGGAATGGTGACATTTTGCAATATTAGGCTTTGGGGGTGTACACTACTATGCACATTTTGCCCTCTTTTCCATCCCTGTGTGACCTCTCCTGTCTCACCTCTGCCCTCCATCATTGGATGGATGCTTCTTCTTCCTCTCACTCTCTCCCCATGATCCCTGGTCAGTAGCTTGTCCCACACAAGCCATACCCTATCCATACTCTCCCAGTCTCCATTCCTCTCCAGTTATGTGCCCTCCTGTTTTGGCAGACTACTACTTTACCTTGATCACTGAAGTTCCTTCTCAGCTGATTTTTAGACCTGCTTATTCTTTGCTTTTCTTCCTCCTCCTCCTCCCTGTCCTCACTACAGTCTCCTTGTCATAGGCTTTTTTAACTCTCCACCCACTCCCTTCATTCCTCATTTAGTTTGCCTTTTCTGCTCCTATTGCAGTCATACTTGTCTGTTCTATCTCTTTGCTCCCTGTCACTGCCTGTGCTGATAGTGCTCAGGCTTCTCGTCTCAATTTAATTTTCTCCTGCTGTACTTACAGGTCTGTTTCTTGGTTTTTTTGGATTTGAGGTGGGTAACAGCTCCTTGGTGTTACATCATCCCTGCAAAGGAGATGGTGCAAAGTACTGGAGATGGATCATTTCCCTGCTGTCAGTGATTGCCAGACCTAGGTGTGACATGGCCAGTATCTCCTGTGAAGCTGTGGATGATCTCCAAATGAGAGCATGAAATCACAGAAAATGGGGTGCAAGCCGCACTACCAGTCACTCTTAAGAGAATTTCAGTTTTCTGTTAGAATAAACAATACCTAAACCATTCCTGATGGCAAGTAACCTGCCTTAGAAGTATTTGCAATGCCACTGCTGGCCTTTCTGAGCATTGCTAAGTCTTTCCTAGTATCTAACAAAGCTTTTTGCCACCATTTGTTCTTTCTCTGAGGAATATAAAGAATGGATTGGTTCTTTCCATTTTTGGCAGGTTTTGCATGCTGTTATTTCTTTTTTATCTTCTAGCCTTTTTTGACCATTGCATATGGCTTTACTGGGAGATTTAGTTGATTAAATGTAAGACAGGCGCTGTAACTTTCCATACTTTTATAATAATGTTGGTCAGATCTTGGTGGCTAAATACAGATTCCTGAAATGCAAATTTTTCTGTAAATAAGACGTTCTCTTAGACTTTTCAAAGTGTATGTGTTGGTTTCCTCCTCCCTTAATCATAAACAAGACAAAGTATGTCCCCTACTTTTTTCTCGGGTTAGATTGCTATGGCTTAAGTAACAAAAGAAGTCACCAACTCCAAAATCAATCACAGATAGCATGAAAAAAAACTCAGCTTGAATGATATCTTGAAATTTTAACAGCTGAAAACTGGTTCCTACAATGGGAAGTAACCAGCCTGGCTCTACCAGCCCTGCCTGAAATGGAGATTTTTACCCCGAGTAGTCTCTAAATACCTAACTGGAATTGCACTCCAAGTAGCCTGTAATCTGAGGGTGCATGGATACACCAAAAATGTCCAAGTAATTGCAAGGGTAATCTTTCTAGCTTCTGAAGTCTGCCCTCAGGCTGGGAGTCTTGAGTATGGTTAAAACCCTCTGAACTGTCCTCCCGGTTATCCTGCTTAAAATTCATAGTGTCTGCAGTTGTGGTCCTGTGGAGTTTAGGATTTCTGTGTGCTGTGTATAAGTCCTGGTCTCCATGAGTTATCTGACTTGGAGGGCATATTTGACTTTCAGATAATTGCTTTTGATTAGTCAAGATGTAGATAATCAGAGTTTGACCTATGCAGTGCATAGACCATCATTCACCTATCGGGTCTCACTGAAGCGCCTTATCTAGGCCTATGCTCTCCCTCCAAGTCTTAATAGCAAAACCTGCTTTAAAGTACTTTAAAAGATTGATTTAAAAATGCCTAGGAGAGGAGTTTGGATTTCTTAGTACCTGTTCTCCTTTGTGCAGTGCACCATCCATGAAGAGTGAAACTATTAATTTGATTTGTTGTTCTTTGTAGCTTTTCTCATTTTTGCTATGGCATCATATGAAAGGAGGTTATCAAAACTGAACAATTATGCAAAGTACTTAGGAATATTAGAGAGCAGGAGTATGAAAGGCTTTTGTTTTTCAGTGTCTGTCCCTTCCTGCTTTATAAAATGTGGTTGCGATAAACAGGGCAGCAAAAGAAAGGATTTCAGTTTCAACAGGCTCAGTTTTAAATCTATCTAAACTTAAAAAGGATCCTTCCAGCCTGAATCAGGAGGTATAGGAGGAACAGCACGTTAATTTGGTGAAATTAGTGAATTAGTCAATTTGTTGCTTTGCAAATTCTTTCTCAGATCTGTTTCCACCCTGTTCCAGGATGAAGCATTCTATCTTGAAGCAGTGGGAAAGGGACGAAAAGTAGTTCTAGGAGTTCCTTTCATATGAGTTTGGTTGAGGAGGTGTTAATACTTTTTCGGGGCCACGTTAGCCTGTGTGATGGATCCAGTCTGTGGAAAAGAGTGTAGTGTGGTGAGACAGAAGAATGAGGAACGTGGTGACTGAAGGCTGTGGTGAGAACTTTGGACAGTTCCTTGCTCCTTTTGTCCTTCTCAGGGACATGGGTGTCAAACTGTGAATACACTTAAGTGTGACTTGATGAGATGGTGTAGTCAAGGAGGGGCTGACTCTGGATGACCCAAATTCTTTCTGCCACTAAGAAAGCCAGTTGCAAACCTTCATCCTAAGAGAATTTTTTTGAGGGACTCTAGGTCTTCAAAGCCTCTTTTGAACAAAATGCTGCAATGGGTGTGAGAGTGAATTTATCTGGGAACATGGACTTCTGAAGGGTGGAAAAAATACTGTGGAGATCTCAGTGCTTCATCAGAAAGCGAGACTTCTGAATACTTTGTCTTATTCAATGAGATGAATCTAAATTGGGTTTAAGCAAGTTGAAGATCCATGTTCTCCATCAAGTCTGAAACTGTAGCTTTGACCAGCCTGATGGTGACTTTGGCCCTAGACAAAATGAAGGTCTTCTAACAAGCCCTACTGTGAGGAGGTGAGAAGGTTGGTGTCTTTACTGTCCCTTTCAGCTCAACTGTGATTTCTCAGGAACATTTTTTGGTTTTTGTTAGGAGTACTCTTAATTGGTTTTGACAGTGAGCTACAGGTGTTACTGCAAGTGTTGCACAGAAGTCAAGAGAAAGCTGCACTGAAGGCTGCAGACCGAGTGTCTCCGTTCAGGTCTGTGCCTGCCTGGCCCTCCTGCCTGCCACCTCCAAGCCTCCCTGCCTGATGAGTGGCTGGGGTCCTGCTTGGCAGCTGACATGACCAAGAACACATCTCCCAGCCAGACCTCTGCTTAAAGCAGAAGTGTATAGAAAGCCAGTGGCTTTTTTTTTTTTTTCAGTGGGTGGGTAGGAAACTTTGAGCTGTGTTATTTGTGACATAGAGAAGAATAGCTAGAACTGAGTAATAGGAATTTCCTAATGTTTTGGAGGAGCATAGAGGAAGATAAATTTCATTCTTCTAGGGCATTTGTGGAGGGCTGTAGTGGCTTTCAAAAGTGTAGTAGGCCTCTAGGTTAGCTGTGTGGCTCTGTGTGTCACTATATAATTATTCTGAGATCCTCTCTGGCCTAAATCTAGGAGAAAAGAATCTGGTGGCAGGAAAGAACCATATTTGATTGACGTGGTTTAAATGCAGAGTTGTGATGAGCCTGCTGGCTACTGTTCAGACAATTGTAGCAGAAGAGTGTTCCTGTAGCCAATAATAAAACCTTAAAATCATAGAATGATTTGGGTTGAAGGAATCTTTAAAGGTTATCTGGTCCAACCCCTCTGAAATGAGCAGGGACATCTTCAAGAATTCAGCTGTGAAGTTCGGGAATTGCCTTCAGCTGTGTCTGTCCCAAATTTCTGCCAGGGGATTACTTTGCCTGTGTGAGCTGCTCCTGTGCCCTCATGTGAAGTCGGCTGTGGTAGACCTGCTCTTGCAGAAGTGCATGGAGATGAGTCTGTTGATTAGGTGTGACATTGGTAGTACCCAGCAGAAGCAGAGCACAAAACCGTTTCCTTTGTGATCATCTAAGATCAACCATGGCTGTAAAATGGAGGTGGTCCTTGTGCCCTGTGGTGCCAAATACTGAGATACTGAAAAGGCTTTATGTCGTAGACATGCAAGAGGAAGCTAAAAGAGCAATTTTAATTGTAAAGAATTTACAGGAAGTTTTTCAGATGTGTCAGTCTTCCTGTGAATCATCTAGTGGACGTTGAAGGCCTAGCAAATCAAGGACACTTCTGTTAACAATGAATACATTGGCTGCTGTGGGCTAGTACTCATGCTGTTGGCCACTTTTGAACAAAAACACTTCCTAAAAATGTAATAGGACTGAAGTAAAGCTCAGTTTGTGATGATGGGCAGTTCAGATCCCATTAAATGAGGTAGAGTTAAAACCAAGTGTTGAGGGCTCATGCTGAAGAACATTTTTCAGGTTTGACAGTGATGTCTGTGGGCTGTGCTGGCCCATCTAGGGGATGAGACCGTGGAGCCCATACAGCAAGCTGGGTCTCTAAATTCCCAAGCTGTGTGTGTTGGGTTGCAGACGGACATCTGTTTTCAAAGAGCATCTTTGTAGGACAGAGCAGCTGCCTGTCTGTCTGCTCCATGCAGTAGCTTCAGACTGCGGAGAAATTATTCCGGTTCCTTATGTCCTCATTGCTTTGCATTGAAAACTCTACATCTTCAAAAGAACAATTCACTTCTGCTTTCTTCTTTTTTCAGTTAATTGGGCTTGTTCTGAATGTGGTGAGGATTATCATCTGGACCACTTACATACTTGTGCTGCAGGATGTCCTTCCTCCCTGACCTCACTGTTACATGTTTCACACATTGTATCTCTTAAAGGAGGAGGTAGCACCTTTGAAAATTAGAAGATAGGGTAGAGTCTGGTCAAATCTTGTGGTGTTTTAGGTCAGCTGTCAGAGATAGTAAACTGATCTATGGCAAATCTTTCTCTCCCTCTCCCCAGGGTGCCTGCTCTGCCCTTTGCATGCCAGTGAAGCTGATATGATCCAAATTAACTTTTTCATCTGTTTGCATTTATTTTCTGAGTCATGAGAGGTCCTCAAGAGCCACAGAATTAAATGTTGTTTTCCTTTCTAACACTTTTTGTATGGTATCAAAAATGTATTTTTTCTATTCTTGCGTGGGATCAGATGCTGATTTTTTTCATGTTAACATGCTGCTGGGTATGCAGCCCATCATGGGAATAACACGGAGCTGCACAGTCAGCAGAGGAGTGCTCATTATTTTGATGTCTGCTGTAAAATGGTGGCTCCTGCTCTAAATTACTTGGTGAGGTAATTGCTCATCTTCCAAGATGTTTTCCTTTCTCTGTGTATGAAGTCTTTTAATAAGATAGGAAAGTACAAGGTGGTTTTTGGGTCAGGTTGCATCTGACTTCTGACTGGATCCTTTAGTTTCAGTGATATATGAAGGACAGCTGGGGTGGTAGCTAGAAGCAGAGATGTAAAATCCCATGACTCACCGCTGGCAAAGCAGCAGGATTGTTGTCAGTCTCTGAATTACACTGCCGTGACTGCTATTTTATGTTTTTAATGTAAACAGCGTCTTTTTGGTGGTGTGGCTGATGGCCAGTCTTGACCAAGGGATGCTGCTGCTCTTTCAGGAGCAGAAGGGACAGAGTGGTGGCAGGTGATTGATCCACCTATTCAATAGGCAGGTGCTCTTCCTTGAAATGCTGTCTGGAAAGAGGTTTTGCTGTTTGATGGTTCGATACTTCACTTTGGAGCCGTTTCGTGCCACAGAGCAGGAGGATGAGAGAGAATTTCATTAATATGAAACTGGCCATCCCAAGAAGGCTGTCCAGCACCTGGGGGTTGCCTTGCTCTCTTCCCTTGGCTATGAGAATCAGGGAGGAAATAGCAGGAGCTCTGGCTTGCGGTAGAAAACTCGCTCTGAGTGTGCTGCAGGGCCTGTCCTGAGCGTAGCAAAGGACCTGGCTGTTCTTCTTCAAAGGTCTAAAAGCAGCTGAAATGAGACTGCAGGGGAATTTAGCGGTTTAATCCAAGACTGCATCTGCAGACCTTGCTGAGTTGTCGCATACCCTTGCATGCTCCCTGCTGTGCCCAAGCCATGACAGGGCTGAGCCATTTGGTGCCCAGCTTGTACCTTGAGCTGGGCCAGGATCCAGGTATGAAGAGTGTCCTCTTGTGCAGTCCAAGAGGCACCTTTGACAGCATGTGACGCGTTGTGATTGCAGTTTGGTTACCATCATCTTTTAAAAGATGGTCCGTGGGTGCTAGGAAAGGCAGAGATTACTATTTTTCTGTATGCTGTTAATTGAAGCTTTTATCTGGAAAGGAGATGCCATGGTGCAGCTCAGTTAGCCAGGGCAGACTAGCTTGTGTCCGTTGTTCAGGATAACCCTTTGGCTGCTGTTTGTGAAGGTGTCTTTTTGGCTTCCTTTCACTCAGAGTAGGTGTTCTCTGAAGCCTTCTCTATATACTGTGTGAGCAGCAAATATCTTAGGTCTTTTGAATCCAGGTAGATACACAGTGGAAGCTGCTGCAAAAGATAATTTTTGAGTCTGGCTGCAGGTTTCATGGCCCTGTAAATTTGATCCTCAATAAATGTCTTTATTTGTGATTTTGATTTTCTGCAGAGTATTAGTTACCCCCTGAAATTATCTTTAAAAACCAAGAAATTTAGAGGTGAGAGCATAGCTAAGGTCCTACTTATAAACCCCAAGCTTTTATCACTGTCATAGTCAAAATAGCCCCCAGTACCTGAATGACAAGCAGGTGATAGCTGGGTAAATGAATGGGTTTTTTGTTTCATCCTAAACTTGATTTCTAGCCCATTTTAGTTGTGCCAGTGATGGCCAAGCTGTGTACATCTGTTAGCATCCCACTGAGAGGCCAGTGGAGCTGCTTGCACCCGAGAAATGTTTGAATAAATGCACTGCTGAAATTAGGGGAGGGAGTTGTGGGGAATAAAGACAGATTGTCACATCCTGTTTCTCAACCAGGTGCTGGTTGAGCTTTGGGCTTGTTGATCTTAGGTTATTTTCTCTTTTAAGGTGCAATATTAAAAGATTTAAGACTCTGTAGGGTCTTCAAGCAAATTATTTTCTTCCTGAATGTGAGCACTCAAGAGCCAGAAGCCCCAGGAGAGGTAAAAGCAAAGCATGAGCTAGCTGTGTTCTGCACCTCTGTGGAAAGCAGAGCACCTTGTTACTTTTTTCACAGGTGTTTTTGCTTGTTTGGAAAGTAACTGGAGCTGTGCTCATGAATATTTGAGGCTGTCAGGTGCCTGTTGGGGGCTGGAGGGAAGTAGGGCCAAGGAAGGGCAGGCGGTGTGGGAGCCAGAGGGGCAGAACAGGGAGCGGCCCCAGCCCTGTGTGGTTGTCTCATCTCTCTTATGGTAGTAGACTTCTTATTGGGATGAATGTGCTCTGAAATATTTATTGCCCTGTTTAAATATTCATTGCTGCAAAGGCAATGCAGCCTGATGGCAGCAGTGGAGCCTCAAGGGACAGGGGCCACAGCAGTCCCTGGCATTTCCTTTCAGTAATATGATAAAAATATATTTAAAAAAAAATCGGGCATTCCCCCACTGCAAGATTGACAGGAGCACTCAGGCATATGTGCCAGTGTTTCCTCTTCGTGCCAGAGACTTGTATTTGCTCTCAGGCTCGTATGCTGGGGTGCTGCTCTTGGTTGCCAGATGCTAATGCTTTTTTTTTTCCAGGCCTGTATCCTGGAGTGAGTGGCTTTGTTTGGCCTGACACTGTGAGTGTGAAAGGGGATGTACAGAAGGGCAAACCAACTGACTTGAAAGGGTTTAAGTTTTGCATAGTCTGTGTTTTTGTCTTTCTGTAGGTGTGCAAGGAATGGGGAGAAAAAGCCTTCCTTGGCTGTGGAAGGGGGGGATCTGCTGAGAATTATGGAGGGGTGAACTTCTTGGGAACTCATGTTAAGGGAGCTGCAGATGCTGACAGACATGCCCTGACATGAGATGCTCTTATATCAATTTAGCTTTTAAGGTTTATTGATATAGCTTCAGTAATATATAGCTGTTTAAAAGTAGGACTGCCAGTGATATGCAGTAGTTTAATGTGAATATTTTGCATGTTGCTACTGTGAACCAGCACATGCTTTATGTGTCCCATGGCATTGACGTGGTGGTGGCAAGGGAGCAGCATGTTTCCAATGGTGCTGCTGAGTGTGGGGGCTGCAGGAGCTGCTTTAGTGATACCCAGCCCAGGAAGAGGCACTTGAAAGGTGGTCAGATGTGCTGCTGACCTCGAGCTTTACCTTTGAGCTGTGCAGGTGGCCTGTGTAGGGCAGAAGTCTCTACTGGTTCGTGGTTACAGCAGGAATGTGGTAAACATACATTAGCTGGAAGGCCTGGGGAAAAGAGGCTTTAAAAGGATTTTGTAACAATGGGAAAATCTTTCCTGAGATACTTGACAAATTCACTGTGTACGAACCAGCTTTATGCTGGCTTATGTGGGGATGCTCTGGAAGTTAAGTACAAGTGAAGCAGGTAGTGGCAATAGCATATGCTAAGTGTCCATCTAGCCTCTTGTTCTGGGATGAAGTGGCTTTCAGGTGCATTTCTAAGTTGCGCTTAATGTAGCATAACTGTGGGCTGCTGTGAGAAGAGCAGTCCCCCTTGTCTCTGTGCCCTGGCCATATGCTCAGCCTCCTCCCTGCTTTGGGCATTGTGCTTAAGTAGATAGAAAGCGAGACAGTTGAGTTTATGACCAAACAGATGACTATTGTTTGGATTAATTTTCTGGCAATGGCTGTGGCGTGACTGGATCTCACAACAGCCGGGGAGGGGAAGCGCAGCCCCCGATTCCAAGGCCACTTGGTAGTTTGTCCTATTAGGTGGTACACAGAACTGCACCTACACTTTTCAATAGCTTGTTCCTCTCCATGAGGTGGGGTCATTATGCTTATAAATGTGTATGCTGCATGGTTTAATCAGCTTTAATTTATGTGCATTGACTTCCACCAGCTCTTGTTAGCTTTCCGGGATATTGTCCTATAGATCTCGCTTTAAATTGTCTTTTCTGGCTGTCCCTGCATTGTAGGCCGTTGTGTCTCACTCAGGTACCTCTGTTTTGGGTGACATAATGTTTTCAGCACAAAGACAGGAAAAGAATGGAAAGACTGAGTCCTTCTCACCAGCTGACTTAATGACTGTCATTTAGAAATCAGTAAACAAAATGAAATGGTGTCTTTTACCAGAGCTGAATTTATCAGACTCAGCTTTTGGCTATTGGTTTTCTTGATGACTTTTTTCATTAGAGTAAATATTATTAGCATCTCTTTTATTTTCCTCACAATTAATATACTTTAATAAAATAATCAGTTACCACTTTTTTTTTTAATGATAAAATAAATTGGGCTTTTCAAGGTTTTCAGTGTGCAGCCATGTGGCTTTTTCCAATCTTGGGGTCATTTCTGTAGCTCTTTCATGTTCCCTTTTGAATTTTTAAATTCCATTTAAAAAATTTGCATATTGAAGCATATATCTCATTTTTTTGTCTGGCCAAGGCCACGTACCCAAGTAGCAATGCTTCCCACACCCTCAGGTTGGTAATATATCTGAAAGCCGTAGTCACTCTGTGTACCAGGCTGCTACACTGGTGAGTTGCTTCTCTATGACTCTCTGCTCCTTTCCAGAACCTCTGCTTTCCAGGACACACAGTGGAGCCTTCTTTGAAAATGGAAAACTACTCTCGGAACAAATGACTAGCAAGAGATAGGAGTATGCTGGAATGGAAAGTAACTGTGGGAAGAAATCTGTGTTTTTAAATCATCGAATTTCTGTTCTGAAATGTGTGCCAAGTCAGTCACAGACTTCCTCCGCCCTGCACCCTGAGAGCAGCTTGATATAATGTTGTTGCTGCGTGACTGAGTCCTGGTACTCGAGTCACAGATGGGTCCCGTTTGCCTCATCTCATCTCCTGTCTTCTGTACTGAATTCTGAGCATACCCCTGATAGGCCAGTGGCAGTGAAAATATGACTGGGCTGAGACGTTTAGCTGCTTGCATGAAAATAACCCCGGAGCCTCAAGAGGAGCTCTGGTTTTGTGTTTAAATATGCTGCATACGTCTCGTTCTCCACCTTTGCTTCAGAGTCACGTCCGAACACGCGGCTCCTCACTATGGTTTCTGCCAGCTCTGCAGTTCTTTCCAAGGCATTCAGTGCTCTCCAATTGATTCCAGATGTGTTCTCCCCTTCCCGGCGCTTTCTCCCTTCTTCCTCCTCCTGCTCTGGCAGCAGAGGCAGAACTGCTTTTTTCCTGTATGGTGCTGGAGTTAGTGCAGGCAGGCGGGAAGACTTCCCTGCTGTCCACTGAAATCTGGGGAGCTGGAAGGGGCCAGTATAAGTGAAGCTGCCTGACAGGGCTTTGAGGTTTGTCCTTCCTCCAGGAGCCAGGTCAGCTCAGAGCAGCCCCTCTGCACAGCTCACTACTTCCTTCAGCTCATTGCCTTCACAGCAGGGGAGAGAAGGACAGGAAAGCCTGATACCAAAAGTGATCTTCAAAATCCTTCCGAGAGGAGTACTGCAAATATAGAGAGATCTGGAATAGTCTATTGCAGATAGCTGTGTCACATAGTGAGGGCTTTGAGAAATCCTTGTCACTAAAGTAGATACAAATCTTTCTAATGGGCTGAGTGAGCTTCATGAGGATTTAAACATTCAGGAAGGCCATCTGAATTCTTGAGGTTGCAGAAATAACTCTCCACACTCACTGAGATCTGGTGATGTGTTTATAGATGCAGGGCAATAGTCCATTCGCAGAGCAAAGGCATGATGAAAAATTTTTTATCTGTCCAGATGGGCCCTTGACTGGGGTTGGAGAAGCAGATACTGGTTTTCTGAAATACGTCAGCTGGAGAGTTACCCTGTCCCTTGAAACAAAGCTGTTTGAAGTGAGCAATCTGATTGATGAATTAGCTGAGGAGACAGTAACTGTGACACTACCTTGCCAGCCTGGTCAAGAGATACCATGGGACCAGGTGGTACTTTCTTCCCTGTTATGTTCTTTCCATGTTATGTAGCCCTTCTTTTTCTAAGAAGCACCAGGGACCGTTGGTTAGCTGTCTGGAGTAAGGCAGAAAACCAGCACAGGCAGGTCCTCTGTGCCATCTAAAGTATCACACAGTGCCCAGATATCCTGGCTGCAACCATGGACCTCTCCTGAAAGGCAGTTACCTATTCCTTCCCCACCACTGGCCTCTGGTTTCTGCTGCTTCCCTGAGAGGGGATCCACAGTCATGCAATGGAGAGTGTGATTGGTTTGCTAATCTGCTGAATAGCTGATGGCAGCTAGCTTGGATTAGACATACGTGACACATCTGCAGCACACTGTTCCTTAGCTGACTCATTTCAATTCTGGTCCCAGAGAAGGAACTTAGCTGTCTGTGCCTGACAGAGGAGTAATCTCTCTTGTGTGGGACATGCTTCTGCTGCCCTGGGTGCCTGCTGGATTAATGGAGGACTCGATTTGTAGTATTTTGAGACATTATTTTCACGCTGCTTTGTTGAAAGCTAGTTGTCTTATGGAAATCTTATTTTTTCCTCAAGTATGTTTGACTATGAATGTTAAGTGGAAAATGGTCACTTGAAATGTTGCATAGCTGGGAAGAACACAACCAGGGCAGGTGCTAAAGGACCAATCTGGACCAAAAAAATTGAGCCTGAGCTTTTCTCTTAATTGCTGTCTTTGTTGCTGAGGATATATCCATCCTGGTGACTTTTTCCTTTGTTCTCCACCCTTACCCCTTCTCCCCAGTAGTTCTCAGAGGTAGTTTAATTCCTAATATGGAATGCAAACAGATGTTGGGACCCTGATATCTCTCAAAGCACAATTCTCTCTAATCAACCCCAGGGAGCATGAATGGATTGAAAGCATTTGTTGGGATGCCTTTGTGCCAGTAACATTTAACTTGGCTGGTTTTTTTGTTGGTTTTTTTTTTTTTTTTTTTTTTTTTTTTTTTTTTTTTTTGAGTGGGGAATAATGTAGATTTCAGGAGCAGAAATCAGTGCTTTTTAAAATCTGAAAGGTATGTTTCAGGCTGGTAAGTGGATGTGGCCCTGGGCCTTATTAATGTTGTGTAACTCTAAAGCTTTGGCTGCATCCAACAGGAAGCCTCTTTGCAGGTTGCCCGAGGGCATCTTACCAAGTGTGCCTGCATTCAGCACCGAGAGCCTGTGTTTGTGCATAGGGGTAGAGCAAAAGTTGGCCATTACTGGAAGTGATGATAGCATGGGGATGAGTGAGTGCTTCCTGTGTATAACAGTAAGATAAGACTATAATTTTCTTTCATCCTTTCCTACAAAAGGGGGGCTTGAACTTCTTTTCCATAAAGTTCTTAAATGCATTGAAAAAAAAAAAAAAGCCAGCTGCTTTATTTTACAGAACACTTTTTGGTGGCCTGGAATGATAGAGTGTGTATTGGAAGATAACTTGTTCTTCCCTTGTGTTACATATCTAGGAAGGGCAAGATTAGATAATCTAGTGCAAGCTTGCACCAGGAAGTTGAAAGAGACATGCCTTTAAATGGTTAGCTAGGTGCAAGTGTGAGCGCAGGCATCTCTTTTTAGATTTTTTTTTTACTAGTGCAAGATTAGCTTATTGAAGCTTAACTTAACCCAGTGCAAAAGGCATTTCCTGAGTGATTACATCTGATTTAAATTTTAAAAAGTGTACCCATGAACTGAACTTCCCTTTATTTTAACAAAACTACCATAAAATTCCAGAAGATGTTTCCAGAACTACCTAGATTTAGAGTTTGCCTTTGGGAGGATTCAGGAGGAATTGCTCTTGTGCCCATGACAGTAGAGTCAAAATCCAGCATCCTTTTCTATTACCACAGTGTGTCATAGATCAAGCTCCAAATGAAGATCAAGCTCCAGATGTGCAGATGAAATACAAAACCCCTTATTACTGTGATCCTCTTCAAGGTGCTTTTATGATCAACCCACACCAAGAAAGAGTGTTGATTTTATCAGTCTGTGTCCCAGACACACAGGCATGTCAGTCTTGCTCTCTGGAGTTACAGAAATGCCTTTGTAGTGTGGAGAGTGGGTGTCAGGTTAGGGTCACATACCCCTCTGAATCCAGGAACGGGTTTGTACAAAGAAGAAGGATATGAGATGGTTTTATCCTTTGTATATACCCTTTTCACCCCCAGATTTCTTTTCTGTAGGCATTTTACCCACTCTTGCCATTCAGAAGCTAATCTGTAATGAAATGGCCTCAATGGAGAAAGAGTTATTGCTGCATTTTGAGATAGAGAGCTTGTATCATGTTTGTGGGCACCTGCAGGCTTGGTGTGGCCAAGTCACTGTTTTGGGGTGTCTGGGGGTTGGAAAGGCATCACTTCATTATTCTGTACATCACTTTGTCTCGTGTTTGAGTGTCTTCATGGCCCTAAAGAGCAAAAGCACAGTTTTAAAAATGCAGGCATAGGTTCCGTGTGCTGTGAGAGCCACCAGTGTAGGGTGGAATTTATCTTTGGTGTAATGAATGCCCCAGCCTGTGTTTTTTTCAGCAAGGGATAATGCTGGAGTTCCCGGTGGGTGTGGGGAGCATCATTCACACTGCTTTGTATCCATTCCCATTTTCGAAGAAAGTGCTTGTTGATACATTTGTTATCAGCGGGCAAATTGTGGGATTGCCTGTGAAGAGGGTTAATGCATGCTGGAGACTGCGGCTCCCTGGCAGCCTGAGCTCATCCGAGTGCTGGTGCCCATGGCCCTTCCCTCCCCAGCTTCTCCACCCCCTGTCCTTTCTGGCTCTGGTTCTCCTCCAGCTCCTTGCCAAGCTGCTTCAGCGCTCTTAACTGGGAACAAAACTAACCTGGCAATAAAAAGTGAGTAATTTTTTTTTCCTGGGATATGTGCTGAAAGGGCTCAGTGGTGGGCAGGCTGGCAGGGGAGAGGGCAGGAGTGCACAGCTGGAGGTGGGATGGTGGCAGCTCCAGCCAGAGCCCCTCTGAAGCTGCAGCTGAGATCTGGGAAGGGAGACTGTGTTGGAAAGGGCAGGGAAAGAGACCCTGCTACAGCAGCTTTTTTGTTGATCTGTGAGAAGGGGAGGAGGGGGAAACATAGTCCATTATTAATTAATTAATTATTCTCATGCTCCTAAGCAGCAGCCTTGTATGGTAAGCCCTTTCTCTCTTGTCTTTGTACAGCCAGGGAGAAGTGCTTTGCATGTGTGATGTTTGCATCCCTGACAGGAGGCTGTGACCTGGGTTCTCGGAGGGACTGCACGGTCCCCGTGTTCCCCTCACTCAAGGATCCCTTTCTTACAGGGAGCTGAGGGTGGGCAGTGGCTCCAGGTTCCTGCCAGGCTCTTCAGATCCCAGCTCCAAACATTTTTGCTGTTTACAGAAGGGATTAGGTTAGTGCAGAGAGCAAACAGTCGTAGCCTGGAACTCTTCACAAACAGGTTAATTGCCTCCGTTAGCTGCAAGTCAGTTGCTTCAAGGATTCATAAAATTAGTTCAGTGAAGACATACGTATTAGAAACCCCATTCCATTAATAGGCTTATACCCACATCTGTCCCAGTGATTTGGGGGTTAACAGAGTTCAAAGGCTTTTTTAAGAGATTGTTTGATGTTTATATGCCGTACCATTTCCCTGTACCTTTCTGTGATGCTGATGACTCACAGTAGGGTTATGGATAGCACAGACCAGTTACCTTATGGCAGTTTGCCACATCTATACAGAATGTTTACTAGTTTAGCTTTACCAGGAGTATAATTTTTATTTGTCTGGTTAGGCTTTAATATCTATGCATATTATGGCATAGCAATACAGAAGAGATCTGGAGCTGCATTGCTATAAGGCTTCTTTCATATCCCTCTACTTACACCCATTTCTCTGATGAGGAAAACAAAACGACTCCTTCACAGAACAGACTGATCTTTGACAGTTTTATGGAAGCAGGAGGCCTTTGTGTGCATTTCTGGTGTTTGCTCTTGGCGCTCCAGTGCCGTGATCTTGGATCACCACCTGCTGTCTGCTG
The DNA here is from genome assembly GCA_013398275.1 of Promerops cafer. NCBI lineage: Eukaryota > Metazoa > Chordata > Aves > Passeriformes > Nectariniidae > Promerops > Promerops cafer. The sequence goes on along the minus strand of VZSE01002177.1, from coordinate 655,325 downwards.
AAAGAATTCACCCTGTGTCACGTTTGCTGAACCACGTTGCTCCTTGTTGAGTTGTCGTCCCCAGCTCCCACCCTTCAACAAGGTATCACCACGTGCGGTTACTCATCGGTTACTCATTGTTCCTCCACTTAGCTTGGAGCTGCAAAGTTCATTAATTAACTTAAAGCTGCATAAGCTCTTATAAATGTTGTCCCCATTAGGGATTTTTCTCTGCTCTAGATAATTTGTTTTTTAAACAAAATGTGGGATGAGTCTGTACTGATCTGCATAGGCAAACCCCTAACTTAAGGAAGAAAGTTGGCACCTGCAAGTACATGACTGGACCTTTGTAGGGCTGAGAATAGGGGCCTGAAAGCAGAGCCCAGATGGGTAACCATATCCTTCTTGTGCCCAGAGGGCTTGGGTCCTCATGAATCAGATGCCAGCATTTTGCAAGGGGGCAGCTGCTTTGAATTCCTACCTGATGTGAATGAATGATTCTGTGGGAACAGAGCAACAGAAGGAATAGAAAACACAGGAATTATTGCTTTTCTTTGAACTATAGGTTAAAATATATTGTACTGAAGTGGTGTTTTGGTTGGTTGTTTTGGTTTTTGTTTTTGTTTTTTTTTTTTAATTTGAAGGAGGGTGTGTTAATTACACTGTTTCACTTGCACTGAACAGCCTTTCCCAGTTTGAGCATGGGATGGCAGCTATCATGGTTGGTGCATGGCAGCATAAACTGGCAGAGCTAATGGAATGGCCAAAATTATTCCTGCAATCAAATGTCCCTCACACTCACCTGGAGACTGCCAGCCTGATGCCTTGTGGCCAAGAGAGGTGTCTGCTCCTGAACATTGATTAAAATTTACTTCATATCATCACAGAAGTTTACAATGGTAGTAGTTTTTGTGGGGAGCTGCACCCAGGTTTTCCTAGTCCTGTGGTGGCATCCTTGCGTAAGTTTGGGGATGGTGACTGCTCTTGGACATGCTTCTCTGGGTTTCTCGTTGCATTTGAGTAAATTTTTAAGACATCTTCATAAGCTAAAACAGGCAGGGCTGGCAATGTAGTGACATAGGTCAAGACTGGATAGACAAAATACTTTGCTTTACCCAGAAATCTGAGGGTTTCTCAATGCTCTCTGTACCTTCTGAGAAGTGTGACAGGCAGCACCCCTAAATGCAGAATTTTACATGGTGGTTTAGAAGTAGGGAAAGGAGTTGAGGTTCTGTGTTTGAAGATTAATGGGATTTTTGTGTGTGTTGTGTGTGTGTTCTGTGTTAGCTCTTGAAAATATGAAGTGTTGTGTAAATGTTGAAATTTGGTAGAATAACAGAAGAGGTAGAATCTCCTCTGGGTTTGGAGGATATCAGTATGCTGTGAAACCTGCAGAGATCTCATCAGGAGTCCTTTTCTGTTGACGCTAGTGGAAACAGGGAAAAAAGTAATTCTAAAGCATCAAAGGAAATTAAAATTATAAAAAAAATCAGACAGGAAATATGTCCATAATCATATCAAGAGAAAAATAATTTGAGATACAGATACTCCATGGGATGATGAAACCTGTACAAATATAATAATGATAGATCTCCAGATAACCTGAGACATTAAATGAAGGGTGCATTTGTAATAAAATATATGATTTTTGCATGTTAGTGTGATTTGAGGAGTGGGGGAGTGACAATGGTATTAAAAACATTTTATTCTACATCAGAAATCCTTCTTTGAAAAATCTTAGGAAGGTCAGAGAGAAGTAACAAGTAGTTACCAGGATATTTTGGCTTGAGTGGTGTGATTAAACTCAAAATAAATATGTATTATCAAAATGCCACCAGCAACAGAGGAGAGAGTAAGCATTTTTCATCCTTCAAACATTTGTAGATAATTGAAGAGAGGAGAGAAAATACTTAAAAGGTTGAAATGCATTTAAACTGGAAGGAACAGTATTAACTGAAGGGTAAAAACATTGAAAATAAGATTATATAAGGTTCATGGGCTGGCATTTTAAGCAGTCTAAGAGTGAGGTTGAACAGAATGCTGGACTATGTCCTTTGGGGAGCAGCCCTGCACTGTTGACAGGATGGCAGCATAGGTTTTGTTTAGGGCTAATCAGCATTCTCTTCCTCCGACCTGGGATATGCTGCTGGCTTGGAAATCTAGCTTGTTCTGAGAAGACTGGAAATAGTTTCTGCTCCTCCATTTTTCCTGTGGAAAAATTTTTCATTGAAAAGAAAAAGTCAGTTTCCTATTTAGCTCCTATTTGGAACGTAAGAAAGGGGGGCAGACAATGTGGGCTGTACGGAAGAACGCAGACCATCAAATACAATGAAATAGTGTAAACAGAAGAGCTTGGAAAGGAAACAGTATGTGGACAGAATGGAGCTGTCATGTCAGGGGATAAACAGTCTGAGCAGGTGAGCAATAGGATTGCTGATACCTGGTTTGCAGTGGGATAGCCATCGTTCTGCCTGTCCTGCCTCCTGCTTTAGAAGTCGCTCTGCAGATCTTGATGATGGGTTAGGTCGAGTCACAAGTGGCTTGCTTTGAAGCTGACAATAGCAAAGGAATGAGAAGAACTGGAGGGCTGGTGGAGCTGCCTTCCTTTTTTGAGGGGGAAACAAAAATCCTGTCCTGCTTTCAGAAAATGTACTTGGTGCATGAAAAAACCTCTGCAGAGCTGCGAGCACGCGACGCAGGGCTGCAACTGCTTGGGGGAGTGCGTGCAAGGAGCTGAGCACTGGCCACGGCTGTCGTGCTCGCCTGAATTTTTCTTTCTTAGATAAGGCTGCGGAGTTTGTGTTCCTGCAGGCAGCAAGGCTGGACTTGAAACCGTCCGTTCTTCAGCACGGGCCAAGGCTGCAGCTTGGCTCTGCTAAGTGGTATTGAATGCCCTTCCCTCTCCTTCTCCCCAGCTGCAGGAGCGCGTGGCCACGTGGCCCCCAGGGGAGGCAGACCAGATAGACTAATGTCAGAGCAAATTTGGGATTCAGCCAGTGTCTGAATGACCCGGTGTTGGCTGGAGGTGCACTGCGTTTATCATTGTTTCCTCCGCCCGGAAGGGAAAGCTGCAGGTAGGCTGATAAAGGGACTGAAAGGTCTGTCCGGCTTCTTTGGAGGTCCGTCAGCCCCTGCATGCTGTCTGCTGAAAGACTGCTTGGTAATTCCCACTCTGCCTTTCCTATCCACGGGATAAGGTCTGTTTTGCTTTTACTCCATTGATTTAAGCATGCTGGTGTCAGAATAGCCTCAAGCACCTCCAGGCTTTGTGGGGGAGGACCAGGGCTGGAACAGCAGCCAAAATTTAAAATCAGGATTAGTCTGTTGACACGCACATAAATCAAACAGCCCTCCTATCATAAATCTTTTCTGTGGATTTTTTTTTTGCTGCGGCAGTGAAAGCAGTAGGAGCAGTGCAGCAGCCAGGGCTTCCCAGGGTTGGGCTTCAATGTCAAGGCTGTTCTCCTTCACCCCGGGCGGCTGAATGCAGCTCCCCCCTTGGTGAGATCCCTGCAGAGGCTGCAGGGCTGCATGCTTTTTTGTTTCCTTCTTGTGGTTTTCTGACATGGCGGGGTAGCATTTTTATTGTCTTCTGGGGATATCTTTTGCATGGTCAGTTCTTTGTTTCTGAGTCATCTGATTGGTGTCTTACATCTAAGACAGTGCTAAAAGCTTCTAAAAAGTCCACTATGCAAGAGATCTCTGTGGGATACCCTAAGCTGAGGGAGGAGTGGGTAATTAATGCCTTACGTGATTGTAGAGATGCTCAGGATTGGGAAAGAGTGACTGTGCGGCTGGCTTGAGATCTCAGCTTGTTTCCCTACAGCTCTTTGGTGTCTCCTGCATGGCCAGCAAGAAGCAAATAGGATATTCCAGCAACAGATACCTGTGCTCTGTACACAGTGCTGCCAGGGCAAAGGAGGGGGCTTCTGCACAGATGGATTTTAAAAACTGTACTTTTTATCACTGTAACATAGCAGAGAGTTGTGCTCTGAACCACACGATGTGCTTGCTTGTGGGTTGCTTGTGAGCCATGAGGGTCAGGGCTGGTGGAGATGGACCCAGTCAAGGTACTTTTAGGGGTGTAGATAAACCCTGTTTTTCTGTGTTTCCTTCTCTGTTCCAATGTATGAGTGCCTCTTCCCTCTTCTGAAATAATACCTTACTGTGTGTAAAGCTTTGTGTGAGATCACAGGGGTATGCAATCTGCAAACCCTGTAATTTGTTCGCTATATGCCACCCAGAAGCAAGAAAATTGTCCTGAAAAGATTAAGAAAACAGTGTCATGGCTCAGAGGAGCAAGGCATGCGCTTTTTGATAGGAGAGATAATAGAAGACTGTGGAATACTATGGTGACGGTGGGTGGGATATTCACATGAACGTGTGCGTTGTTTCTCAGGCTGATGTTTTGATCTGTCTTCTGTAGTATAAAGCTGTTTTCTCCTTTTTCCTTTCTTAAGGGTAACCAGGAGCCATCAGCAACTCCTGATGCAATGGTGCAGCCATTCACCACAATCCCATTTCCGCCACCCCCACAGAATGGGATTCCCACAGAGTATGGGGTGCCACACACTCAGGACTATGCAGGCCAGACCAGCGAGCACAATCTGACACTCTACGGAAGCACGCAGCCGCATGGAGAGCAGAGCACGAACACGGCCAGCACGCAGAACGGATCTCTTGCAGTAAGTGCACAAGGGTGCCCAGCCACAGCGGCACAGTGCTTTGGGGAAAAGCAGCCACTGATTAGATTGCTGTGTCTCAGGTGTGCAGCAAACCAGCAGTAGACTTGAAAGGAGTGAATTATAAACAAAACGTGGCTTCTGACCTTCCATTGCTGGGTTTCCCCTTTTGCACGTTCCCCTTGTAAATGGGTGCCTGCAGAGAGCAGTAGTACTTGAAATCATGATCATGGTGGTGTTACCATGGTGGCGTTGTCCAAAGACAGTCTCTTACAGAAGTGTTAATTACTTCGTGTTAATTGGCGAATGGTTCAAATAGATGTGATGGAGGCAAATTCTGGAGGGTTCACAGTACAAAGAATGAGGGTGAGCATATGCATTTTAGGTGTAATCCCAATGTGGTTTTGTTTTCAGGAAGCTAACAGAGTAGAAAATTACTTTTCTTTGACTTTCTGAAGACAGCAGGGAGCTGTCAGGGAGCAAGGATAGGAGATGAGTTCTCATCTACTGGTTGTCCATTTGCCAAACCAAGATTTTCATCATCTTATATATTTTCTTTCTTCTTTCCATGGCCTGGAACTGGCACTGGGCAACATGCTGGCAGATTATCCCAGGAAAAGCTTTATCCACCCCTTAAGCCACTTGTTAAGACTTAACTTCCTAATAAAGAGCCTTATGGTGAGAGCCTTCGGTGCTCAGGGGCGGATTTAATCTGTTAATGCTTTCAGTTTTACTTGTAGTTGGTGTTTGGCTTGTAGAGATTATTTTTTTTCCCTGGTAAGTACTGAATGAATTCAGTGCCAACAGTTGGAAGAACTGATAGTGCCAGCTCAGTTCATGGTTCCTGATGTGTGCTTCTGCTCCTTCTGCAGTGGACAGTGGCTGCATGGTTGGCGCCATTGGTCATGACTTTGATAAGCTATCTTTGATTTCTTCCTGGGAATGCCACAACTTTGGCATCTTGAAGAAGAAAAAGTACAAACTCTGTAAGGCACATTGGTAGTTTGCAAAAGGAACTTAGGGTTCCTTGCTTGGCAAAAAAAAAGTAGATAAGGAAAGACCAGGCAGGAAATAAAACTTAGAGCTGATGCAGTGTGCATAAATGCAAGTCATCATTTTAGCACCAGATTGTCCTATACCATTCCAACACATAAGATTTGGGTTGCCCATCTCCAGCAAACAACTATCTCAGGCACTACCAGTTGGATGAGGAAGCTGGCAACAGGGAATAAAAAACAGGGCAGTGGCTTTCCCAGTGTGTTTTTGCTGTTCCCATCCTTGTCCAGAGCTTAAGAGCATTTCTTTTTAATGGAAATGATGTGAGCCTTGACCTTGGATGTAAGCTCTTGCCAGCCTTCCTGCTCCTCTTCCATATTAGGAGCCATCTCTGTGGCTCTGCAGGGCTGAGCTCTGTGTTTCATCAACTAATGCTGGCTCCAAGGAGCCCACAGCCTGTGGCTAGCCTGCGAGGAGGGACTTGGGAGCCCATCTGTGCGGGAGGGAGTGTTGCTGGGAGACTGCTGGCAGGCAGTGGTGTTGCCAGGAGTCTGTGGAAGGAGCCTGACTGGCAGGGGGTTATCCAAGAAACAGGCTGAATAACACACAGCACTTGTACTGGCTGTTGGAAACAGGTGTGCACGTCTGGAGGGACCATTTGATGTGGTTAAAGATGTGCAGGCTGAGCATGCAGAGTCAGGCTTGTGGCCATAGCTGTCTGGGAAAGGGCAAGGGCACACACAAGGGCATTGCTGTGGCTGCTATGGCTGGGACTGATCAAACCCAGAGGATCCCAGATGGTGGCACATGAAGAAACCTGTGGGAGCAGGGCTAAAAGTGCCTCAGCCAGGGAGGGGCTTTTCACATGCCAGGCTTTCACATCCACTGCATCCCGGATCTTCCAAGTCTCTTTATATTTCTGTCTAGGACTCCTCTATGAAGTTATTTTGATTCTGTGGACTGCCTTAGGATGTAATTCCTTGTAACTTTTCTTCTCAGTATGCTGATTAATGATGTAGGACCTAAGGGAAGCAAGAAGTCTCAGTAGTTACTCAAGTTAAAGAATGCTATTAAAATACAGAAGAACAGGTTGGTTATTTCATCTTAAACATCTACAGCTAATGTTAAGCATTTTGTCCATCCTGTGTGCTGGCTATTACTTGCTTGACACACATCATGTTCAGTCCACGTGGACTAGACTATTATGCTTTAAGGCATCTTCTCCTTTAACCATTTTACCATCTTGCTCAAACAACAGTGCTAACTTCAACAGAGCAAAAAGCCATCATGGGTGAGGTATGAGCCTTCCCTCCCCTTATTGTGACTGACAAGCACAGCTGCTGTCATGTGTGTGAAGGCGATACCCCAGACTCAACAGCCAGTGGATTTTTTAGCTGCTGACTTGAAGCCTGTGCTCCCATGGGATGACTCAGAAATTCCTTCAGCTGGACAGATAAGTTCCCTGCTTGCTTTTAAGAACAAGGCCTGTGATTGGTCTTGTTGGCAGGACAGAGGGAGATAGCAAAAGGTGTGGTCAGATGGCGGGGCTTTCCTGCTTTTCAGGCTGATAGCCTTTAGCCTTTAGGATAATTGCAAAAGTAACAAAGAACATGGGTCACTTCAAGGTCACTCATGGAAAGGGGGCTTGATCTCGTTGGTACGATGTTACTCAGCAATGTAATGTGGTCTGTAACAGTGTCCTTACTACACAGGGTAGGAGCACCTTTTCATAGAAACTAGTTAGCTAGAATGATTTGAGTTTAGTGGTGGTGTCTAAGTTAATAGACAGTGGTCTGGGAGCCTGAGGTCAAAGATCAGCAGAGAACTTATGTAAAATAAACTTTGAGAGTCGAAGTCCATGCCTTCCTACGCAGTCTAAAACCCTGAACAAAGGGGAGTGACTGGTTGGTGTCATGAGCTGAGGAAGAGCTTGGTTACAGAGGTCTGAATGTAGTGGAAAGCATTCAGAGTCTCAGGACTGGCACGTGGAAAAGAAATTGCCACAGTAGTTGGTGTAATACAAACAGCTTCATATTTTGGAATCTCTATTTTAGGATCAAGTCTCATCTGTGGGGCGTTGTTTCTTGCCTGGCATGTGGCAGGGAGACCTCTCAGTCTTCATGTCCAAGCATCTGTCCTTTCTCTTGATACTGTCCCAAAGCACAGCTGAAAGACCTGGATTAAAAATAGGCTGAGGTATAGGACCATATTTGGCCTACTTGGTCTGCCTGTTGCAGCCCTTCTCTTAAACAGTCAAGGCTCAGCATTTCACTTACAGTGCTGGGTTACCTGGTTTCTTCCCCCTTCTTGGTATACCTTAGTGCTCTTATCCCTAGTGGAGACGCCCAGCACAGTTAGCTGCAAGGGGAGATGCTAATTAGGCTGCAGTACCTCTGGCAGCTGAGCTGATGTAAGAGATTCACTGCTGTCAGGAAGGAGAGATCTGGCTCCAAGCACAAACTCCCACTCCTATTTACTGTCTCTGGCATTCCTTACGTGAGCCACTTTAATTCACTGACCTGGCAGAAAGCTGTCCAATTCTTTTGCTGGGTTAATGAATTAGAGCAGCTCTTGGAGGGATCCAGCAAATGCTGTTGTTGCAAGGTAAGCGTGTGGAGAGCATGGCCAGAAGCCGAGAGCAATTGTCAGCTCTCTGCATCTCCTGGTACTCTACCCGCAGAGGGAAGATTAATCATCTGCTGAACTAAAAAAGCTTGCTTGATAGTAAATGCAATGCACTTACTACTGCAAGCTGATTATTCAACTTGTTTCTCTTGTTAATGTCAGAGGGAAGAATTTGTATGTCTGTATAAATTATGGAATGCAGCTGGAGGTATAGAAGTAGAGGAATAAGTTTATGTAAATGACTTTGCATGAAAATGGCAGGTGCTATCGCCTTGGTGTTATGTTGTCATGAACCAGTATAAAGCATTATTTAATTACAGAACATCGTGTCTCTGCTTCTTAATCTGCTGTACTGAAACATATTTAACTCATCTGCTATACCATAAAGGAATATTGACTTTCACATTCTCAAAGAAGACAGATTTGTGGTGGAGAGCCCATGCGTCATGTTTAGAAGCAAGACAGGGAAGGTGCTTGGTCATCTGGCTGTGCCTTGTACATCTAGCAAGGGCTTAGAAGGAAGAGAGCCAACAACACCAAGGATTCTTCAACTGATTTTTGCAACACATGGACAATGTTATAATGATGACTTCCCCTTGGGTATTTCTTGCCTAGACTGAATTTGCAGAATTTTCCTCTGTAATTACTTTTCATCCCTTTAGTAATTAAAACAATTGCTCATGTGAGGTATTTCAGGTGAAGAATATTTTTAATGAATATCGTCAATTATTTTCTGATACTGCTGAGCAGGTAGAGATGAGGAAGAACTAGCTTCAAATAAGTAGTTTGCTGCTGGTTATTTGGCCACCTCAGTTTAGAAATTGCTGTCTTGAGGTTGCAAACCCTGACATTTAACATCAAGAGTTTGCTTTGAATATGAGGTAGATTGTCAGCACTTGCAGACTTGTGTCTAGTGAGGCAGATTTAAAAATGAGCAATGGGAAATAAATCAGCAAGTATCATTACGATAGAGTATATAGCTGTGGTACTTCTGCGTATCTCTTGAAGGTTTTAGCAGATCTAGCAGAAGTACAGGGAAGGATAAAAGTGATGATGAAAGGCATGTAGCAGGTTCTTTATGTGAAGAAATGAAATGTTCACTTACAGAAAGAGCTGTCAGGAATAAAGATATATGACAAGTAAATAGAAGATTGGATGGTAAGGCAACTAAAATCCGGAGCTTTCCCATTTTCACTTACTAGGATGCACGTGGGAAATAATTGGGAGCCATGTATGAAAAAAACAGCAGGGTTTACTACTTATTTTTTCCATATAATGAGGAAAGTAGCATTGCAGCTCTTGTACACGGGGGATGCTTTGCAAGTTGAGGCATCAGCTGGCTTAGTTTGCTGGAGAAAAGTCAGTGAGCATTTGCCCTGTTCTTGCATCCTTCCACAGATGCCACATATTTGGCTGCTGTTTGAAAGGAGATAATGGGCTGGATGGATCTTAAGTCTGTCGTTGTGTGGCAGTTCTTCCGCCACTGTCAGTGGAGCGGTCCGGGGGTGACCACTTGCTTGGGAAATTTTGCTGTCTTCTTCACCTTGTCAGGGCATCCCTGTTTTGTAAGGAATGGGCTGGAACTGCTCACAAAAGGTTTGACAATCTGACTGGCAGAGCAGGCCTTTCAGGGGGCTCCATTTCACCACTTCATTGAGTGGGAAAAGAAAAAGAAAAAAAGCAGTATTCTAAAGAATACTGCTGGAAATATACATCTTTGGGTTGAAAATGTTACTGAACACATCAGAGGTGTTGTGCAGCATAGGTAGCAAAACTCCCTATGTGCTTTCCTATGTTTGGTTTGTGTTCTGTGAGGTATGTCTTTAATGAGGAAAGTGAATAAAATTACTTAACCTTCAGTATGTCTGAAAATAGGTAACTAACAAAAAATATATATCAGAAAAAATATACTCTAAATTTACCTGACTGTATGGAAAATAGTAAAAAGCCTTGTAGAAGTTAATTGGTATGTTCTTAGAAATTCTTTCTGTTTTTTTAGCATACAGAATATTTTGTGCTGGTAAGTAGCCCCCAATTGTTTTTTTTTAATATAACACTGTCGGCATCTCTGAAAAACCAAATACATGGATATAAATGTAAAATTATATTTACTGCTGTTGAAAAGTGATAATTAGCCCTAAGGTCTTCTGTCTGCTGAGCAAGTGTTTAAGCAGCTGAAGTTCCCATGGCATTTGCTATTGGATGTGTGGGATCTCAAACCTACTTTAGTAGAGTGTGGTGGGAAAGGAGATGGATTTTGTGTCTGGGGCCTGCCTAATTATTCACTTGTTTTTCCATGAAACCTCCTCAGTGGGTATCTGGTCATTGGTGGGTGACTGGTTGTTTTGACACAGGTTCTTCACTAGAAGTTGTAGAGATTTTTCCACATAATCTGTGCTCTGCTTCATGGTGGGAAGATTGCCTTCCCTCTGTTGTAGCTTTTGGTCCTTGTCTCCACAGTTCTTCAAGCTCTTGATCCAAACAAGGTTGGGTGTTTGGTTTTGGCTTTTTTTGGATCCAACAGTGATCGAGGAGCAGTGGAGTGAGCACAGTCTGTCTCCTAGATTTTGTAAGCCACCCAAATCCCCTTTTAAATATAGTTATTAGTTACAGTTTATATTTTGTAAATATTTTCTTTGCAGTGATTTATGGCTCTTAACCTCCTCAGTATGATTCACAACATTTTGGACCGCCTGCTTCCTGGGGGAGAGAATGGGGGGTTGTTTTTTGTTTGTCTCGAACTTGGATCTGAAGCGGTTCCAGTTCGAGAAGCAAGTGGGAGATGGAAACAGAATGTGCTGGGTATTAATAATCTCTGTGTTGGTCTGTTGCACCGGTGCTTGTCTGGCTCGCCGGGGAGGCATCCCTCTGGTCTGGCCATTCAGATGGAGACCTGCTCAGAGCTCAGGTGGTGCTGGAGCCCCTGCCTCTGTGCTGCTGAGGGGAAGTCCTCAGCAACTGGTTGTTCATCGCCTGCATTAGGATAGAGGAGACCAGTTGAGAGGTGGGAAGGTGGTTGTAGAGCTGCCCACAAACTTTTTTGGAACACTCTCGTGTTGCCAGGTGTCCTCCCCTTTTACTTGTGTATGTGCACGAGTATAATCCGTGCTTCTCTTTGCAGCTGCCTCTTCTTGCTTAGGGTTTCCTTGCTGCTGGCAGGTGTAAGGAAGGAGCTGACCTGGGGGCACAGGCAGCAAGGAGTTAGAAGTGAAGCACATGCTTTGCTGTCCTGAGCTCTGATGTGTTTCTCTGTGACCTTGAGCAGAGCTCAAAGCTTGCATGTGCAGGCATGAATGGCATTATCACCTGCATCAGTATATGTTACACAAGCTATGCTGAGGAGGTGCAGTGAATCCAGTACTGTTCCTAAATGTGAGACCTTTGCTGCAGCATGTCTGTATTGCCTGCTGACAGGCATTGGGACCTAGGGAGTGTGTATTAGTGCCCTTCCAAGCTGATTCTCTAGAGAAGGGAGAGGTATCTTTCTTCACTGGGAAGTGCTGACACGAGGCCAGAAGGAGCTCGAACCCCTTGTGGGGAAGGAGTGTCAAGGTGGGGAGTGAGCACTTGGTGAAATGAGGGCTTTCATCATCTGGTTTGGTCAGGGTAGCACTGCTGCCAGGCTCTGTTATGTACTGCCTGAGAACAGGCTCCAGGCCCTTTCTTTCATGTCCTTCCTAATGAATTAAGCCAAGGAATAACTGTAAAAGGAAAAAAAAATCATCTGAAGAGACTAGTTTTTTCATTTATGTTGTAGCTGAATGTGTGGCAGTGGACAAATGTATTGAGCTAATACTATAGTGGTGGAAAGTTCAAATCTTACCTTAGGGCCATGTATGATAGAGATGAGGGAGCTACAGCATAGAGAAGAAGGTATTTAATATTAAACTACTACTGAAAAATCAGGCTATGTGGAAGCATTTGCAGTCTCTCAGTGCAGTTAAAAAAGTAAGAGTGGACCAAGATCCCTTTTTTCTTCTATAATTTCTTCTCTTTCAGGCATTTGTCTCACTGTACACATCTCACGTGCTGCAGAATGACTCCTGTGTGGCAGCAGCTCTCTGCCATATGCAGGAACAGCTGTGAGTGCTTTTGAGCAGGCCGCTGTACATGATACATTGCACCCTTGGTAAGAAAGGAGTTCTGCCCTCTGCCTGGGAGCAAATGGATGGGAGAGGAGTGCAGACAACATGCTGGCTTCCTCCCCTGTGGAAACAGCAGATCCAGACCTCTGCAACCTATATTTTAATGTAGCTGTCCCTTTTCGCAGGAGTATTGGTGATTTTTGGGAGTTACTTCGGAGTACTCACTTGCGGGTGTTGTATGCAGTGGTGATAGATAAGCTACTCCTGTGTTTTGTCCTTCTTGGACAGATTTGCCCTGAGGAGCAGAGTACTGTGATGGAAGCATAAAAATAAAACCACTAAGTAGCGTGGTGTGATTTAATTGCAAGCCAGCTGCATTGATTCTTCCCCTAGGGTGTACTCTCTATAAGTTTGGAGAGCCTTTTTGTCATAGAGGTGAGGGAAGGAGAAGAGGTCGAACATGCGTGGAACAGCTTTTGGAAAAGATCAAAAGGAAGTTTCTGAAGTTTTTCTCAAAAATTTGATGTCTGGGGGGTGAATGAGTCTTAGACAAATAAAAATGCTTAATTCTACAAGGCTTCTCCTGAGACTTGCACAGCTATGGGCAGTAGACATACTTGTCAGGGCAGTATTGTCATTCTTCCGATCATAGATAATTTATGTTAACCGGATCAAACATGTTTTGTGCTGCATGCACAGCTCTACTGAAATGAAATGGAAAGCTGCCACTGCTCTGCTCAGCGTGGCAAGACCCCAGTGCTTACTCTTTGCTTGCTTTTGTCTTTGCATATACACTAGCTTTGTAACCAATATGCAAGTTCAAGGTCATATCTTTAAGTGGTATTTCTGGGCAGAAGATACTTTCTTAGTGTTCCCAATTGAGTTTATCTGTGAAGAGATGTTTCCAAATGTTTGTGAAATGTTGTGTATTGCATGATGTGCAGAGCAGCCTAGCAAGTCCAGTCAGTGTTTGGGGAATCGGTGTGGACAACTCCCTTCAGATTTCTTTCATCTTTGGTACACAAACTGCATATTTAAAACAAAAAAAAGGGAAAAAGGGACCCAAACCAGCAAAAACCTCACCCCTACTCTTACATCTTTAAGGCCCACATGTTTTCTTGGAAGTGCCTTAAAAAGACTGACTCTTAGCAATTACAGTCCTTGCCTTATTGTAGGATTTCTTTTTACTTGATGGGTTAAGGAGGAAGTCAGGTTGGCATCAAAAGAGTTGAAATGACACTTAAAAGTGCATCACATGGGTAGTCAAAGGTTGACTCCTAGGAGTCTGGGGCAAGCCGCAGGAGACAGAGTGAGTGGGTGGGTGCTCTTTGAATACCTTGCCCTGTCAGTGAATGTACTTGGAAAGGGACAAGAGCAATAAAACTGACCAAATTGTAGTCTGCTTTGTTCTGTGGCTCTGAGGTTTTGAGGTCATCTTTCTGACTAAAGTGCGAAAAATGTTATTTTCTCATCAAGCCATTTTGCAAAGGGGCCTTGCCTTTATATTTGGAGCTGTGCTCAAATTTTAGCACTTTTCAGTCTAAGCTCACACAAGCGGCTGAGTTTCTATTCCTTACTTTTCTCCTGCCAGTAATCTCTGTGCAGGCACTAGGACTTTGATCTGGCACACAGATCTCCCTTATTCTTCTGCCTGCTTCTTGTACTTTTTCTGTGAACAAATACCCCTGGTGTACCCCTTGACCTGTCTTTGCCATGCCAGTCAGCACTTGAGAACAGTGGAACAAATTGCCTTTCTTAGCTGTGGAATTGGTAGCAAAAAGCAGCACTTGGAGTTTTTATAAATCTTGTAGTGGTGATGACTGTTCCTGGGCTCACTTAAATGTATGCGAAAAGTTAATCAGAGACATCCGTAAGCTGTTCCTATATGGATTTTACCATTTTATTATAGATCTTCTTTTAGGGTAATGTTTCTCTGAAGGGAGCTTGACAGAGCAGATGCCATTTTGCCTCGGGATGCACTTCTGGTATTGGCCCAGTGAAGAGCTGCCACTTCAGCTGTGGGATTTTGATGATTGCATGAACATCCTGCCACATGAGATTAGAGTGGCGGTACTACCTCCCAGCTCCAGGATATGAAAGATCCGTCTCTTCATTAGAGCTTTCATACAGTGGCAGCTGAAGTGAGGAAGAATGGGCTAAAAGAGAGAAGCTATTTAAGAAAACCAAAGGCAAATCTACGAAGCTGGAAGGTGATAGGAGGGGAGGGAGGCTGAGATCGCATTACTGTTTACTCATGGAAAGGGAGGGGAAGAACAACAGATCAATTGTTAAGTGCTACTGGCTTTATCAAAATAATTGTCAAGTGCTAGATTGCTCCATTGCAAGTGCAGTGCTAATACCTAAGAATGGGTAGACAAAGCACATGGAAGGAATTTGTGTGATTTCTACTCATGCGCACACTTTTGTCTTTTCTGGTTTCAGCAGACAGAAGGAGGGGCACAGACAGATGGACAGCAATCACAGACACAGAGCAGTGAGAATACTGAGAGCAAATCCACTCCAAAACGACTTCATGTGTCCAACATTCCCTTCCGCTTTCGAGATCCTGACCTTCGGCAGATGTTTGGGGTAAGTCATGAGCACCTTTTCAGGCATGGCAGATTCTCCTTCTCCACAGGTGGGACACCTGGTGCTGTGTGTTTGTGTGAATGAAAAGCCCTTCCCCCTCAGTTTGGTCAGCTCTGTAATATATTTGCAGGATTAGGACAGTTGGTAGTGTTTAACTTAGCTGGTAAATACACATGAGAACTTATAACAGTGTTCTTCCTATTCGGATGTTCATAGAATCATAAAATGGTTTGGGTTGGAAGGGACCTTAGAGATCATCCAGTTCAAACACCCCTGCTATGGGCTGGTACACCTTTCACTAGGTGTGCTTAGAGCTCAATCCAGCCTGGCTATGAAGACCTCCAGGGGTGGGGCATAGACCACAGCTCAGGGCAGCCCACAGCTTCTCTGAGCAGCAATGTTCAGTGTAATCTAACAATTGGTTTGGGAAAAAAAAAACAAAACAAAATGAAACCTCACCTTATTTCTGAGTAAAGGCCAGAATTAAACACTGACTTAATATATCCCTTGCAGAGCACTGTTTTTCAGTTGCATAGAAACACGCTGAAGTATTTCTTTCCTCGTGATCCGTTTCTGTGATGAAAGATGGCTGCAAACAATTTGCCAACCAGTGATTGCATGTGGAAAAGCTAGAGCAAGTCAGATGGTATTTTACATTATGTATGATACACCTTCCGTTTCTTTTGACCATATAGTTTGTCTTCCCTAATCCTTGGATGGTATTCATGATTCTTGATTTATAAGCTCTTTGAGGAAAGAGTTTGTTTATGTGAGTACATGTGGTGACTCATTCCATGTGAACACAGATAAATGAGCTAGATGTCTCATGACCTAACCTTAAGGTGAAGTTATCTTTATGTCATATTGTCATCATTGGGGATATTTGACTCGTTAATATAATATGATCCTTGGTTGATGGTATATCTTAAAGTCTTCAGAAATATTTATTATTATTTATTAAGTTAACAGCTGCTGCCTTTTTAAGGTGCAGTCCAAAGAATTGAAGTCAGGAAAGCCCAAAGCTCTTGTCACCTTAGGCTTGGAGTGTATACCTTGGTCATAGCAGCTGCTCCTCTGAATTCTGCAGAATTTCTCTTTCAGTTGTTGCATCTCAGGAGCCATCTGTGTGGGTGTGTATGCATGCACAAAGGTACACACTCGCATGCAGAGTAGTGTTGCAGTATTGTAAATGTGTCTAATTCATGGACCTCAATGCTGTAAATGAGAGAAGAATTTGGCTTATCTGTCTGTAGCTTGGACAGTACAAAAGGAACAAAACAGTGGTCAAAATGCAGAAGGGCAAGGCTGCTATTCAGAGGGACCTGGCCAGGCTGAAGAAATGGGCTGAGGGAAATGTTAATATACTCAACAAATGTGAATTTCAGGCCTTTCATCATACTCAACTTTCCGTCAACCAGGCTCCCCGGTCCCTTTCTGCAGCACTGTTCTTCAGCATCTCATTCTCCAATCTGTCAGTACATCCAGGGTTGCCCCGTCCCAGGTGCAGAATCTGGCACTTGTCTTTGTTAAACTTCATGTGGTTAGTGATTGCCCAGCCCTCTAATTTGTCTAGGTCTCTTTGCAGGGCCTCTCTGCTTTTGATTTATCAATTAGATACTGGGAAAATTTTAGGGGTTTTGTGAGGATGCTTAAATAGTGGAACATGTTGCCCAGATGGGTTGTGGAACCTCAATGCTTGAAGGTATCTGACTTGACTGGACACAGCCTGGCCAAAAAGATCTCATTATACCTGCTGTGAGCAGGGGATGCACTAAATGACCTCTGGAGTCAAATCCCAGCCAAAACCATGGATCTGTGATTCTGTTGTGAGAGGCCTGGGTTTGCTTCCATGTTGTTCATACCTTAGATTACTGATACACTCTGGATGTCTGTGGGAATGTTTTCAGAATTAAACTAATCTCCTGGCAGTCTGTGATTGCTGAATCTTCTGCTCTGCTTTTTGCTGTTGCAGGGCTGTGCAGTAGGCAGTTCCGTCCGGTTTGGACAAATGGTTGCTGAAATCACAGCCAGTTCTTGGACCACCTGCTACAATCTGTATTTATCACGTCCTGCTCTGTGCTCTGGCTGCTCCCCTCTCTTGGGAGCTGCATTGTTTACATAAATTGTTCCCCATTGCTGTCTCTTCTCCTGGGAGTGGTTCCTAATTGACAACTAGCCCTTTTCACACTTGTTCACCCTGATGCTTTTCTGCCATGTGCTCCTGGTGTGGGAGACATGGATGAGATGGAAATGACAAGGACATCCCTGTCCTGGTGACTCTTGCTTATGCTTCGCAGGTTGGGCCACCCAGGCAGTTTAAATGAACTGCTGTCCTAAGAAGTGACTTGTAGAAAATGAACCCTAATTACTTGCTTTAAGATGTCCTGTCCTTTTTTGGGCCTATATGGTTCCCTCTTTGTGCATAGGAGGGGTGGAGAATAATGCTATATGAATTGGTTTCTGGTGTTCCTCTGGTGTTTATTTTTTTCTCTGAACATCATCTCAAGTTCCAGCACATTGATGTGATTTTAACTGGGTAAATGATACATTCCTTGTAAACCCTTTTGGTAGTTCACCTGGCCCTGTGGTTGCTGAGAGTTATGCCTGCCAGAAGAGCGTTCATCTTCTGGGACACAAAATACCCCATGTGCCATTTTTCTGTAATAGAGAACTTTGCTTCCTTGCCAAGGAAAATAATGAATGATTCTCGCACATCTTCCTTTTTCTTTCAGTGCTGCTTCTCTCAGCACGCTCATAGCCTCGAGCAGGAGAGCATGCTCTCTGAATCCTGCTTGCTCCTATTTCTTTTTCAGGATCAGGATGCTTTCCTTTGGGTGACTCACTGAAACCTACCCTTTCTCCTAAAGGGGACTCATGGTTGTCTGAGTCTTCAGCTGTGACTAGCCTGTAACCCCCATCTTCTCCCTCTCCCTTCTCTGTGTCAGGTCACATCTCCTCAATGTCATATCTGAGAGACTCAAAATCCTTGCCTGGAGTGATTTTCCCAAGCTACTGTACAAAGAGAGAAATTGGGTAGACAGTAAAGCCGTGGAGGAAGAAATAAATGTGATGGTAGGGAGGGAGTAAAGAAGTCCCCTCAAGGATGGAACAGCATGCGAGAGGTCAGTCCAGTCCTGGGGCACAGAAAATATCTAATGCTTTTGTCCAGACTTGAGTAGAGGTGGACTTGAGACATGTTGTCCCACGTGTGATTAAATACATATTACATAATGCCTTCTAAACCTGCACCCTTTGGCAGAGCTGCAGACATAAGGATTTCTTAACAAATTCAAATTATTTGGGTTCTGACCATCTCTCAGCCATAATGTGTTTCTAACAGGTCCTTGAGATATCCTCAGGAATAGACCAAACATTTCCTGATATATATATGCATCTTACAGGGAGGCAAATAATATGGCCTGCCTAAAACAGGTAATATTTACTTTACATTTCATGAGGCCAATGAAAAGACTTCCAGAAAGCTTCTGGAAGGAGTAGGTTGTTTTTTAATGCACACAATTCTGCACCCACTGTGGAATAAATCAATAGTTGACCTTGTTCTTGCAGATAAAGAAGAGTTAATAGCTGACCTGAAATCCCACCGTTGCCTAGGTACCGGTGATTGTTATTTGTCTGTATTTGCTTTGTGCAAACAGAATATGGCATCATGCAGCACTGTAAGGAGCTTTAGAAGAGTCTGTTTCTTGGAGTTTAAACAATTGGCAGGATAACTGCCCAGGAAGGTACCTTTAAAAGGGAGGTATTAATGGAAGCCATAAAGTATTCAGCAGCATCATATGGATGGCCAAGAAGGCATGATTCCACAGTTGCTGAAACTGTGGTAATAAAACTCACAGCATTCCGCCCTTCAGGGGAGGAGGAGGAAGTAAATAGCAGTGAATATAGGTGCAAACTTAAGCAAAGAAGCAGGTGAAAAAGGAAATGTGCTAGTCATGGAGATACTGGTGACCTAAGTTGAGAGAACCCCTCAGGTTTTTTTACGTGCAAAGATAAAAGGTCTGTGTATGGGTACAGTATAAAATCAGGAGGTAGTTGTGTATTTTTGGGGAAGACCCCCACAAACAGCAGCAAAACAAAAAATCAAACAGGGAAAAAACAACCCCCAACTGGTGATGTTTAGAATTTAAGAGGGGGTATTTTTACCTCATCTGGTTTGCTACATAATTAATAACAGAGGAGGATGAGACAGTGCTCACTAATATTTGAAAACCAGCAGATCTAGATAAGGTATGTCCAATGATAATAGCCAAAGCAAGGAACTCCATTATTCATTAATACTAATTTTTAGCCAATTCTTGTAAGCTAGAGGAGTTGCAGAAGGGTGGAACACTACCCACCAAGATTCACTATTGAAAAAAACTGAAAGGGATGACCCAAAGAGCTAAGAACTATCTATCTGTATGTTGATCCACGATAAAAATAATTTTGGAACATTTTAAAGAAGTGCATTAGAATCTGAAAAAACATGTTAGTATCTATTTAGCAGAACTTTGTAATATACATCTTTGCAGACAAATGCTGTCTTGTCTATTTTGACAAGATTGTACAAAGCAATACTGATATAGTGAAGCATTGTTCAACCAATTGAATTTGTCCAAGTGAGCAATTTTTAAGAAAAATAATACTTATCTCAAGCAGAACACACATTAGAGGGATTAAAAACCTCTTTAATGATACATAATAAAAAGTAGTAGTTACTTGGGAGATAGCTGTGATCAAGACTGTTTCTATTGTCAGTTTCCCCAGGGATCTGTTTCCATTGCTGTCCTGTTTAGTATCTGTATCAGCCCATGGAGATGGTACTATTAAAACCTTGCCAGTAAGGTTTGCAGTTAGAAAACTATTTGAGGAGGAGGAAAGAGACAGATAAGGTTACTGTTAGAGAATGAGTAGAAATGCCTGGTTGACTGATGATAAATCCAACAAAAACATGTTTGATGCAGCTCATTGCAGAGTACTGAGTATGTGTGAACTGGTCTGTGCTCTTAAGATGGAAAGCTTTCTTTGGAAAACACTGATTTGGGAGAGTACTAGTGATTGTTGAAGATAGTTGCTTCAATAAATCAAAGAGGTTATCAGGTTGAAGAAGGGATGTGATCTTGCTCATGTTCCAAATTGAAAAGACTGTGACTGCATAATTTTACTCAGTTCTGAGATCAGTTTAAGACCAAAAGAAATAAACTAGGACTTGGAAGGTGAGTGATTTTTTTAAACTTGGTAAGGTATTAGGTACATTATTTACTCAGCCTATTAAAAAGAGATGTTAGGAGATAAGTAATTTCTATACAAATGCTTATATACTAACAAGGGGTTTAGGTCTTGTTTACAGTCATAAGATTTTCCAGTTGGAAGCTGAGATTTAACACAATTACCCTTGAAATAAGAAAAAAATTCCTAGTCATTGAGGCTTACTTGAACAATGGAACAGCTTGCCAGGGAGGAGAAGAGTTGCCATCAGTGTTAAAAACAAATTAGCAACTCTCTTCTCAAAATCTTACTATCAATTTACTGAGGGACATTCTTTGGCTAATGTGTGCAAGGACTGTGACATGATGGTAGTCATGTTCTCCTACACTGGTGGTAGGATGTTCCCTTCCCTTCTGGACTGTGTATGCAGAAGAAAAGTTGATGTTTCCCCTCAACATATTTCTAGTCCTTTCAGCTTTGTGCTGTGATAGTGTCTGTGCTTGCACCTCATGGTTTGTTTCGGCCCTTCCCTCTCTTGCTTCAAGAAGCAGTTCTCCTCCCAGTATGAAATTGTCTGGGATAGTCTGGTCATTTCTGGTCTTTTGAGTTCTATGGACTTTGGAGTCTCCTGGTGAAGATAGAGGCAGGGTTGGACAGCCTGCAAGAGGAGGATCCTTCTGTTCCCAAGCTGAATCTTGAATTGTCTCCACGACAACTAGCAAGTGGATTGTTTTGGTAGTTCATATGGATGAACATTGCACAAAATCTTTCTTGCCTGTTGTGTGAGCAACAGTAACAGTACAAGGAGTCCGAATTGATGTTTCTCAGAATTTACTGTGGTGAAATGCTCTTTGGTTAAGTGTAAGATAAAAATATGTTGGTGATGGTTGCAGATGCAGGTGGGTTAGCAGAGTACGGGCTGTGAATTTTTGCAGATTCTGGCTTCAGATGGACACCCTGCTTTTTTAAAAACTTGCTCAATCCATAGCTACTAGTTGTAGACTGTTAGCTCTTTCTGCTGGGGAGCAAAATCAGCCCAATTGATAAAGGGGTTTTGTGTGTTATCAGCTACAGCAGTAATAGTCCATAGATGTTTTCTATAAAGGTGACTATTATGTCCCATTTAATTAATTTCGGTTAATGAAGTTATTAATAATGTAATTTATTACAGGTGACAGAATGGTAGCCACTTTTTTTCTTACATTGGAAAAGGATGATATTAAGGCAGGTAATGTTATCCTTTTCCTTCTCTAAGCATGATTCCTATCTCTACCGCAACATTCTTTATGATGTGTGTTTGTGGTAGACCACTGCTTTGTATGACCCAAACAACAGGATTTTGGAAGCTCTTGCAGCCCTCAAATCTTGGCCTCAGAGGAAACATTTTGCTCTTCAACATCACTTTGCACTTCCTAAAATATCCTGGTGGATGTAATTTCTCATCCAACTTCATTCTGGTGTCAAGAGTGCAAAATACCTCCATAAGCCTATAGTTTGAGGTGAAAACAATAACAAACTAGACTACAGCTCTTTGTCAGCAAGAATTTGGTAGAATTTACTGTATTTTCCAGTAAATAAATTTAAACACAGAAGTAATTAGCGATACACAAGTATTGGCAATGGAAGAAGTACTTGTTTAAATGTTATGGTATATAGGTAATAATATGTTAGAACAAGAAGCTCTGACCTGCAGGTGTTGATGCACTGGGGCCCAAAGTACAGGAATAGCACACTTGCTTAAGGGGACTCTGCTTTCTGAGTGGATTGGACACCCGAAGGAGGAGATTCTGTCTTCTGAATATCAAGATGTATTTTAGGTTTTTCATCACCTGGTACTACTGGCCACCAATTGCATGTAACAAGTCCTATGTGCCAGTACTGGAGAACAAACACTGTGACACAAAGCGGTGTCTCTGTGGCTTTTCTTGTTTCCAAGCTCTCCCTGTGATGACAGTGAGCCCCAGCCCTGTCACAGGGCGGGACTTTGTTCTTGCTGGTGTTGGTTAGAGTTATAAGAGGTGCTGCTGATTATATTGATGTGTTTCACCTGGGTGTTTTCTGAAACCACCTTTCAAAAAGGACTTGTGTGCTCAGTGCTGCTTGAACATTGTGTTTTTTCTGCATGGCCATGGTGTGCAGAGGTGCTTGTGCCCCTGCAGCTGCCAGCAGCTCTTGTACTGTCTGTCTTGCTCTGAGAAAGCTCTCTGCTATCAACTTCTGTACTGACCCGCTGCTGGAAGGCAGCCATGACTGGATCATACATTTATCTAAGATTTTTTAGATTTTCTTATGAGTTACTAGGACTGTCTGCAGCAAGACTGTGCTGAATGTTATTTAGTAAGCAGTGTTGTGCTGTAGCTGAATTTAATTCGATAAAAGGCCTGGGTAAAATTACATGGAGTTGTCTTTTATTGACCCACTTTTGTATGGATTCAGTCTACATGCTAAGTACTCTCAAATTGATTTTGGAATGTATGCTGCTTTTGTGGGCATGGGTCCAAGTACCTTTTCTGCAGCATCAGTACCAGGTTACACTGCAGTCACACCTCTGGGGAACGGCACAAAGCAGGAACAAGGAGCTGGAAGTGTAGACCTGAAAGCTAGACTGGTGTTAAGTTCTGTCTCTGGGTTGTGCCCTGCAGTAGTGTTCATCCCCATCTCACTGTTTCATGTGAAAATGTTTTATTTGGGATTTAGAGAACAACAGATGACTGAGAAACTCTGTTCGTCATCACGTTTTGGTTTTTTGTTTCTTTTTTTTTTTTTTTCTGCGATGGCTGTGGTCTGTAAATCCTGCTAGAAATCTGCGCTTTATGTGGCTTCCTGTTAAAGTCTGGTTTCTCAGAAAATGTGTTTTGTTGGGCAACAGCTCAACCTTAGTAAGGGCAGCTTGGTGCTTGTTCATTATCTGTTCACTTGGTAAACTGTGGTAGTGCTTTGCTTTATAAATCCTTGATGCTTCCATCTTCCTGTCAGCAAAGCATAGTGATGTAGCTCGGCTGACCAGGGTTGGCCCCGTTGCTTGAAGAGATGTGACTCAGCTTTGGCTGAGGAAGTTGGTGTGCTGACAGTGTACTTCTGGCAGACCCCATGCTGCCATAACTAAGCACTGACTAATACAATCTATGATGGAGCGAGTTGTGCTCAGCTGAAAGTATATCCCATGGAGCTGGGACCTAGGGAAAGGACTCTCTCTGTAGCATGGATCTATCCTGCTTATATAATGCTCTTGCTCACGTACCTCATGGTTTCCTGCACAGGATGTCGGTTTCTTGGCTGTTTTGAATGTTGACCGTCTTTAAGAATGGACTGTTTGACACCTTTGAAGTTTAGATAGCTCATTGGACTCATGTCTAAGTGAATTTTGTAGGGCTAACAAAACTGCTTGGACATACAGAGTTCTCTTGTAGGGATGAGGTTGTCACATGATGTCTCTCATTATCTTTTGTTGTTTCATGATTTCTAGAGGATTTGCTTTGTAGTCCCTGTTGTTTGCATCTTTAGGATTAAGTTATTTGTCTGGCACATTTTGCAGCTGATTTTAAAAGCTCTAGACAGGGACAGGAGTCAGGGCCAGCTGGAACAGAGCATATAGGAGGGGCCCTACCAAACTGTCAGTGCCTTGGAAGACAAAAGCTTTCTGGTGCCAGGTCTCTGAAATTTATGATGTTTAATGTAGCTGTGGCCTCAGCTGGAAAAATCTGTTGCCTTCATGACATCTGTGTGAAAAGAAACACACAGCATGCATATCTTTCCTTGCACAGTGCCCTTGCATCTATCATAAGGTAGACTGTGTTCAAGCAAGAAGATTAGTTTCTGGTCATAACTCCTGTCTGTTCATATCTTTATGCCTCTTAAAAACTGTTACTTCCAACACTCCCTGCTACCATTGTCGAGAGTCTGATTCCCATTTACCTGCTTTACTAAAAATAGCTGAAAACTTGTCAAGTTCACTCCAGGGAAGAGACCATTAAGATAAAACAAGATTCTGTAGCTCCATTGCCATGGCATGACTGAAATGGCATGTGTGTGTGTATCTTCCCATCACATGACATGTGTGTGAGCAGTTCATGAGGTGGTTTCTTGCACGACCTGACATGGTAGGGAATGCTGGCCTCTTGGTCACATAGTAAGTTTTCTAAATCATGGTGGGGAGCATTGGAGATGGGTAGTCCTGCAATACCTTCTCCAGAGGCTGTGAGAGTTCTGAGTAGAAGTTCTTGGTAATCACTGAGTGAGCCAATCGAGTCTGTGAGCACAGTGATTCATGCCTTCAAGGTTAGAGATTAGAGGGTTAGTCCTCATGGATAACTTAAGCATGGGACTTGTTTTATTTGGCCAGTCCCTATGTCTTTTGAAAAATACAAACATGCCTGTATATACATGATTTAAAAAAATTATTATGAGGGCCCTTGGTGTTGACCCTTGTATTTAGATGGCCTAGCATTTCCCATACAAAAATTGTGACCTTTCACTAAGGAGCTCTTAGAACTTCAATTGTTTGCAATAGACTGTTGACATTTGGTAGGCGAAGCACCATTGGGGAACAAAGTGCCTTTTTATGTTCCACTAAATTAGCTTCAGCTTTGAAGGAGTTATAAACTGTTAAAATGAACTAGTTCTTTTTTTCCTGCTTTCATTCTTCAGGAAAATTCTGGCATGCTACCAAAAAAAAGTGCCTTCCAGTGCTGGGACCTGCTGTAACCATTGCAGCAGTGGGGACAAGAAACATCATGTTAGGAGCTGTGGCAATGGCTGCAGCAGAGCCTTGAAGAGCCCAGCACACGTCCTTCTGCCTCACTGCCCTGCTTTAATTCAGGGAGTTTCATGGAGCAGGAAACCCCTCCCCAGCAAACCTCCATTCAGCAAGTCAGCCCCCCACGGTCTCTGTTCCTCTCTCCCAAGGAGGTCCTTCCCTCTTGCCTCTTCAAACACCCACAACTCCTGGGTAGAAAAGAGTTTGGGGCAGTTTGCACGCATGGATGTAGCCCATTGCAGTAGATGTCAAGCCTGTGTTTGCTGTGACCACAGTCTCTTAATTCTGTCATCTAGGAAATGATGTACCTCCATCATCTTGTAGGCAGGGAGGGCCATGCCACCTCTTGTGCAGCTAGGTCAGACGTCTCGCATTCAGTGTCACCGCCGGCGTTCTGTCAGCCAGGAGAAGTTAAGCGCACAGGACAGGGTTTGCCGTGGCTGTGGAAGCCCCGCGCGGGGAGCTCAGCCCAGCGGGGCTGGCGGGCGGCGCTGGCAGCAGTGCCCGAGGATCCAGGCCCAGCCGGGTGTGCAGAAAGGGGAGGGCGGCACGGTGTAACTGCGCACCGGAAGCCGCACAGTTTGTTCTCTTTCAAGATTATTCCTATGAGGTAGAAAATGGTGATTTTTGATGGCTTTGAAGATTTTGAAAATAATTTTGGCATTTGCATTTATCGAGAGCCTGGCTGTTTCAGTGTGTGTGGCAAGGCTAGGCAGCTGAGCTGATCTGGCAGGGGACAGATCCTGCTCTTGGGCAGGGTGTGCTGCTTTCCGCTCCCTTTTGCTTCTTCAAGCTGTAATGCTCACTGACCCTTCAAGCCACTTCAGATCAGTAAATTGTCAGAATCTTTGTATGTATTCCTTTTCTTGGGCTAGGTTTTCACAGGATGGCTGAACTGTGTCAGTTTATCTGCAGGTGAGAATGAAAACTGAGACCACCTCTGGAAGGCTGGTGAGACCAGACAAGGAAGGACAAAGGAGCAGGGACTGCCCTTCAGCAGCTACAAGCTGCTAAATTGGTTCAGCCCCAGTCATATATCGATGCTGAGATAGTCTACCAAGAAAGCAATCATGACAATCATGACTGATTCCTTTCATGGCAGTACCAAAGCTGTATGCAACAAAGACAACAAAAAGCAATCAACAGTTAATCTCCTTTATTGACAAGCCCACACTAAGCGTGGGATAGAAATAGAAAACGTATTTTAGCTGTGAGTGGCAGAGAAGCGGTCAAAAGAGAATCCAGCATGGATCAAGCCAAAGCTGTTGAGATGTTGAGTTTTCAAGGAAGATGCATGTTTACATTAGCATTATTCAAACTTGTGTAATGTAGGATGTTGTGAGTTCAATTGTTCTTGGGATGAATAGAGGATCAAGTATTGTCCTTAAACAATAGAACAGTAAAAACAACATCTGTGAACCAAGATCTCCTTTTTAAGAATGGAGAAGGCAAGCAGACAGAAACTATAGCTAAAATTGTTGGAAGTGTTTTGTTTGCTTGCAGACAGTTGGGGAATACTTGTTCAAGGGACTTGGCAACTTTTTATTGCTTAACATATTCAGAGCCTCTACTCAGCCATCATAGCTCTCTGCTGTAGATGTTCCAGGTTTTCAAATCTGGCCACAAGCCTTTCAAGAAGGGCACCCACAAAATGATTGTTATACTCATTTGACTCTGAATGCAACTATTAAATTTTTAAAAAAAGGCAAATACTATTTTTAAGAATGCTGGGCAAAAGGGAGAGTGTCCCAGTGCCTGGACCCTGTGTTCATCATCTTTTTTAACTGTGAAACCATCCTTCATTTTCTTGTTGATCCTTCCTTCATTTGCTATCAATCTTCAATCAAAACCATGTTGATGGAAGCTTTCCTAAATAATGGGATAGGAAAAACTGATGTAGCATTTGTCTGAGTGCAGTATGTGAGTACGTGTCTCTAGAATGAAGACTACTCCATACACACACCTGAAAACGACATCTAGACCTGTCTTTCTAGAGAGCAGACCTCCTGTTTGGAAATAGAGCATTGGCACTTCTGGAGGACAGAGCACTGTGGGCCTCTTTTGAAGTGGTGATACTTTTACCTCTAGGCTATTGTTTTGAGTCTGGCTGCTTCAGTAAAATACTTTAATATGTTCCTAGCAGGGTGAAAGATGTAAGCCATACGTGGTTCCACAGAGGTAGTAAATCTCCTTCTGTGCTAAATAGGGAGCTCTTTGGAACCCTTTCAGTGCAAAGCTCTCCTTGGGGCCTCCAGGCTGAGGCAGAGGTCAGAATTCTATTACATGTGATAAACTTGCATAGGTTGTTGACCACATGTCACAGGTTGAAGTTGAATGATCTTTTTCTGAAAAACAAACTGTTGGGAATTTTCCGTTTTCATGGTTTCTGGATCTGCCATCAATTCTTTTGAAGGCTTGGAGTTATGGAAGATAAAGGGAAGGAAAGAAGCTTCAGTGTGTGAAATCCCTGAGGCTGGGAGTCTTACGTTACTATCCCTTCCACAGAAACATCCCTGATAAGTTTCTCTTTGTGATAGCCGCTTCAGGAGGAAGCTGAAATGCTGAATTACATGTGAGAACTGTTGCTGGATATCTGAGATGAAGTCATAGAACCATGTCTTAGATGAAGTAGTAGAATGAGGGAAGGAAGAATTGTTTAGATTAATGGGGGAAAGATGAGCTTCCTTAAATCCCTAAAACTCTCCTGGAGATTGTTTTTCTTCCTTTAGACTTTCGTGAGAAAACCTGGAGTTTGTGACCAAGACGATCTGCATGTCTTAACCCAGGAGAATTGGGTCACATCACTGGAATTTTATGCCTTTGCCTGTATGCTAGAAATGGGAATATTCTCACCTACCTTCTTGCACTAAGCCAGCCCCTGCAAAAGGTAGGAAAAATGTACGCCAAAAATAATTTTTTTTTTTCTTTTCCCTGTCTCTCTGCAGCAATTCGGCAAAATCCTTGATGTAGAGATAATCTTTAATGAGCGTGGCTCGAAGGTAAGTCCTGCTTCTGTACCCGCTTCTCTTGTTTTGATTGCAGAGTAAAAGGCAGTTCATTGCCTGGAGAACATATTCTGTAGAGATCAGCAGGAATTAGTGTGATGGGGGAAGGGAAAAGCTATTTTGGGGACTGTCTCCTGTTCCCTCTGACTTGAGACTCTGAGTATGGTCATTTCTGGGCAGCATGTACAAATGCTCAGAGACACTCCTGCCTGTCTGTGGGATCAGGTTCCCCAGCCTTTTGAACAAACAGGGACTCAGTCAGCTGAGCCTTCATACCAACCCATTCCCATTGCACTGGCAATGGCTGCCCTGTGAGGAAGGCAGAGTGAGGTAAAACAGCTTTGTCTGATGGGAGACTGTAAGAACGAAAGCTAAACTCACGCCCATCCCTGCCATTTTCATTGCATTAAAATATTTCTGTAGAAAAACTGTCATATCTCTCATGTGAAAGGATTTTGTTAACTCTGTTTTGCAGACTTACTTGGCACTTTTGAGATACTGACCTTTCATGTTTGAGATATTTGATGCTTTAGTATCAGCATCCTCATTCCACTTGCCCTGCCCCATGTGGACCTCCCCCACAGAATTTGCATTCACAGTCCTATTTTCTTCTTACAGATATATTAAGAGGCAAGTTTTGTTGAGGGTTAATGGTAATATATATCTCTGGAGATGAGATTTCAAATGTTGCTCAGGTCAGCTGCAGAGAGATTCAGTGATCTCTGTCCTAATTGGCAATTGGTTCTCATCACGTAACCAGTATCACCACAATGACAAATTGCTGTGATTCTCTCTCTGCCCAGGAGGTTCAGCACTGGAATAGCAGGGAGTTTTGCAGGTCAGGAGCGAGGTGCATTGCCAAAGCTCTATGGGGGAAGCTTGCACAGTGCATGTCTCTACTCTGCTTGACTTAATCAATGCTAAGATTCCCATTTTCAATTAAAACAAAATTTCCCTCCTCCTCACACACACGTGTGTGCACACGTGTGCATGCACACAAAAGGTTTTGGAGTTGCAATTCAGCTAAGCAGTTTTGGTTTAGAGTCTATGCCTTTTGCTTGGATTTGAGGTCCACAGTTTTTATGGTGGCCTCTTTGCCTCAACATATATTCTGGGGTACGTTCATGTTCAGAGCCCTCTGCAAATTTCCACCCATGTTGCCCAAGATGCATTCTGAAATTCTTCAGTCCTGTTTTATCTGGAAACCAGAAAGCCATTGATTTGTATACAAAAGACATGAGTTTTAGCCCTTTCCCCTCATCCTCCATTTAATACCATGGTTTTCTTTTGTTAAATAATACTTAATACCATGGTTTTCTTTTGTTTTTTAACGAGACAGTCTGAACAAGTAAATGTCTGCATGGTTTAGTTAGAGTTTTACTTCCCTGCATGGTTAAAAATCTATATGCTTTACCAAAACAATCAGGTGTGCTGAATTTGTAAATATTTATTCTGCTCTCTGCTGTTCTTTTGATATTTATAGGCCAAAGCTACCTGTGAATTACTCTTGATTTTAGTCATTATTGTTTGGTTTTGAGAATAGCCTCTGGCCTCTATAAAATCCCTAGTTGTTCAGATATAATTGCAAAAGAAAGAGCAGAAATAACTGGCCTGGCAAAATGTTCTTCATATCCCACCGCCTGTGCTTTCCAGAGCAGTGTTTTCCTTTTCACACATGAACTTCACTCTCTCTCTCCCATCCATACAGCCCTGTGTATTAAACGCCCACGGCTGCCCTTTCCCTTCTAGGCTATATTGACATTGAAGGCTTTTCTGTGAAGACTTGATTTATGACTATGAAAAGTACCTTCTTGTGCTGTTGCTAAAGCCCAAGGCTTCTGGTTTTCAGTTAAAACAAAAATTTTTGCTGAAGAGTTCCTTGATGAATGTTACCCTGAACCCTTAATAAATATTTGGAAAAAAAAAAAAAGAAAACAGAGATGTTCTTCTAGTCTTTATTAACCATGCAGTTTTCTACTGCTTTTTTGTCATCTTGCAGCAAAAAGCAGTTACAAAACTGGTAGTCTGTATTGAGGGATGTCCAGAATCTGAACAGAATGATGAAACAGCCAAAGAGTTATTTCATGGTATCTTTGCATCCTTCTCACCCAAAATAATTCCTGTTTTAAAAAGAATGCAAGATTCTTCCTGCTTAGCATGAAAATGGGAGGCCCCAGTGTTTGAGTGGGGTGTAGCTGCACGAATCACCTGGTATTCACATAATAATGGAAAAACAGCAGTTTGGTGATCTGATGGTGAAGCAAAGGAAATGGATCTTTCTGGAGGCCACTCACTCACTCTTGGGTTCTTCCTCCACCTCAGGAAAAAAAATCTGAATGCATTTTCCTGCCCTGTGGTTTCCATTCTAATCTAATGATATGAAACCTCTCTCTCTTCTTCTCCTCCTCCTCTCTCTTGGGAATCCGAAAGCAGATGCTCCTGCTGCCTGCCTTGTGCTGTGTTCTCAATGCTCCCTTCCCTTCCCTGGGTTCCTAAGGGTTGTAGTGTTTTGTGTATATGTTTTGTAAATATTTTAAAGGTACAGTGGTAAATCCCAAACTTCCCTGGGTTTGCCCCCACCCAGTGTACAATGGGGTTGAGCAGCGCTTTGTCCCCGCCGAGCTGTGGTGGGAGAGCTCTACTGGGATCGCTCCAGTGCTGGGCAGTAGGAGGGACTGGAGGAAGCGTTCAGGTAGCATTCTTCATTTTGAATCCACCTGAGATGACCAGGCAGTTTTCTTCGACAGCCTGGGGAAGCTCTATCAAACTGGCTGCATCTTCAGGATCTCTGTGTCCTTACAAGGTTTGGTGACCAAAGAGAGAGCTGGTTGTGTCCATCACGGCCACCTCTCACCTCAGGTTCTTTCAGAAATGGTATTTGTTGACTTTCTCTATCACAGTAGCATAGGAGGCAGTTAATGAGTTTTGCTGATTCGTCCTCTCAAAGCAATGTGAATTCTTGTTTTGTAACTCACTTTCTTCCCAGATTCAGTCTGTTTAGTAGGAAGATATGGGCCCTGGTAGACCTCACACTGATACTGCTTTGCTGTGTGTGAGAAACAAGATAAAAACTTTAAACATTCTTTGAATTACATTTTATTTTCTTCTTGTTTAATAGAATCATGTCAGTCTTCCCTTGATGTGTTTGGCTTTTTTCACTTGCTTCCAGGAAACTAGCTGTTTGTTTCGTTTATCCTGTTTACCATTACATTTCTAGCTCTGACTGGTATAAGTGCCTTTAAATAGCATTCTGCCCATGGTTGCAGTTTGCCATGCACTTCACTGAACCGTGAATAAAACACCTCCAGAGGAAGTAGAGAGGATTCCTTCTCCTTTTGTTAGTGGAGATGCATCTTCTAGATTTGTATTTTGCCACTATTGTGCTGAATTGAACAAGTGGACATATTTGCAGAATTAATGCAGTCTGCCTGTGTAATGAGTACCCTGTGGCATTTGTAAAACTGCAGGGGAAGGGAATCCAAGCTCTTTGCTTACCAGCTGTTTACCATGTGGCATTCCAAGATGTGCCCTCGATGACATTCAGAGACCAGGAGTACATAAGCACACAGCAAAATCTTGGCTGAATAGGGAGTGTGTTTTTTGTGGTTTTTTTCGGGTTTTTTTGTGGACTTTTTGGTAGCTTTTTAAATGGTAAGATTTAAATTGTGTGGATTTTTAAATTTGCAGCTAACTGTAGGTTAAGATAAAAATGTGAATATAGGTTTTGATAATGGTGCCTTAAAGATTGTAAGTTTGCATGTGCATTTTTTTCTTCTTTAGATGGATTAGGTACTTTGAATTGAGCCACTCTTGTTCTGGACCTAGTTTCTACTCAGTGGAAAGCCCCTTATTACATAAAATGAATTTGAAGTCTTGTTTTCATTTTAATCCTATTTTTGTAATTATTGTTCAGATTTCATCAGTTGAGCCAGCAATACAGTGTTATTAATAAAATGAGGTTTAAAAACAAATTAAGTACTGGTGACCAGCATCACTTTCTCAGGTCACCAAATCCCTTTAGGATGCCAGTGGCATGAAGGAGACACGACCAGTGTCCCTTTATACTAGTTCAGTGGTTTCATGCCTTGAAGTCTGCAGTACTGAACTAAAGAGATCATTTAGTCCATACACTGAACTGATTTATTTAAACTTGAATTTCAGGCTGAAGTTTATGGTTTCATAGTATAAGCTGATCTACTGCTCCTGTGGGAGTGCTTTTCCAGCAGTGCTCATTCCACTGTGTAGGGAGCTGGATCTAGGTGCTAAATTAGCAAGACACTGATGGAGCAGGGAGAGAAATGAGCTTGTCTTCAGCCAGTTCAGCCTGTTGAGCTCACAGACCACGCAGTGAGATTCAGGATCAGTTGAAGGGAGGAGGAGCAGCACCCACCTGGGCCTGACTGGGGCCGTGAAGCCCCTGACCTGAGCTGGCTGGAGCTGCTCTGAAAGCCCCAGGCTCTCGCTGCCCAGCAGTGCAGGCTGGGCTCCTGCTCCTGGCTGCTGGCCTCTGCCCCCTCTGCTGTTTTGCAGCAGGGATTGGCAGTGGAGCAGCTCAAGCTGGATTGTGGAAATGATAGAGCATAAAAATAGCCCTGGAGGTTTTTTTGAAGATACACTTAATTTTTTTTTCAGTCAGGTTAATTCCTGCATCTGACTCACCAGATTGCACAGGTACACGGACAGGTTCTACATGTGTATGTGCCTTAATGCCAAGTGTGGCATGGGGGCTGGAAGAAGCTGGAAGAGCTGCTGAAATTGTGGCAGCTTGGTTTACACAGATGATTTCACCAACTTGAAGGGTGCCTTTGTGTATGTGACTTCAATAATTTGTTTCTGAGTTTTGTGCTGTGTTGCTGTCGGTGCATTCAGTCCTGCTCATCTCAGGTGGATTATAGCTGAAACCCTCCTACTCTTTCCAAATGCCATGGAAACAGGTAGCCTAAACTGCTGCCTCTTTGGCAATTTTTTTCAGGCTTCTAAAAGTTTATTATGAAAATAAGGGGAGGAAAAAACCCCAACAAAAAAACTTGTCTAGAAACAAGCACAGCAGCAGATGACAGCAAGGCTGGTTGCTGGCTGCGTGCTCCAGTGGTACAAGGCAAAGACGCTGCTGCTGAGGTGACTGGTCTAAACTCCATGATGAACAAAGGGTTAACAATGCATGGATTTCAAGGGGCTCTGTTTAGTTTTCTTTGGTTTTATTTTTTTTTATTTTACTTTATTTTATTTTTGTTGTTTTTTGTTTAATTTCTGTGTTCTGGCCACACCCAGGAGAACCGTCTGGTTTTGATTTCTCCCTTTACGGTTACATGGTAAATTTTCTTTCTCATTCTTCAGAGATGGAAACGTTCAAATACTATATATATATATACATTTATTATTTTTTTTCACTGCTCATCATGTTGCTTGTTATTTATTGCAGAATCTGAGGCCAGACTAAAAGGGTGACAGTTACTCGGTTTCTTCAGGCCCTTTCAATAAACCTTTGAGTAAAAAGGGGTTAGTCTGGTACTGCAAATTACTCACCAGTCCTAAAAATGTTTGTTGGAATTTAGTGTTCACTGGGTTAAACTTATTTTCTGCATGGGAGAAGTTTGTGGCAGTTGCTGGTGGGGAGGAATTGTTGAAAATTTCAGCCTTGTTATCATAACAGCATTATTAAACTCAAACTATGTGTATAATCTAAATTTTAGAAAACCTAAGTATTTTTTTCATCCAGGATCCTCCCTTCCTTTGGGAGCAATCCAGTACCTGCTATAAAGCTAAGCTAGTAAATATTGGATACCTGCCCCATCTTTTTTTTTCTTGCTTTGTTTCTTTCTTTTCTTTCAAGGTCAAGACAACCTTGCTGAGAGAAAACTGAGGAGTGTTTGTTGCATATGTTTTTAGGTACAAATTAATCCCTATTCTTTACAGGTCATCTGTGAGAAGGAATAAAAAAGACATGTATGTTCTTTTTTCTCTCCCACTTCAAAAATGTGTGTGTATATATATCTAATTGCTAGATTTTAAACTTAGAAATAACAAAAACATCAAGTTTGGCTCACCTGTTTTTCCTGATGAAAATTTGAATGTCTAAGAGATGCATTAATATGGCAAACCAAGAGGACATAAATACTGACTGCCATAGTCAACTACGTAAAGCATTAATTCAGCATTGGCATTAAATGGTGCTCAACAAAAAATTGCACAAGCCGAGGGCTGATCTATCAATAAAATATGGTTAATTAGTTATGTTGTTCTGAATCAGATTAATTCTGGTTTAATTCACATTGTCAATTATATTTATATAGTCTGCATGTGGATCGTATGCTACCTTGAGTTAACTTAATAAAAATACTGAAAATTCCTACTCAGTTTAAAGATATTTAATGATAATGTAGTGTTTAAAAATCCCATACAGACTTTACTAATTGCAAACAGATGTGAATTAAAGTAGTCTTAGTTTGGTTCTAGCCTGCACAGATTAATGTCTAAAAAATTACTTTCCATCTGCACTCCAGCTTTCCGTTTACATCATCACTGAAGACATAAATTTCATTTGGTCTCCACAGGCTTGTCTAGAACAAACAGAAATTTTAATGCAAAATAGAAGAGGGAAATAGAGATTCCTGTTGCAGTCCTTACCTCCCCTCCTCCCCCCAGTCTTTAAAGGATGTTTTTTCCCCATTATACAGAACCAGAGGGAAAGGTGTTACTCTATTTCTCAGGCTTACCTTTCTCTGTAGGGGCTCTTTAAAGCAGGCACAATACCCTATTCCTTCATAATCAGCTTTGCTATTACACCCCCTGCACCCCTCTCAGTTCTCTGCAACATATTTGAGAGTTATATGCAGTTGGGCTGTTTTATTAGCCCCTATGTCTTGTAGCTCTGATTTTAATTCATTTAAACAGGGAACTTCTATGCTGTTCTGAAAAAGGCATCAGTTTGTTATTTATATAGCTCTTTATTTATAGCTGGAGAAATTAAATTATCTGAAGCTTTAGATTGTTAGGTTGGAACCCAAAGGAGTGCTTTTGTTGATCTCAGCATTGCAGTACTAGCTAAGATCCTTTATTATTGCTGTTCAGGGGGGAGGAAAAAAAAAGTAAACCTTCCCCCCCCCCAAAAACCACCAACCACCACCCTGCATTTTACAAATTTATAGGAGTTTTGTGCTGGCAACCTAGCTGTGGATGATAAAGGCCAGCTTGTCACTTAAACAGCTTGGGCTGTTTAAGATTGGTATTGTAAAGACCTTTAAAAAGCACTTGAAGAATAATGGCTTGCTTGTGTCTCATTGCTAACAATGCCTAGAAATCAAGATGCTATCTGGTTTTTTTGGGCTCTCCAGTCCAAATACACACCGACCCCAAGGTGCATGAAGGAGGTTGCCTGGCTAGCATGCCCCCTCCCTGACAGGCATAGCTGTAGATCACTCTCATCACCTCACTCCTCAGTTATCACGGGGAGGGAGTTTCCATTGCATCAAATATAAGCTTTGTTGTTCTGCTCCTGAGGGTACTGGAGCCTGTGGAGATTACCCTCTGTACATTAAAGCAGTGTTTGCTTTATACCAAGCCACTGAAGCCAGTTATTGCTGTTGTTAAGATATCCTGAAAGCAGAATGCAGCAATGCTTTTTGTTTGGGTCCACTCTCTCTAATGGGATGAAGAGTATCCCATCACAGTTGTCTGTATTAAGATGCCATTTGCTCCTAGTTAAAATCCTAATTCACTTTGTCATGTTGGCTCTCTCTTAATGTTAGTGCACTCATCTTTGTGGAGGGAAGCATGGTCTCTTACCCTGCCCTGTTACACCACTGCATGAGCTGGCAGCAGCATGAGCATGTGCAGGACAGGCATGTAGGAAGGCTTGTGCCTTCATGGGTGTGGTAAAACTGAATTTGTCTAAATAAAGTGGCATTTTGACAGTCCTTGAGCCTTTGTCGTTGCTCCAAGCAAGGCATGTCAATTTTTCTGGCAGTTTCATATTCTAACTAGGCAGAGATCTGTTGCTATCCACAGCGCAGAGGTTGCCATCTCAGAACAAACCTGAGTAAGATGGGTAGCAGGGTGGGAGGGAGAGGTAGCAGGGGGTCAGCAGTGTCATACAAAACCTGCCTTGACCAATGAATCAGTATTTAGGTGCTTAGATTTACAGTCAAGTTCACCACAGTACTCAGAGATAAGAATATTTTGGAACTACAGTATGTGATACTCTAAATCTTCACATTAATATGATTATTTTATGGTGCCACCTAGAAGCCCTGCTTACTTTCAGGGCCCCATGTATCACTGGGGAAGTTACAGGTTTAGGAGTAGGCATGAGCTGTGCCCTGAAGAGCTTACAAGGGATGCTTTGCAAAGAGCCCTTCCTCTCAACAGTGTTCTAAGGTAGGTAATTATTATTGTCTCCATTCTACAGGTGGGAAAAGCAAGGTTCAGTGTTTGATTTGCCCAAAGCTTTGCAGAATTCCTGGTGCCAGTCATGAACTCAGATTGCTGCTCACTCTCATAGCAGTTTCTCAAGAGAGCAAAGTGCTGCTCAGTGTCGATGTCTTGTACTGTGTCTGGGGTGGGTGGGGGTCCTACAAAATTTGTGTGTTCATTAACAGGGGAGAGAAGCCCCACTTGGGCTTGCCCAGCTTGCCTATGTCAGAGCAGGGTTTAGTGTTTTTAAACAAAAAACCAAAACAAAATGAAAAAATGTCTCGAGTAACTTTGTACTTCTTTTTTGGTCTGGCCTCAATTGCTTTTATGGTTTTTTTTTTAATTACTCTTATTATTCTTATTATGATTACAGTTCCTTTTTTATTGATTTTAATTTCTTTCATTTACGAAACATGCATGAACCAACAATGTGACTCTAGGAGGTTATTGCTGAGTTGTGCTGATGTCGATTTCATACTGTGATATTTTTTCTCTATTTACCTAGAGATCAGTATTTCAATATATAACGATGTGCATGTTTTCCCCCCTTCTCCCGCTGCATGCAGGGATTCGGGTTCGTAACTTTCGAGAATAGTGCTGATGCAGACAGGGCCAGGGAGAAATTACACGGCACCGTGGTAGAGGGCCGTAAAATCGAGGTGCATGTCTTCAGTAATTCAATTTCTTCTTTATATTTATTCTTTTGATTTCTTTTTGTGTCTTGCCTCACTTATTTCACATTTGGATCCCAGTCTTGTGTGTGCGTGTGTGTTTGTGTCTGTGTCCTTCACCTCCCTGCACTGAAATGTATAGAAGTTTTCACCCTTTACAGAATATTTTTATTGTTGTTTTGGGTATTTTTTTCCTTTTCTTTCTTCTTTTATTAAGTTTTATTCCCACCCACTCCAAATTTTTGCCCTTCTGCTGTCTTGATTTTTCCTTTGCTTCAGTTTGCGAGGCTCCGATTTCCTGTTACCAGGCCTGAACAAAACTAACTGAAAGAGTACTGTCCAACTTCTAACTCTGTGTCCAAAAAAGAAAGCAGGGGGCCAGCCAGTATCCTCTCTTTCCTCTGAGGCCAGTTCTCCTCCATGCAAGTGTGAGATGATGCCTGTGGGAGGGGTGGGGACATGTGGGGCAGCAGCCCCAAGTGGGCTGTGCTATACACGCTGCTGGTTTCTTGATCTGCCCATGGTCAAGAATAGGTTTGGTGAAAGCTAATCCTAAAAGTTTGCTAGCTCTCGCCACGGGGGAGGGAAGGGTTATTGTTGGCTGACCATCATGACCATATGTTGGGCATGTCTGGTGTTGACCAGTTTGGTGTTCCACTGTGTTGAAGGCTAACTGGCATCATCCCTCTCTCCTTCTTTCTTAAAAAAAAAATAAAAATAAAAACAAACAAACCAAAAAGTACAAATATTGAAACAAAAAAGCCGCCGTTTTTGAGTAAGATGTCTGCATATTTTGCCTTTTTTTTTTTTTCTGTTTTGTTTTGTTTTTTTTATTTCCCTTTCCGATGGTTTAGCGTTTAGGGCCCTTCACTTGACTCACTCTTTCCATGGTAACTATACACAATGCTGGCGATGGTACGAGTTGGCGGTAAGTGAAACAAAAGTGCTAGAGAAGAAGCTTTTTCTTTTTCTTTTTTTTTTTTTTTTTTTTTTAAAAAATTTTTCTTAAAATTACAAAAAAAAATTAAGAAAGAAAAAATCCATCTGCCATCTCACATTAACACTACAAAATGTGATTTGACTTGTTGTCCCCACCCACCTCCTTCCCCTTCTCCCCCTTTTATTTTCAATGCTGTTGAGTAATGCCGCCTGGACTTTGGATGTACATATTGTTTTGTAGCAGTCTGAGCTGTTTGATTACTGACTTCATGGTGATTTCCCCTTGCACATCTTACTCAGAGTTACTGAACTCCAGTTTGGCTGGTTTTTATTAATGCACCCATTTCCTCTTCTCTCTCTCCTGCCCCTTCTTTCTGCTGCTCTTTCTGAGACCTGTTTGTAGCTGTTACTGTTTTTCTCTCGTTTTCTTTCTGCCCCCTCCCCAGTTTATTTCTTTACTAAGTTAAATGCAGCTGTTGGTCTCTTTGCTGACTGGTGGTTTCTGATTGGTTCTGGCAATTTTTCCTTTAAGTGCTTGTGTTGCACTTTGCTGTAGCAGCTGATTTCAGGCACTCGCTCCATCTAATGATTGTCTGTGAGACCCTATCCCCTCACTCCTTCCCTCCCCACCCTCTGAATCAATTGTGGTGTGTTTTTTTTCTTTCTTTCTTTTATCTGTGTGTGTTTAACTGCATGCTCTCAGTCTCATCATTGTTGTTTCCCATTCTTTCTTTTTTAAATGTGTAATGTTTCTATTGTTTTGGGTCTGAAACAAGAGTAAAATGTAGCTCTGGACTCCCCACCCTGTGTATGCCCACCATCCATACATCTCAAGGGCCCGAGGCAGCTTCTATTTTTGTATCCATTTTTTTTCTTCTTCACCCTGGCCTCCATTCCTATTTGGCATGTGTTTTGATAAATTATTGATGATACATAAAGACTTCACCCTCCTTGCAAGAGCTTTGAGGCTGACACGGGGCTGCAGTAACTTGGCTTCCAAACTAGTCCATCTTTTCTTTATCAGCACCATCTCTGCAGTAACACCCCACTTGCTTGAGCAGTCAAACCGCTTGGAACTATGCAGAGCTCTGGAAAGAGGGTGGAGGGCACAGTAAACCCAAAAATGATCCAGGTCTGCTGCTATGTATTATTTTTGTCCCATGAGATTTGTGACAAGGAAAAAATAATCTGGAAAAAGGTCTGGAAATGGTGGGTGTAAATCAGTGAATGTAGATCATCTAAACAGCTGGTGATGTTCCAGAGATTTCCTCAAGCCTTGCGAGTTCAAATCTAATGCTGAGGAACTCCAGGCTACCTTTTACTACCCAAGTGTCCTGCCAGTGACCTGCTGGGCCCCAATTCCAGCAGTGAGCTTGAGAAACAAGTCAGCTTGTGTATCACCTGGTTCAATTCCCCTGCCCTGGGCTGCAGAAATTATTCCTGCCTCTTGAAGAGAACCTGGACAAAGCATCTAGGGTTTTGCCCTTTTGATCACTGAGCTGTAAATAATCCCATGCCTAGGGATGGCAGGGTGGTGGAGAATCTGCACTTTACTCTTGTTGGCCTTTTGTTTAATGCATAATTTTAAAATGCCACATTTAGCTGTAACTTTTATAATTAAATGGCAACTGTTAAAAGTAATTTAAAGATTGCATTAATGTAAAATTAGCTGTTTAATTTTTTTTGCTCAGAGAAGTACAGTGTGTATGTGTGTGTGTGTGTGTGGTATCTGAGAGTTTTTCACCATTTTCCCTAACGTTCTGTGCTTCCTTCCCTCTCCTCCCCCTGCCCTTTCTTAATTTTAGGTTAACAATGCCACTGCAAGAGTGATGACCAATAAGAAGATGGTCACACCTTATGCAAATGGTAAGAGAGACTGTTTGTACTAATGATGAGCTGAAACGTTTGAAGAAAGACAAAAGGGAAAAGTCATGACCTCTCCTGAGGACCAAAAGGAACCAATAAAACCCCACAAACTCTAATTTGTGTCCTTATACCATTAGGTATAACCCAAAAGTGTTTGTGGAGGACTGCCATTTCCCAGATGGAGAAGTGGGGACAGAGAGAAGTAGGGACATGCCCAATGTGGCCAAGATGGGTAAGGGTGCCAAGGACCAGTGGGTTGCCTGCCCTACTACTGCAAGCTGATTCTGTATGGTGGGATGTGCAGTACTCCTGTGTCTCACTGCCGTCACGTAGATACCTAAATATGAATGCAGGAACATAACTTAAGATGTGTAATTAGCTTAATAACTTAAGTTAGCTCAGTTTAGGTTCTCTCTGCAAGAGTACAGCTGTCCCCAAGCAACCAGCAGAACAGAGCCTTTGCGCTGCTTGTTTGCTTGCTTTTTGTTTCAGGCTGTGCCTGTGTTCAGTAACTTTCCAGTGAACCTAAACAGAGAAAGACCAAGTTGTTTGGGTAATCAGGAATCCTGTTTCATTGGGATATCTTGGTGGTTCTCTGTGCAGTCATTTTACTTCATAGGCATATAGAGCATATAAAGTCATTCTCCCAGCAGAACTGAATGCTGCTTTGATAAAGATTTTGAATCTGGGTCTTTGTCCTGAAACAGGCAGCAAAGTTCTTTTCGGTGTGAAAATGTTCCCAAACAGTTTCATCAAGGCAGGAAGCTGCATACAGGTAGTTGCTGGTGTGATAATCTGTTTTGATTGCAAAGACTCCAAACTCAGAAGATAAAAATTTTTTATGTTGCTCTGCTGTCAACTTACTGAGTGGCCCTCTGCAAGTAAATCTTACTTTGGGTACAGAACTGGGGAAACAGGGCCAAGCAAAAGGCCTGGGATTCTGGGTCACAGTACCTGGAAGGAACTATGAGATTGTGTAACAAGAGGCAGTGCATCCATGGTATATTGTCCTGAAAACAAGGGCATAAAATGTCATGCATGTGACTGTTTGGTAACAAAACTTGGCTTACTTGTGAAAGTGATAACGTACAAGAATATTTTGCTTTTTCAGCCAGCAGTTTAAAGCCAGCTTTAAAGCTATGCAAAGAAATTTAGTATTTGACCAGGCTTAAGGCGTACTGGCAAGTATGGTTGTACAACTGTTATTAAATTTGAGAGTTGATAGTCCTCTCGTTGCCACCACTGGAGTATTTTGCCATCAAGGTGAGCAGTGCAGCAGCAGTGTGCCTGTACTTGCAGAGGGAGCCTGCACTGCATCTGTCATTGATACTCTGCCAGCAGGTGAAGGGGTGGTGTTGATGGGCTGCAATTCACAGAGTTGTTCATATGGCTTCTAGAGTGGTTAGAGGTGTTAAAAGTTCAGCAAGTGCACCAGGGCTCCAAGACAGAGGTGTATAGATTTATTTAAATAAAAATGCCTCTGTGATTGCTTGCTGAACAGCTGAGATCTTTCCTGAAAGGAGTGCTTTTTAGAATCCAATCCAGATCACGTTTTTAGCTATATACCTCTTTTCTCCCCCATTAGAGAGATGGAGGGGGGAAAGACAGGTTTCTAGATGCACTGGAAATATGTACCAGCTCATACCCATACTTCTTTAAGCCCTATTTTCTTGTAAGTTTTATCTTGATGATTTGCAGTTCTTGCCAATTATCCAGATTATATTGAAATCATTTCTCTGTGAAGGCTTTCACCCGAAAAGCAGCATAAAGAAGGCAAGAAATACTAAAATAACAGTGTGGAGAAAGTGTGAGATGAATAGAATGATTTGGTTTTATGAACTATAGTTGCGTAATGCAGTTAATGAGGAAATTCAGACACTGTTGCTTTTTAGCAGATCTCTAGCAGACAAGACAGAAGGGTGTTTTGAGAATTCAAGGCTTTAAATTGACTTGCCTGAGATGACAGTCTGGGCCGGTGGCTTTAGGGAGGGCTTGGATCTGCAGTGTGTCCAGTGAAAGTAGGGAGGAGCTGGAAGCAAGGCTCCTGCAGGCTCTGCCAGGTCACATGGTGCTCATGGCAAATATGTATATAAGGTAGTTGGCATTCCCACAGCAGTGCCCCTGCCCACTGCAGATCAGCTGATGTTTTGCTGCTCCCTCTGATACAGCGACCTGGACCTCGAGCTTGACATTAGGAAAAGGCAGTTGGCCTCCATCTACACCAAGGGGGATTGAGGCAAAGCAGAAATCGGAAAGAGCTGTGCATGTGTAGCTGGGGCGCATGCAAGAGACCATTCCCCCTACCCACGCTGCCCGTTCCTTCTCTTGGTGTAGATTTTGGCATTCACTGCAGTCTTTGTTGTTTCAGGTTGGAAGTTGAGTCCTGTGGTTGGAGCGGTGTACGGCCCTGAGTTATATGCAGGTAGAGCTTAAGTAGACACTTCCACTTCTGCCATTTAACTGCAGTGGTGTTTGTTTATGTTCTTAATCTGCTGTTTCTTTATAACCTTTTTACGGTTTTGTTTTTGTTTTTTATTCTTTTTAAAATTAAATTAGCATCCAGCTTTCAAGCAGATGTCTCGCTGGGCAATGACGCCGCAGTGCCCCTGTCAGGAAGGGGGGGTATTAACACTTACATTCCTTTAATCAGTAAGTAGCCCCTGATGGCCCCTGTACTGTTATTGTGCTTGAGTTAATGATGTTACCCTTCTTCTCTCCAGTCTGTATAATATATACTTGAAAGGATGGGTCTCGCTGGGAATGAGAACTTGAGCCAAAGTGTAGTGTGCAGTTGCTGTAACTTGTTCATCTGCAGTATCTTGCTGTACTGCTGAATGGGTCCTTCTGAACGATAAGGAGGCTGCAGAACAAGGGGAGGGTGTGTGTGAGGAATAGGCCATTCCCTTGCTCCCCTCCCCGTTTTGAAATCGAAGAAACCAAACGGACAAATCCCTGAAGTACATATTATACAAGCTGCCTAACTGCTGGTCTGCAGGGCCCCTAGTGGCATGCACCTGGATGCATGCTGGGTTGGGTTTGTGCCCCGGGACTCGTTCCCTCTCAGTATCTGTTCATGACATGTTTGCAGATGCCTCTGAGGTTTTACAAAGTTTCATCACGAGCCAGATTACTTCAGTTTAAAGCATAATAATAGAGGCATTGCTATATGTGGTGCCAGTTATTGGTCACACTTGTTAAATGAAGGTGGGCTCTCAGTAAACTGGCACTTTATGGGAAATTGCTGCTGCTGTTATATGGGCTATCTTGTCTTTCAGGCTTTAAAATGAACATACAGAGGATTGGGTGGCAAAGAGTGGGAGGGGAAAGGAGGGAAGAGACTGATATAAGTTGGTTGACTTTAAGGGCCTCTTGACAAATTATTTTAAAAGAGCCTCTGCAGTTTTGGAAGAACTGCGTGCTATATTGATAGTAACTCCCCATGCTTCTCAGATTCTAACCAGACTGCATGGCAGTGTCAAAAGGTGGGGGGATATGAGCCCTGTTTGGGGTGGGTAAGGCATGCCAAAA
Organism: Promerops cafer; assembly: GCA_013398275.1. NCBI lineage: Eukaryota > Metazoa > Chordata > Aves > Passeriformes > Nectariniidae > Promerops > Promerops cafer. The sequence continues at coordinate 611,984 of VZSE01002177.1, read as the reverse complement.
CATTAACCCCTTGCATGCCAAACCTCTTTGCAACCCTTCTCCCCCCAAAGGCCATGGTGTAGCAGGAAGTATGTATGGGATGCTTGCTGGGTTATAAGCATGTCCCTCTGCAGGATTGATGCCAAATGTCCCACCGCTGTGGAGCTGTTGTGTCACTTTGTTTGAAGCAGGTGGTTGTTCTCTGGGCTGGAGCTTGTATCCTTTTCACCTTCCACCTTGTCTGTCTTTACAGTTCCAGGCTTCCCCTATCCCACTGCAGCCACCACAGCCGCCGCGTTTCGGGGCGCCCATCTGAGGGGCCGAGGAAGGACAGTGTATGGGGCAGTGCGGGCAGTACCTCCCACGGCCATCCCTGCCTACCCAGGGTAAGCACTGGTCACAAGAGCAGAGTGCTCTGCACAACCGTGTCGAATAGCTAATCGGTTAACCAAAAAACCCTAAAATTGCCTGGATGGTGAGAGTCAAGATCTTGCTAGTGCCAGAGCATTCTGCACATGATGGCATCCAGTGGGGGCAAATCTAAATTTTTCTGTGTCAAGTTCTTGACTGAAAAAAATTTCAGTACTTGCAACAGCTTAAAGTGCTGATGGGTTCCTTCTCATAAATTCTCAATTCGTCTGTATATGGTATTTGTCATCCATTGACCCAATATGTTATAGTGCTGCTGAGAAGGACACAAAGAGAAGATCTAAAATTCCTGAAAATGTTCTGCTCTTTGTACTCCATTTGTGTTTCCATATTCAGGAATGAGGAATATTATCCATTACCTTCATGCCTCACCATCTGGCAGTAGGACACAGAAGAGCCAGTTACCCACAATGGATTTGCTTTCTTTGTTGGAGACAGTTTAAAAAGGTTTAAAACAAAGATTAATCAAGTCCATTAATTTAAAGCTGGGAGTGTTTGGGATGTAGAGAGAACGATAATGCAATGAAGCAAACGTGTGGCCTTAGCATTCTTTGCCCTCAGATTTTCACTAGTAATGCAGTGCAAAAAATGCTGTTACAAAGGAGTATTCCACTGTTTAAAAGTAGAGGGAACTAGGTCTGTATGTAAGTTTTGTTTTGGGTTTTTGTTGGTTTGTTTAAATGTGATGGAATGACAGATAAATCAGCAAATCCCTTCCAAACTGTCTTTTTTTCTGTTTTGTTTTGTTTCTGATTTTGAGGATGCTTTAATCATATTGTCTCGAGTTCTACTTGCCGTATTTTCCAGGCAATGTTCTCAGAAAGAACAGGAGTAGAAACGAATCCTCCAACAGAGAGATGTGGACTGGCCCTTCTTTTCCTTTACACTAGGCCCAAAAGGGAAGAAAACAGTCATAAATCCTTTATTAAAAAGGAAAGTGGAATCCATACACATCAGTGCAGGGAGGTGGCCTGATGTATGCTGGATAAGCTCACAATACCTTCTGCAGCAGATTAAGTGATGAGAACTAGTGTGACCCTTTTGGAATCTAATCTGATATTTAAAGTGGAGCTTCAGGAAGCAAGCTGCAGTGGTCATGTATCTGTCTAGCTTTGCTCTTTGGCAATTTTGGTAATGTTTGTATTTAATTCACCAGAAGACTTTAAATGAAACCTCTTGTATAAACATTGGTCTTCTGAACAGAGTGTTTCTTCTGGGTTTTCAAATCCACTTTTTTGCCACCACTCCTAGTTTGCATTCTCTGTCCTCTAACCATAGCCTCTGACCTGCAACTTGTCTGTCTGTTGCTCTAAAAATGGCCCAGTCCAATTTTAGTGGGGAGTGCTTCACAGTGAAACAAAGCAGCAAAGCTGAGCTAAGTGCTTCCGTCTAGCAGAATATGAAATATTGCACCAGGGAGGGGGAATGTGCTTTTCATCCCTGGGAGTAACAGCTAGAGCATTCCTAGCCAGAGGCTGTCACGAGTGGGGCACTGGGAGGGCCTTGTCTTTGATGTAAATCCAGCCTGAGTCCTACGTAAAAGGTTTATTTTCATTTGAAATATGGGCCAGGCTCCAATGATTAGCCCTTCCAAATACTGTCTCATGTCTGTGTTTACTGATATTACACTGAATTTTTCTGACCCTGCTGACTGGTCCCATGTCTTCATGGGCAGCATACTACCTAGTAAACATTTACAGGGCAGATTCACAGAGGCCCAGAACTGTCCCTAGTCCCAAGCACTGGGATGTAATTAACTACTACTGGTGGTTTGTGTCATCGTAGTCTGAGTCTCTGCAAGATACTTTGTGGAACGAATTTGATTCCTAGTGGAATAATACAAAATGTGCTATTCAATTCCATATTGCAGTAACCTGTAGGACAGCCGCCACTCCGTGTGGGCACTGTTGACCTCCATGGGGTCAGGGACAGGCACACGTTCCTGACACCTTGCCCTCCATCGGTTACTTTCTTCCTGGCCAGTGGAAGGATGACACCATAAGATCAGTCAGCAACATGAATGACCAAGACATAGTGAGTAATATGGAAGAAGACAGTAAAGTAAGCTGCAGGTTAACTCAAACCTGATAGAAGGAATTGGTTTTCACAAACCTAAGTGGTGTTTAGGTTTTAAGTTACAAAACTTAAAGGTATCACTGCATTTGAGAGCTTACCAGAACCTTAAAAATCCAGAAAGTAGATTAATAAAAGCTCGTTGGTATTGCCATACTGGATCAGACCTGAGCGCCATCCAGGTTAGAGTAAGTTTTGACAGTGTCAAGTGTTAAACCAGAGGAAGGTGCAAGAAATCATAGCTCTTAATAGTTTTAATATTTATTTCAAGAACTCAAGATTTGCTAATGCATCTGTGGAATGCCCACACTTACGTATGGCCATGGTTGTTTATCCAGAGAAGGTTTTTGATACCTCAGGAAGCAACTGCTTAGACTATTGGAGGTGAGTTAGATAGTCACCTAAACCTGACTTGGAACACTAATGCAACCTTCAGTTTTAACTGAGGTGCCACTTGGTAGAAATAAGGAGACATTATAACCTCTGATATATAGCATGAGTAAAAACTGTACTGGAATATTGCCCTGATTTGTAGCAGCCATGCTTTTTAAATGAGAATGCTAACAAACAACACTTCAGACCAAAAGCTGTAAGAATCTAGACAGTCTGAAAAAAATTCACCTACTGTAAAACTCTCAAAGCTAAATAAGCTTGATAAATTTTATTTCTCAAACTATAGGTTAGTCGTTGACTTGTGCATGGTCATTAAGTACCTATATGAGGAATAGACTTGCCACAGTAAAGAATAATTTAGGAGTGTAAATATATATGAGATTCACTGATTTGAAGCCAAAGTAGATAGAAGACTAGATACAGGGCAGCAGAGAGCTTTGAGGGTTTGAAGTGGTTTTTTCATTCCTTTTCCAACACAGCTGTTGGTACACCTAATTGATATGCTGGCTGCTTTACAAAACCAGCCTATTTCTTTTTCCCTTGGATGTATTTTAGCTCAGCTAGTAGGCTTTTTACAGATTGCACCAAGATTTGACTGGCTGCCAGACTGTTTTTATACTTCTGGTCAAGCTACATAACCGGAATGTGGTTCTCAGATGAAGGAATTCTCTCAGGTTTTGCTAGCATTAAGCATCACAAATATGGATATTCTATCATATAAATAAACCTTGCTAAATTTCAGCCCTGGAAGTTGATGTCAGTCAAATCCTAACTAAAGCAAAGATGGAGGATTCACGTGTGTTTGGGTATTTGGATCCAGGAAGTCTTACTCTTACCTCTTATTAGTGTTCCTTGCAGTTTTCTCTGGAGAGCTGATGCTAGCATCTCTTGCTGACAGAAATAGTGGCCTGATCCAATGTGGTAATGCTTATGTTCATCCAACTGATTGTGTTTGGAATAACTGTTAAAACTGCTAACCTGTTCATAAACCAAGTCACTTCCTCTGTCGTGCGTTTGCCTTTCCTGCAGGAGCAGGTGGAGTATCACTGCTAAAACACTCCTGGTCCTAGATAGAGAACCCAGCAATGTAAGTCACTGCCCCAGGAGCCAAACTCTTTGTTATGTGGTTGTAAAAATTTAGCTTCAACAAACATGATCTTATGGCCTGCTTCTCCCTGCTGAAGTGGCTCCCCTCTTCCTCTAACAAGGGTCTCTATCTTCATACTTGCTCCCAGCGCTCTTGGAGACTACAGTAACTTTGTCCATTGGGAATGGAGTGTACTTTTCCTGGGGAAGGCAGCAAGACTAAATTATTCAAGCAGTAGCTAACACTGCAAGATTTTTTTTATTTTGTTTTATTTTTTTAGTAATAGCATGCAGAATTTTGGCAAGATCTGCTGGGCTTTTTTTGTGTGTGTGTGCCTTACAATAGGTGGGTGTCTGAGGGTGGCAGGCTCTTGGCAGCATTTCACATTCCATCTGATGAGTAAAAAATGACAGTCAAAAGAATAGCTAGTGTTCCATACCTGCTTTTTCCTTAATGCTATGGGTAAGTCATGCACATCAAATCCATGAACATAACAGATGGTGGGGCTAATGCTTTTTAAAGCCTTGAGCGAGTTTGTGTGGAGCTCTTCAGAGGACAAAGCTGGAGGAAATTCCTCAGTATGTGAAGCACATGCTGAACTCAAATGGGTGGGGGGCATCCCCTCTCTTCCTTCCTCATCCTTCCCCAACCCCTGTCCCCAGAGTGAGCTGTGTAGTCTTATGCTAGTGAATGCTCTGGTAAGAGCAGCTATTTGGGAACCCCAGGCTCTGTTTAACAGTTTTTGTGCTTGAAGTTCTGAGAGAAACAAAACTATGGCTTAAAGCAGAAAAAGCACCATCCCATGGAAACCCTTCCAGTTGCTCCTCTCTGCTATGGAATAAGTCATTACTACCAGGGACTCCCACTGCACCTTTCAATTTTCGGATCTTGGACCAGTCACCTAACCTTTTTAGCTCATTATCTCTGCTTGTGAAAGCAATGCATTGTGGGTATTTTTGGTTTTTTCTTTTCAATTACATTTCTCTGTGTTTACTTTGATCAAATTGATTGACTTGTTTTCCTGAGGTGTTGCATCGGTTCTTTAAGATGCTGAATAATAATACTTTGCATGCTTGTGTGATCAGCCAAATCTTATCGCATGTCTAATGTGCAGGGTAAAAGCAGGTGATGTATGGATGTCAGAAACAAAAGTCATGCAGCCTTGTGGAGCCTGAAAAATGTAATCAGGCACAAGTCTCTGAACCACACTTCCTGACATAGGTGACTCCAGCCCCTGTGGGATGCCTTCTGTGAGGGGCTCCTCAATTTCACAAGCCCACTTCATGAAGCCAATGTTTCCATGTGTTTTAGGGGGTAACTAAAACCATTCCAGGAGAATAACCAGAGTGGAGGTTTCGAAACCCTTGTGTCTCTCTTCAGGACGTCAGATCTTTTTCAGTCAATATTTACTGTACAAGATGGTGGTTCCCCTCCGTCTCTCCTTTGCATACTGTCTCCCCCTCTGCCCACCCCTTCCCCCTTTGCATGCCATGGAAGATGACTTGGAGCCGTGCGTGCACACACACATTCTCTTGCTGATTTGCTCCTGCCAAAAGCCCAGGTTGTGGATTCATACATCACCTGCCTGTGTAAAACGCATGTGCATGCTGCCGTCCTCAATAACCGGAATGTGTTTTCTGTTCTTTTGTTTTTTTGTTTGTTTTTTTGTTTTGTTTTGTTTTTTTTTTGTTTTTGTGTGGATTTTCTGCAGTGTGGTTTACCAGGACGGATTTTACGGTGCTGACCTCTATGTAAGTACACACACCGGAGCCTTCTTGTCCCCAACCCCTGACAAGCCAGCCTTTTTTTGTTTTATTTTATTTTTCATTTGGTTTGTTCGTTTGGTTTGGTTTGGTTTTTTAAATATCATTTACTTTAATTTTCTTCTTCCTTGTGGATATATATATTTATATATTTAGGAATGCAAGCATGCTTCTCTGTCACTGCGCTTGCCCCTGGGTGCAAGACCTAAGCCTTTGGGTTTCCTGATCATTGCCAGGGTCAGTTTATTGGGTGATCTGTCCCCCACATGCACACTGGTACTAATCAACCTGAGAGATGATTAGCAAATTAAAATTTCTCTCAACACTTCTCTCATTTACATAATTTGGATATAAAAATAACAGGACTGGTTTAGCCTCAGACCTTCCCTTTCCTTCTCCCCCTCTTCCCTCCCCTTTCTCTTCCCTCTTGGGGCCCTTTCAGGTTTGATTTGTGTAGCCCACACTACACTGAACAAGTTGTACGTTTAAAAATGTTCATGTGCCACTGGGATGTGGAGATTATCCCTTTGGGGAAGACACTGGGACTGATTAAAAATGGAGGCTGAGATGCTAGAGTAAGAACTGACATCTTATTTTGCTGGTAGGAATGGCACCTAAATAGGCTAGATTCTCTCGCCTCTTCAGGGAATTGTAAAGTACAAATATGTGGAGATGTTCGGTTACAAGAGTCAGCAGCCTCCTCCTGTTTGGGAATTAGCTGTTATACCACGGGAGACTTTGTCCTGTCATTGTCTTTGTCCTACCCAGTCAGTCTGTACTGCAAATCTCCAGGGAGTCTGTGTGTACATAGGTGGGTTGTGGATGGAGGTGTTTGAAGTGAGAAAAGTGCTTTCCTCTCCAAGAGGGAGCTGTTGCAGAGCAGGAATATGGTAGGAACTTGCCTTTCAAAGCAAAAATGTTCAGGGCCACAACTGCCACTGCAACTCACGGCCTACCTGGCTTTATCAGAGTTCCCCATTGTGGCATTGTAGGTCATAGCTCTCTGGAGCTGGGAAGTTTTTGTGTAGTTTGGATAGTGGCACAATTGTCAGCACAAATTTCACAGTCTCGCTCCTTTGAAGATGCTATTCCTGACATTTATAAAGAGGACCCTGGGGTTAAACTCAGGATAATGGATGGAACTTTTGGATTTTGTTGGCTTATATGGAGGATCAAGTTCTGGACAGGTGCTTTTTCCAGCCCAGATACAGCAGTTGGAAGATGTGCTCTCTGAGATAGAGAGAACTGCATGCATTTCTTCACTGTTCTATATACTGTCGTGCGTGCAGTCCTTTAAAGATTGATCTGCCTAGTCAAGTGTTTCTTTATAAAGCTGTGTCAAGGACTACAGAAGGTTCTGTGTTTTCCTGCCTCACTCCTAAAACACTACCTTTACAGACACTGACTTTGCTATGGCAAGTAACCAAGAAAATGAGTGGTGCTTAGTGCCTCTTCCCACAGCATGTGGCATATAAAAGGCTGCCATGTTGAAATGGAAGACTGGCCAGGGTTACTCCCTGTTTCTTTTTGAGAAAGCTTCTTCAGAGCTTTTGTTGGGGAGGAGAGGTTTATTTAACCTGTAAGGACAGAAACTTCAGCAGTGAAGGACACTCGTAACCACTTGGTGGTGCAGAGCAGTACCTCCACCTAACACCAAGCCAAGCCCCCAGGTCAGGTTAGAACCATTAGGTGCATTTCTGATGACTTTGCTGTTGGTGGCAATGGTGTCACTGCCAGAAAGCAGTATGATAGAAGAGAGGACTGCATCAGAGTTAGATGGTGGTGCTTTTTCCTCTGCTATTGCTGGCCAGAGCCCTCCAATGGAGCTCAGGCAAAAGTTATCATTATCCAAACTTGAAGCTGCCCTTCCAAACCATTTGCTTGGCACAGGTGGAATGACTTCAGTGTCCCTGTGTCTCACTGATTTGTTGTGCTTTTCACTGCAGTGCTTCCATCCCTTTGGTTGCTGTGATAGGTTTACCCAGATTCTGGAAGGTATGGCAGAGGATATTTCAGTGACGACTGGGGGGAAGTTAAATCGAGGTTCTCTTAGGACTCCTGAGTCCATAGGGCTGTGGAAAGGAGGTGAGCTGGCAGGGAGTGGTTAATGGTAGACGAGATGAAAGGGAGGTGTCCCAAGTTTGGGCTGCTTTTTCTGCATATATGCTATGCACCAATTTCTCATTTTCCTCCTCCTCCTTTTCCTCACTCCTTTTTTCTTTCCTGGGGCAACCATCCTGCTAGCCATTTCTTCTGTGAAGAAGGCATTCCATCTGTTGTTGGATGCGTCCCACTCTGGCAAGACACCTGAATTGATAAAACAACCTGCCCCAGGATGCAGAGGGCTTCATTTCGGATCATAAGAAAGGTTATCTTTCTTCTACAATGGGGTCAATCTGGGTGGCGGGGGGGGAAACCCAAACAAACCCACCCGTGCGAAGACTGCTCCTGCCTGTGAAAAGCGTGCTTGCATCCACTGGAAAGAAAAGGCTGGTGAGCCCCGCTGTGGGCTGTTTGTATGATTGTTTCTTTCCACAGCTGTGTTTTTTTGAACTGCTCTTCCTGTGTTCTGTTATAGAATAGTCTTACAGGAACCAATCATTAGCGCTAAAATACCTCAGGTAGGAGTGCCAGTGTGACCTGACAACCAATCAGATTGTGGATTGCAGTGGAAAAAACTGAATTATACTAACCATTCCAGCACCACATTAGAGATGGGAACAGAGGCTTTTTTAGAGCAGCGCAGACTCACATGTGAGCCAAGCCCCTGCTGTAGCAGGGTGGCGTGTGTCCAGATTTCATACCAAGTGGCATTTCACTCAAAATAAAAAAAAAAACAACAAAAACCAACCAAAAACTAAAAACCAACAAAACTTTAATTCAGTGGAAAGGTTAACAAGGTCATGCTTGTCCCATTACCATGTAGAAGCACCTGCTGCAATGGACACCGTTGTCCTGTCACCTCTTCTAATTCATTCATGCTCATTCCTGGTGCACGTATGCCACCCTTCTAATACAGAAATACCAGAAGCGGTTCTAGCCCTTTCTGCTTCTTAACTTCTATTATATGGAAGTATGGGGGTGGAGAAGACACATCTGAGAGATGACAAATAAATCCTAAAATTGGGCTGGCTGCCTAGACCTGGCAAGCAGTAAAATGTATCTAACTGGTACCATGAGTTACACATTTCTCTGGGGTTATGGACACACTTGTGTCCTAGGGGCAGAAAGGCTCTTTGGATTGAAGAGGGCAGTGACATACTTTGTGTGCCCTTCTAAGGCAGGAAGGGAAAAAGAAAAGGGAGGTTCATACCACACTGGCATAGTAAGCTGTAGTTTTGAATTTCCTCTTGCTCTCGTTGGATTGATCACCTGATGTGGACTTGAAGAGTGGAGGAGGAGATGTACTCGAGCTGAACTGCATAAAATGCTAATTTATTTTCATTAACACACTCAGTAATTGGAATGCTGCTTTAGTTGGGATTGCAGCTTCCTATATATGTTGTTTTTCCATGTTTGTCATATTTCAGAAAATATAAGACAGTACTGAAAAAGCTGCCATCTAATGTTAAAGAAGGAACTTAAAATAAAATATTGCTTTGTTGATGAGCCAAGAACAGTAACATCACAAAAGAGTAATTTTAATTTTGGGCTTTTGTTCATACCCAAGCAATACAGCTGTTTGACAGCTCAGGTCTGTAGGCTCTAGCACTACACAGGGAAAGGGATCCAGCATAGCCCCAGCAAGACTGGAAGGCTGGATGGACAGAGAAAGAGAACTTGAATCAAGATAAGCAGCATTTTGGCTGGTGCTTGTTTCTCTCACATGCTCCCCAGACAATCAAAAAGCCTGTACCAAAAAGGCTAATCTTGATTTACACAGTCCTTTTGGTTGTTTTTAATGCCCAGTAAAAATGCATAAGCCTTCTCACTAGTTCCCATTTCCTTATGGAGGCAGTAATTAAACTGTCCCATTCGCAGAAATGTCTCTGACATAGCATCTTCCCAAGAAGCTCAGCCACGCTTAATTCTTTTGAGATGAGACTAAAGATTTTTAAAAACTGAACCTGTGTGGGTAACCTGTCCCGGTGGAATCAAATAGGTGGAGTGGGAGTTTGCATGGCTGTCCTGAGTTTCAGGCACTATGCCACTCAGTGGTTTCTTCTGTTGCAGTTTGGCTGTGGCACTGAAGGAATGTGTTGAAGCTGGCAAGGGCAGGTTTTTTTGTTTTTTTTTTTAAAAACCTTTCTTTCATTTGGAAAGACATTTTTCCCTCTTCGTTGCTGTGGTTGCAGATGCTCTATGCTGTTAAAATTTTTATTTACTGGAGTACCTGTAGCGGGTTGCACCAGAAATCACTAGGGGTCGTAGGACCCTGCAGCTGAGCTTGCGGATGAGTATATCTGCATATCAGTTACAAGTTTTGTGTGAACAGGAATAGAAGGAGAAAATATCTTCTGCATTGGACAAGCTGAACCGGCTTTAGATGCATTTATTGAATTATATAGGTGGATCCTGGGTTATGGAGAACAGGAGCATCAGCTGGGTAAGGCAACTTGAACAGTGCCTGCTCTGGACGGTCCCAGAGCTTGGTGAAAGGATTTATGAGAAAACAAATATAGTTGCAACAGTTCTTCCTCTTTCCTTCACCTTATTTTGGTGTATTTGGACCTGCCGGTCACGCTAAATACATCCCCGTCTCAGAAATCTCCCAGCTGTCCACACTCATTGCTCCTATGACAGGAATGCACCATGGCCATTATGATCCCCATTTTTGGTTTTATTTGAAGTACACATAAGTAGACTTTGCAGATTGCTTTGAAATGAGCAGGTCTGCCTGTACTTGTGTACCTCTATCCTGAGATTTTTATTTTACTTTTTAAAATAACCAGTAGCTTCAATTTTGCATCAGTGCATGGTTAAAAAGCAATACACGTCAGCTATTTCTTGACTTCATTTCTCCAATGAATTATTTCTCCTGTTTTTTTGTTTTGTTTTGTTTTGTTTTTTTTGTTTGTTGTGCAGTTGACTGAAGAAATGTTAACATCCCGCTCTAAATCTCTCAGTGGAGTCTCTGTTCCCTTCTCTGATATAACAGATGGGTTATTGCTTGTTATAATTATTAACATTGTGGTGTGGGACAGGGCTAGGGTGGGAGCCATTCTGGGGGGCGAGGGCGGGTGCTGCGGGAGTCGTTAAGGTTGGAATGTTAACTCCAGTGGTGACTGACTGTTTCCGTAATAGCAGGTTGTTGTGGCTGCACGCTCTAGTACTTGAGGCTGTGTACTTCACTGAGCTTGTGGTAGAGCCTAGGGCGAACTGCTGTCCCAAGAGAATGCTGGGATGGATAGAACTAGCCAATATGAGTCTGAACGTGGTGACTTTGCTGGTTGTTCTAGCTCCAGATGTCAGCATGCTTAGTTTTTAATTTTGATTAATAAATGTTACTCCATTCCCCCTCCTACACCTGATTCCAACCCTTCTTTTCTTCTTCTTTATTTTTGTTTTTTTTTCTGTTTTGTTTCGTTTTGGTTCTGTTTTGTTTTCCTTTATGAGAGACATGAGTTAAAAGAGAATTATATGATAAGCCTTTTTGGTTTCAAACTGCATCTTGCTGTCATGTTCAGAGTATGTGCCAGGCACGTTTGAAATGGCTTCTGGTCTGAAATGTGACTGGCAAGTGTGGAAGTGTGGGGCAGAGTGGGAATCAAGGGTGCCTGCTGAGGCCAGCTGCCCTGCAGAGATAATGCCTGGAGAAAATGCCTCCTACACTGTGCCCAAGTGACAGACCAAAGGTTTAGGAAGCTCATAGCCTAAGGGGAATACTACAATGGCATTGATACAAAGTTTTGTCTTAATTTGGTGAGGTTAATGAAGGTTTGATTTGGAGTAAGGCTCCGCCTTGTTCCTCTTGCCTCTGTCATGTTTTACATGGTGGTGCAATGATAGCTTGGCAAAACCAAGCCAAATGTCCCCAAACCATCAATCCAAAATGCAGGATTTGAAACAGCCAGGTGAGATTAAAAGGGCTAAACTGTAACATGATGTCTTTTCTGGGCCAGGTGGTGATGTTTCACAGGTGTAGATCTGTGTTGCTTTTTCTCCTGTTAACTAGAAGATTGAAGGGGCTGCAAGTCCCTTTTCTCTGGAGTAGGAAAGGGTCTTCAAACATGTTTTGGATAACACATTAGCCTTCACAGGGCTAATGCAGGCCACATGAAAGAAATCATTATTAATTTAAAATTATTACTTCTAATTTAAATGCTACCCAGTTCCAGATAGAGCACTGTTGAGCAAATACACAGTTCTGTAGTGGAGCTGATCTTGTACACTTAGCTACATGCATGCAAAAGATATATACAGAAGAAGTGGTAGAGGTATGTTGAGCTGATTCTGGAAGTGAAGAGCATAACTCTGCCTTCTGGTCCTTCAAACCCTGAAATGTCAATTGGAAGAAAAAAGAAAAAAAAAGCCAGAAGCAATCTGGAATTTTCTGATTTTTTTTTATGGCTCATTGTGTTTCTAGAAAGTCAAAACCATGGTTCATTTACCAAGCCTTCACCTCCAAGTTAAAAAAAAACATGTTCAGAAATACAATAAAGATCTAACCAGGGCTTCAGAGCCCCCTTTGCTGCCTGCTGTGCCACCTTTGTCCCTGATCTGAAAGGTGGCTGGCCGTGGTCTTCCAGTACCGCAGGCCTTGCTCTGCCCCAGGAGCTCCTTGTGGGAGTTCCAGGAGGAGACTCACAGGTCTTCTCTGAGTCAGAATTCGCATTTTGACAACACAGCTGTTAAGTATGTTTTTAGTAAGTACCTCTGATCACCTTTGCTACAGGTGTGTAGCATGGGCAGAAATACAGCAGCAGAACAGACTGTTCTGGCATAATTCCCTTGACCTGTTTCCTTCTTATATGGAGAGGAGGGTAGAACAGTCTGGTTGGCCTCAATATTGGTTTGCTTGTTGACAGCCCTGAAACCACCAGGGTCTGTCTTGTCTGACTATCTTCTCCTGATTGCTTTTTGCCTTCTCTGGCTATTGATACTTTTGCACATGTGGGCCCAATTAAATTCTAGCCCTTTGGGTTTTCCTGGCTGTAAAAGAGAGAGGGTAAAAAAAAAAGTAGGAATTTCTCTTAATGGTCCTCCTTCTAAAAGACTTCATAGAAAGTGTCCACCTCTGATTTCCCCTCCTTAAGAGGAAGGGGCTGTAAAAATTACCTTGCATGCAAAATTCTGGGTATTTCCTGGTTTCCATTTCCTGCATGCCAAATTGCATTATCTGTAGAGTTGTAACAATGATCAGTCTTTCTTTAGTGTATTCCTTTTGGCATCCTTTTGGGCCTCCCTGGTCCTTCTAAGGATAGAAATATACATGAGTTAACGGGTGATGCTTGCAATAGACATGACATGGGAGCTGATGCAGTTTGAAACACTTCCTCCCCTTGTGATGTGCGTGACTTTTTAAAATTTTTTTTTATGCTCTCCAGGGGTGGACAGGTATCTGTAAAGTCAGTTCTCTTCTCTCCTGCAGGGTGGATATGCAGCCTACAGATATGCACAGCCTGCTACTGCAACAGCAGCCACGGCCGCTGCAGCCGCTGCAGCAGCTTACAGCGATGGGTATGTAAGGGAGAGGTGTCCATGGGGGATAGCTTGCTGTGCTCAGGGATTCAAGGAGCATTGATCCATCACAGAACTTCTGCTTCTTTCCCCCGTTTCTTTGTCTTACCTGCCACTCGCATGTGTGCACATGCATGCACCACCCAACACGGAAGACTTGAATGCACAGTTTGTCTCCGCTCCCGGACAGTATTGCCCTCAGTGTATGGGAGCTGGCACGAATCCTGGCCTCTTCCCTATGCTTGTGATTCTCCTCTGCACAAAGCAGGCAGTGTGGTTACAGCCTCAGAGTCAGAGATCTGGCTTTGGACAGGTTACTTAATCACTGGGTGCGTTTCTCTCCCCATCATAAAGTAAAAATGACTCGGCTCATGCAGTGCTCTAGGATGCTTTAACATGCAGCTCTGAATAGATAAAAAGGATTGTCTTCATCAGAGTGCTTGCCTTAAGATTTTTCATTGTCTGTGCAGTGAGGCCGTGTTTTAATCCTAGCACATTAAAGTTTATACTCCTCTCATAGTGGAGAGTTTCTCACTGCTTTCCATTTAGCAGCTGTTACTGTGCCAGTAGCACTAGTGCCAGCAGTCACTCTCCTCCCTAATTTCATCACGCAGTTACCCAAAGGTAAGGGATGCAGTAGCTGACCTTTCAAAGGTGCTGACCTCTTTCCTGCAGGTCAGGCTCATGGCCTGTGCCACATTCCTCCTGGCAGGCCGTTCTCTCGCCCATCTCATACAATGCATGGCAGCATGCCCATAGGATCTCTCTGCAGAGGAGCTGCCTGCGTGCCTGTGTGTGCATGGATGCATACATGTGTGTGCAAGGGCATGCTGCTGCTTCCGTTACCTGTGGTCACACAGCTATTTCTCTGCCCCTCCCAAGTGACTTTTTTTTTTCTTTTTATATTGTTTCTCCCTCTCTTCAGTTATGGCAGGGTGTACACAGCAGATCCTTACCATGCCCTTGCCCCTGCCGCTAGCTACGGAGTTGGCGCTGTGGTAAGTGGGATTTTCTATCTTGTGCTGTTTCTCATTTCCAGCATGGGGAACAGCGACTGGGTATTGTACAATGAAACCTCACCCAGAAAAAATTCTTTGTTGAGGGAGGAGGTCCTTAGCAGCAGTTCTGGGTTCCCAGTTGTCCTACATTCATATCTATGTGTGCACTAAGAAAGGAACCAGGCTGTAGGAGACCAGTTATTACTTGGTCTTGCACATCATCTAGTACAATGAAAAATGAAAATGAAAAGCAGACAGAACTGCCAGGAGCCAGAACACTGTTGGTGAATCAGTAGAGCTGTATCGAGGTGATACATAGAGCAAAAATCAGCAATAGTTAAGAGATTCAAGATACCCTTTCTTGCCATTTTCAGTTCTAGGAAGCAAGGGAATAAGTTGTTCTTGTGACATCTTGCAGCAAAGCTGCTTCACTTGGTTCCCTCTTGCAGTAGTGGAAGGATGCGGTGTCCTGCCTGCCAGCAGTAGTTACACAAGGGCAGGATGAGGTATGCTGGCATTGGAGGGGAGTGGAGCAGCTTGCTGAAAACACATGCTTGCCCATCTGCTAGCCAGCACAGTATCTATGTTGTTGCAAAGGCTGGAATACAAATGTGCTCAGAGAAAAAGACGCCTAAAAATAGATATCTGCAGTGTAGCACCTCCATTTCAGCCTCAGCTCATCATGTGGATTCTCTTTAGGGTCAATGAGGGAAAAACAGGTAATTCTAGGATACCCAGTCATCATATCTATTTTAGACCTTTACCTTGAGGTGAGGTGAAGAGCATCCTAGAAGTCCTGGTCTCCGCAATCTATAAAGGCAGCCTGGACAACTGGCTTGAGATTAGGACTGGTGAGTCCCCTCTCTGGTACTGAATTCCCTTCCACCAAGACTTGCCAAACTTCACCTCCAGCTGGCTGGCCATGAGCATGCCCAACTGAGCCACATCTTTGGTTTTGCAGGCAGAGTTCTCTCTTGCTTCTTAGAGGTGCTGATGGTGGTGGGTCAGTGCCAGGACAGGTCCTTCCTGAAGCATTTGGGTGCTGTCCTGGGTATCTTCACAGTTCTCCTCCTAACAACCTTTCCTTCTCCCATTTCATTTTTACAGGCGAGTTTATACCGAGGTGGCTACAGCCGATTTGCCCCCTACTGAAGTGACGTGAGCCCCCTGCAAGTGGGACAGCCCCCCCAGTTCATGAGGCCTGGCTATTGCAATATTTACTAGTAGAGGAACTCTATAGCAAGTCGAGGAGGAAAAACAAAAAAAAGCAAAAGAGAAAATACTTTTTTATACCTCACTATGTTCTTTGAATATGTATTTTTTTTTCCTTTAAATTTCTGCCTTTAATTCTTTTGTTCCAAAGATTGTGCTTTTTTTTGTTTGTTTACTTTTTGTTTTCATTTTTGGGGTTTTTTTAACTGTGGTAAAAAGAATGCATTTCCGTGTCTGTATGTTGGTGCATAGCTTATCCTACCAATCACGGAAAAGGCGATTAGCGATAATGAAAGCTGTTAGAAACTGATATCATGCAATTAATCAGGAACACGCAGACAGAGTTACTTCCCTGGGTCTGGTGCTTGGTGCCTGTGAGACAGGAGGATGTGAGGGAGAAGTCTCCACCTGCCGTGTTTCTGGTCTGCAGAGGGAAGCACTCTTTGGCTGTGGCTGGGACCTGAATGCTGGTGGGAAATAGTAATTTACATTTGGAAATGGGGGAAATGCAGAGACTTTCCTTGTTTCTATCACCATCTGACGCGCACGGGTTTGTGACAGAGTCAGCAGTGTCAGAACTTTAGACTTCGCAAGAGAAGAATCCCTCAACCTGCCCAAAGACTTCAGCTGTTACCTGCTCTATAGGGGACAAGACTTTGAAAGGAGTTTTTGATGCGGATGATCTTTTTCCCACACACAGAACTTTTACTCGCTGATTTTTGTCCGCTGCAGGTGGCTGTAATTGTCATAGTTTTCATTCCTCCTTTTGAAGATCCTTCTCTCTTGCTGTCCCTTTCCTCCCCTTCATTCCTCGAGGAGTGGCAGATGCAGTGCAGGATCACGCAGAGTACCTCTGTTGCGGACAGCAAGTGATTAAACCTGGGGAGGTGAAGCACCTGCAGCCTTGAGAGGAAGAAAGCGAGCAGAAGAGTCAAGCGTGGCACACGCTCTGAGGCCCAGCATGCAAGGGCTCTGCTCTTGTTCATCCTGGGCTGCTTAGGTGCTTCTGCAAGTAATCTATTTCAAGTAATGTGAGTGAGGAAAAACCAGTCACACATAAGCTGCTCGAGGTGAGAGACAAGCATGTGAGTTTGTGTAGGGAAAGAGGATCTTTTATATCTAAATGTGATCCTGAAGTAGTTTTGTATCTGGCAGCAGCAGTTCGTGCAAGCTCTGAATTCATAGGAACTTCCTACCACAAGCTATTTCAGGCCCTTTCATAGCTGCATTGGAGCCTCTGGGCTTGTTTTGCCCAGCTTTTCACAGAAAGTTGTGCACCTGGTCTGCTGAGTCCTTATAGACACTACATATTAGAAGACTTGGAAGGATAGAAACTATTTAGCCAAGGGGTCCACGACTCCCAAGACCATCTCCCTTCTGCTCTCACAGACAGAATTCGCTGTGTTTCAAAGACAGCACACTTAGATGACTGTGAGCTGTGATGTGATGCAGAGTTGCTGCTCTTCAGACCTCCCTGTTCAGCTGCTGGCTCCTAGAGTACTCCCAGTAATCCCAGTGGTCAGAGGAAGGCTCTAATCGCATGCTGGAGAGATGCAGAAGTGTACCAGGCTGCCTCGACTCCATGAATTGGTGCTGGGGTGAGCCACTGCCCGCAGAAGAGCAGCTTAGAGTATGGATTTGTTGGTGAAGCCTCTCCAGCTCCTGTCGAATATCTGCTTTTCCATCCACCACTGATACAGAATAGGAAAATTCCTACATTTAACACTAAGCAACATCAGCAAGGAGAGGTCCCTCTCCTGGGGGGTGTCCTGGTCCAGCCACACACAACCACACATTTTTTGCTCTTCCCCAGTGATACATGGAGCCTCTCTGTGCACAGCAGAGTGGAGGCACCTCAAATGGGAAGAATGGGGACGCCGTTAGTTAAGCTAGAGACCCTGAAGCTATTGATTTTCTGGAGGAATAGCTAGATAAAGGGGACACCAAACTGCCAGCCTGTTGGCCACCTTTTTTTTTTCTGGTTTTATCGTTGGTTTTTAAATTTTTTTCCAAGCCAAAGTTTGGTTTGTTGCTGTTATGACAATTTTTTTGTTGTTTGTATATAAATATTTTAGCTTGAAAATAGGGAGGGGGAGAACAGGGTGTTGGGGCCTTCACAAAATCTAGGAAATGAGGGAGAACATGGGGTGTTTGGGGGCTTCTACTGCCCGAGTTGGGGTAGAAGAGGGAGGACTTGCGGTAGAGATAGTCATATTCAAGGGGAGTTATTTCCACTGCAGAGCAGCCAGGGGACTCGTGGAGCTGGGATGCAGCAAAAGCCTCTACTGGACTTGTTCTCCCCACTGTGGATGGAGGGCCTGAGCGAGGCCGTCCCTTCCCTTCCCGCAGGCAGTTCCTCAGGCTGTGAGCCCAGGAGCATCTGCAGAGCCCCACTGGGGCAGCTGCTCCCCCACTGCCCCTCTCCCACATTCAGTTCAGCTGGTTCTGACTGCAGCTCCCCAGAAGCCGGGTTCTCCCACCCTGCGTGCCCTCCCCTGCCCTGGCAGTGCCACCTGCAGTCCCTCCCTGCCACTTGGCCTCCCTGGGAGTAGGGAGGCCAGCCCCATTTCTGCCTCCTGGCAGAGTCTATGCATGGCAGCTTCAGCCCGCCCAAGTATATTAGGAATGTGAGGGGTTTAGTGCAGAAGCACCCAACCTTTGGGGGGTCGTGGTCCCCCGATCTCCGAGTAATACCTGTCCTAAGACCATCCAGCCTCGTTCCTCCTGTATCCGAGCCTGGCCTGCTCTGGTCCCTCCCTGCCGGGCTCCTCTGGTGCATTAAGCAGCCAGTGTCTCTGTGGCTCCATAGTTAATGCTGCAAGATGCCCTGAGGGAGCTTGCTGATAGTCTGGCTTCCTGCTCTCAGCACTGAGCTGCAGAGGGGACACCAGGACACTTGCATGGTTGGGGGCCAGAGGTAGCTCACTGGTTCCAGGTATCCAAAGCACCAGACCTCCCAAAAACTTGCATGGCAAGGTTTCTTGAGTGAGTGTTGTGGCATGACAGGAGAGTTCTTCAGCCTTTCTTCCCTGTTGGCGAACAACAGCTCCGGTTTCATTCTGATGTGTTATGAACTGGCTAGAGACGCTTTCAGAGTAGCCAAGGTGTGGCTATATCCATCTTCTGAAGAAGTGAGGACAAAGCCTATATCTCCCTATGCAAAATTAATTACGTTTAATAAATTGAACTGGGCCCTGGCTTATTAGAATGATGGCAGCTAGTGCTTGTCTGTGCGATGGGTCTGCAGTCACAGGTCCCTTGCAAAGCAGGGTTTGGCTTTCTGAGGGAAACCTCACAGGCAGCCTGGCAAATAGCTTGCTGTTTGTCACCTTCTAGTCTGGTAGCATCTGGGATTCCTCTTGATGCAGAGAAAAAAATGTATCTTTAAGTGTAGCTGTTTGTACTGTCTTGCAATAGGTCCAGCCAGCACGTGATGATATACAGATGAAATTTTGGTTTGAAGAGTTGGTTTATTTAATGTGCTGGTCTGTATTTCCTTGCAGTTACAGTTGTGCTGGTATAAAGTAACTTCTGGTATAGCATATTCTCTACTGGGAATAAGTTATATTGATGCCCAGCACATTAGCGCACACTGTTGTCCTGGTCCCCATGTGTGGGAGGCTGCACTGTTGTAGGTGGGTTAGCTTTTCTAAGAAAAGCCATGGCAGGACCTGGAGGCAATGGGGAGCTCAGTATGAGCCTACTATAGCCAGCTTTTCCCAGGTTAAGCAGTTAGGTGGATCCTGTGTCATGAGTTCAGATAGACAAAGCCATGTTTAAAGATAGCTGTGGCTTGGCTGTTCCAGTGCCTGAGAGGGAGCAGACTTGCCTAGCGAGGAGCACTGGCTCTGGAGTCTGAGACCTGTGTTTCAGACAGGACTCTGTCAGTGACCCCTCAAGGGTCCCTGTGGGGCAGTCGTGTCGCTACTTTAGACTTCGCTTCCCCGTCCCTAAAGTGAAGTTGAAGTTTATCCCCTGTTCTTACCCGTTTTGAGACCCATGGATGTGAAGTGCACAGCAAGAGCTGAGGAGGGTTTTCTGAGTAGCTGGCTCAAGTGCTGGTTGTGGAACGGTTAATGAAGCCATTTCCCTGCCTGAAAAGAGATACTGGCTGCTAGCTTACATTGCCAGCACCCAGAGCTCCATCAGTGGGGAATACAAAGCAGAGCCTCCCAGTTCTACCCATGTTTTTCCCTAGCCCATCCCTATCTGTATTTTCCCATCCTAGCCACAAAGATGGAGGCAAGTGGAAAACAGGTTTGGGGAGCACTTAGGAATTTAATAAAGGGAAACCCAAACAACAGCTCTGGGGAGCGCTTTTGCTGAGTCTAGCTCCAAAGGGAAAGCACACAGGCAGCCTGGCAGAGGGCCTGCTGCCTGTGACCCTCCCGCCTGGCAGGGTGGGGGAATGCTGTCCTTGGTGTAGAGGGGTGATTTTTAAAGTGTTTTACCTGTTTGCACTGTTTTAAAATAGGAGGGGGGGGGAAAAAACCAACCTAGTGAACAAGATGAACATCCAATGTAAACTTCTTTGTGTTTTTATTTTTGACATGCTCTTGGATAATGTCAAACATTTTGTAGTATACACCAGTGAGACTTGATTCTTTGTTGCATAAAACACTATTTTTGGTGATGTTAATGTCTGAAAAGCCTGTTCCCTCCATCCCCACCTTACTGATTGCCCTCTCCACCCTCCAACCCCAGGAAACTTCTCTTCTACAATGAAAACTCCAGTCAACAAGGCAAGCAGGAGTCTGATAGCCAGAGTGTGAAATGGGGCCCTTTGCAAGTAGGCTGTGGGGTTTCTGCCTGGTATGCTTTGCTCCAGCCTGGAGTTTCAGCAGAGCCCCCATCCCTCTGCAGTGCCTGCATCAATGGCAGCGTAAACAGGACTCGGGATGGCCAAGTCCTGTCTCTGTTGCCACTGCTGACCCTGGAAGACAGCTTCTTGCTGGGGCTGCCAGTGCTGCCCATGGTTGTCCTCTTGGGGCCACAGGCTGCAGCTGGCCCAGGCTTGTGCAGATGACCAGCTTCCCATGCTGCTTTTCATCTTGTGGTAGAGCAGGAATGCATCAGCCAAAAACCTTGCCCGATTTCACCAGGAGATTGCTGGTGTCTAAAGCCGTCCACCGAGATATTAATTTGACTGGCAGTCAGAGTCAGCAAAAAATGCCTGTTAATCTTAGGAATGTTTTTTCTTTTTAAATTTTTGTTGATGTTCTGCAGTGGGTCAATAAATCTCTTGCCAGATTCCCAGTTCTCTGCTGGTGGAGGGGCTTATTGCTTCCCTGAGGAGTAAATTCCTTACAGAAATCAGGCCTCCCACATTAGTAGTCTCAGTTCTGGTCATGTTTTTCTATTTTCTTCTGTTCACAGTATTTTGTGTGTGCAAGTGTTAGTTTTGGCAGCTCAATTTGGCTGCATTATCAAGTGACAAAATCATCCTCTTTTATCCTAGGGGATATGATTTGGTTTTGTTTTCTTTCCTTGGTTTTTTTGTTTGTTTGTTTGGGGTTTTTGTTAGGCTTTGTTTGGTTTTTGGGGGGGTTTTTGTTTTGGTTTTTTTTTTAATATGATAAATCCTGCTTGTAAATAGCTGGAGCTAAAACCTGGGGCTGATAGCAAATGAGAACCAGGGCTGTAGAGCGATACGGAGCTGGTGGAGTATTTTACTGACCTCACAGGCTGATCTCTTTGAGACTTGGAGATTTTCAGTGCAAGGCTGAGATGCCAGAGCACCTCCAATGGCAGCGACAGACCTGCCCCTTCTCGCAGTCTCCCCAGCACCTCCCATTCCAGGTACCGCCGGGGAGCAGGACGTGTCCCGAGTGGGATGGGTTCCCTTCCCCTGGATCATTTCCTAGGACGCCCAAGCCGCTTGCCCAGGGTCCCATTTCCCTGCTGACTCTGGAGAAGCAGTATCTGCATCCCAGGGCTTTGTGACAGCCTTTAACTTCCCGCCCTCCCTCGTTAAGTATCATATTGTATAGTAGCTTTCAGACCATACAGTATTCATTGGGTTATTCCTATTATTATCAAGTAGCTGGAATTGTGAAGGTTGGAGTAGTTAGATCTTTAGCTTTTATTCCTTTTTTTTGTATTACTATCCATGTGTATAAATTATTGATCATGTTGCTGGCTTTTATAAACTCTAAGCAAGGGGGGAAACCCTTCCTAACCCTTTGCAAATGGTAATGAAGCACTGTTTTTAAATAAAAGAGAGAAACACCAGTCTGCTGGCTCCCCTGTGTTGTCTGTTTTTCAGCACATCTGGATGAATTTCGCTGGTGCATTGCCCTGGCAGGTAAAATGCAAAGGGGAGCTGATGTGAAGAACGAGCTGGGAGATTGGATCTTCTTAACAGTGATAAAGGGTGAAGCCATGGCAAGTCACACTGGCAAAATCCCAGCCCCATCTGCTCCTGTACCAACCTCTCAGAAAATCCACACCTTTCCCTGCCATTCTTTCCCATTGCTGCTTATTAGCAGAGAGGGGACAATTGTTTGATATTTGATAAGCCTTTTTTTTTTTTTCCAAGCCTAGTCAGTGTTTGAGGCTGTTAGTGTGGGAGGAGAGACAACTATTTCAAATTACAGTATCTGCATCTCCTTTAGTGCCTGTGTGGCCAACCTCACTCCATGTGTGTTAGCACAGGTTTAATAGTTAACACACACAACTGGAAGCTGGGGTTCCTGTGTCAGTGTAAATTCTCTCTGGGAGTTTGGACACCTCTTTGAATCACTGCCCCTGTTGTCCTGCCTGTAAAAGGAGTATTGTTGCAGACAAGCAGAAATTCACTCACATTTGACGTAGTACTTACAAATCCTCCAGTGAAATATGTCATGCAAATATAGATCTGTGTAATCAAGTGCCTTTAAAACTGAAATGATCCTAAAAATAGCAAAAAATAAATCCCTGTGGCTAATTGGAAGTGATTATTGAAACAATAACTGAGCAAAATGATACAGCCAAATATGCCTAGTACAGTTGAGGCTGATGCTTTAATTGCTTTTGGAAATGGAACGTAGCAGGAACAAATAGGGTGGGATAAGGTGTGTCCCTGGGCAGTAGGATTGTTGATTATGATGCAGGAAGGTGTGCTAGCTCCTTAAGCATTCATCCCAGTATTTACCAAGGATATGTTCCTGTCAGATGATCCTCATCTCATTCTAACAATAACTCAAGAGGATGTTCGACAGTGACTGCTAAAATTAGATGCTTGGAAATCAGGGCTGAATAATCGTTGAAGAAAAGCTGGTTAAGGGATTCTGCATCAGTGGAAGTGGGAAAGGTCCTGAAAGGAAGCTCTGCCGTGCTGGGAGAAAGGTATTGCAGAGGCAGCCTTCAGAGGCACAGCAAAGGAGCTCTAGGTCTTCCAGCCTACCCTCGTTTCAAGGCAAAGCTGTAAAATGGCTGATCCTGGAATTCACTAATTCGTCAGTAAAAATGTTACAGTATTCAGCATTGCTCAATGTGCTTTATCAAAAGTAGAGCTCACCATAGGAAGCAGAGGTTCTTTAAAAGCAGTGCAAGCTGGCTGAGGAAGCAAACACAGCTGATTTAATACATTCCCCCTTTTCTATAAGCTGTAAATAATTGTAATAAGTAATAGACAAATCACACTAGTCACAGCTGATCATGAGCCATGGTGCTTGTTTCTATGTGTGTAGGTAGCATCACCTGAGAGGGACAGTGCCACTGTCATCAGGAAGGACCTGGAGAAAGGGTTTGGCAATAACGTGGGCATGGGCTCTGTGCCATGGGGCCTGGTGTCAGCCCAGGGTCCACCAGCGTGGCTGCTGAGTAAGAATCTTGGTGCCACACGGCTGTGCCTGCCTGCTGCAGGGTGGGATGGAGTCAGTAAATGGTAACATTTGCTGGAAAGCATTTGGATCATATTGAAATGATTTATGAATTCAAACTGAATTTGCAGAAGAGCTCAAGGGTGAGGTTAGTGTGACTGCTAAGGCTGCATCTTAGGCTGGCACTGACAAGCTGCATCAGGAGATTTGACCCAAAAGCTCAGGAAGAAGTCCTGATCCCTGTGCCAGTAGCAAAGCTGACTTCTTGTCAGGATTTTGCTGCTGGACTTCTATTGACTGTACTGGATCAGAGATGGCAGCCTGAGCATCCCTTTGATAGGAGAGCTTAGCTTATTAGCTGGTGTGGGAGGAAGAGTTATTTGCATGCCCTCTTTCTGTCTTTATGCAGAAAATTGTAAAGTTGTAGAATAATTTGGGTTGGAAGAGATCTGTGGAGGTCATCTAGAGCCATGTCTTGCTCAAAGGTCAGTCAAGTTCATGTAACTGTAGCATCTTCTGTGTGAGCTCAGAGGGGAAATGCATTCTGCAGTGCCAACAACTTCAGCATGTCCTGGGAGGTGAGAGGTGACCCCTGCTCTGCTGTGTGCCCGCAGCCGTTTCCTTCCCTGTGCAGCTGGGCTCAGTTGTTGCTTGCAGCTTTTTCACTGGGGTGTGGAGAAGAAAAACTGTAATGTGCTTAACTTTGATTTAGACAATATGTATTTTTTGTGATTGCTCTCAGTTTGGCTGAAACGCGATCATTTCTGGCATAGCGTGTCCAGTGCTGGCTCCTGCTGCTTCCAGCATGGTTTGAGGGCTGGAACTGGGTGGGGGAAGAGAAGGGAAACAGGAAAGCAACTGTGAGAGCTCATCTGTTATTTGTCAGGGAGGATAATTGATTGCTTTCTAGAAGCACCTCCCAAGGAACAGAGCTGACTTTCCTGTGTCTTTCCTGCCAACTGGTGTAACATTCTCCAGCACACAGCAGGTGAAGCCAGGCAACTCCAGCCGTAGCTGTGGGTTAAGGAACTTGCTGCAATTAGTGATTTTTAAAGCATTTCTAAGTGCCAAATACTAATCCAGGAGCTTCCAGTGACTTGCATCATCCAGATTGCTGACCTCACTGGAGATGGACCATTCTCTGTCCTTGGATGCTCTCTGTTCACCTTGGGCTTGCACTGACCCGTCGGCCCAAACCTAGAACCCTTGGCTGCTGCTCCTTTTCCCTTTGCTGGAGGCAACCCCACAAACCACGTCCTTGCCCACAGAGCCACCCTTAGTGTGCCAAGCCCAGCATTCCCCCTTGTCACCTGTGGCAGAGGAGAAGGCTCCTGGCTTGTGTGAGCCCCATTACCAGGGAAGCAATGAGAATACTGAAAGAATACTGGAGGATTTTTGTTTCTGGCGAGAGGCAGTCATCTCCTGCAGGTCTCTGACAGTGCAGCAGGGACTGTTTGGCTCCTGAGATGCAGTGGCCACCAGCCCATGACCAGACTCTAGGAGTCAGCCTTCCCACTTGGAGAAGCCTCGCCGCGTTTGGCCCCTTTCCTGCTGCAGCACACCGATGCCGGAGTGCCAAGGAGGAGATGCACAGAGCCGGCACTGGGAGCAGCTGTCCCAGTTTGTAGAAACTTTCTTGCCTTTTTAAGGACATGCAGAGTGCTGTGCTCTAACTTTAGCACAAAGGTATGGTTGACTTGGCTTCTTTTATTAATGGATGAGTATAAATATATCTGCTCTTGGTGCCTGTCTTGTTCTTCCATGTGTAAACACTGAGCTTTGTCCCAGCTCCTTTTGATGATAAATTCCTTGTCTTTTGAATCACAAATCACCTTTCTGTGTGTCAGGAGGAAGCGTCAAAGCCCAAAGTCACTTTGTATTTTATAGCACCAGCGCTCTCCAGCTGAACTCCGCTCAGACATCGCCGATTTCACGGAGCTCTGCAACAACAGCAGATCTGGCGTGTTTATGGTCTCACCGAAGTAGCCTTTGAGCTCCTCGGGAGCCCTGCTGCCACAGAGCGCTGCAGTCCTCTCTTATTTTTGCAAGGATGTCTCCCGTCCTTCCCGGCGGGAGGCTGGGAAACCTCGCTTCCCGTTCAAAACACCAGGGCTTTTCTTTTTCGGTCAGTGCTTCTGAGTTCTGCCGCTTCTGCTCCGTGAGAAGCGCTCTCCAGAAATAGCTCCTTGCTCCTGGCCGAGCGCGGCTCACGTGGGCGCGGTGCCGCCGGCTGTCCCCGCGCCCTCCCCCGGTGCAGGGCAGCTGCAGATGCCTGTGCCCACAGCACAAGGGGCTGGGGAGGGGTTTTGGCTCACCCCAGTGTGAATGTGGGTGAGCTGCCTGCTCTGCTGGTCCCACTGGGCTGCAGGGCTTGAAGGTGAGAAGGGAAAAGGGAGAATTGGTGACATCCATGCAAACTTTGCACAGGTGGTAGAAAGCTTCTGTGTTGTGGGGGGCTGATCAAAAAGTTTGGGGAGAAAATGAAAAAGAGTTGGGCAAAAACTGGTGTATGCTGAACTTGCACAGTGGCCTTGAGGGTGAGGGCTGAGCTGGCTGCAGAGCTGTGACCCAGGGATAACAATCATTTCTTCTCTGGGGAAGTGCACTGGGTTTGTGGTAAAGGAACAGAAATGACCCCCTTGCTCCCCACCAACAGTGTGATGTGACCAGCGCTGAGCTGAGAGCCGGTGCACCCAGAGGTCTGCAGAGGTGAGTCTGACACACTTCACAGGGTCAGATTGGGTGAGACAGCCTTGAAGCATCGGAGATGACAGCTGTGGTGAAGCCGACTCATCCCTGGTTGAGATCCAGGTCCTGCCGTGGTTCAGAGGGTCATTAGCTCTGGAGGGGAGGCCAGGCAGAGCCCGGCTCAGCAATTCGGGTCACTCAGCAGCTGTGTGAAATATCTCTTCAGCCCTGGGCTCTCAGATAACTTTGACTTGAAAAGAGCAAATACCTGGAGTTACCGCAGGGTTGAGGGAAGAGCCCCATTCCCACAGGCTCCTTAGTTGCATCAAATAGCTCTTGCACTATGCATTTGGTACCTGTCAACAGCAGCATGAGTAAGTACTGGGGCCTGTGCTGGCAAGTCACACCCCCAGCATTATCCATGAGCTGTGGGGGACCATGAAAGGCCTCCTCACCATCAGCCAGTGTCCTCACACCAAAACTGGGCAAAAAACCTGTGTGCAGAGCTAAGGGTGCTTGCTCTGGTTGTCCCCCCAAAGACCAGCATGCAGGCAGCAGCTGTGAAGCATCCCTATTAGCAAGGAGGGTCATAAATAACCCCAGGGATGGGATGCCAGACCTCTTGATTTTCCTCTGGCTGATCCTGGAGCCTTCAAGCTCTCAAGTATGTTGCATTCCACTGAGGAATGGTGCCCTCAAAACAAAAAAAATGAAACTGAAGCCAAATTTCCCTCCAGGGGCTGAACACATTTGTGCCTGGCCAGAGCCGCTCAAGTTGTGGGAGTGGTGACCATCAGTGGCTCCCAGCAATGGGCTGGGGTGCTTAGAGCCATGACAGCACCTTGGGAGGTGTCTCAGCAGGTGGGACATCCCAGCAGCTGCACAAAACCCATTGTGATGTGCAGGCCAGGTGTGACCTGGCACTGCAGGGGAAACTGGGGAGTTCTGTGCTTTTAGAAAACTAAATCCTCTGGAGTCTTGCCTGTCTCTGGCATGCCCTCATCCTGCTTGCAAGTCCCTGGCAGCTGCCTTTCCCTAAGGCCTCCACTAGAAATGAAACATCTTGACAAAAACAAAGGGGTCCTTTGAGAAACACCTTGGCTGAGCATCCCTCTCCCTGCTGGTGACTGATGGCACCAGGGACATGTACTCAGTGGCCATGGTGCAGAGCCAGGAGCCGCTTTGTCCCTGTGATGTAGCAGTGTCCAGCTCTACTTGAAGCTGCACAGATGCATGGTGGATTTTAACTCTCATTTCCGTTGGAAAAATGTGAAATATTGATCATCCTGTGCCTTTTTATGACTTCCTGTCCCCTTGCAGGGGATCCTGACAGCTAAGAGGCTCTAGAGGAACAGGAGCATCCTTATGGGCACTGCCAAGGCTGAGATCTCAGCAATCCTGCATGTGCAGGAAGTGTGTCCTGAAAAAGAGCTGGGTCTGGGTACAGTACATCTCTGATGTGACCCCTGGAGATTTTGCTTACCACGTGTATCCACGTCATTCCCTCCCTTCCACCGCAGCTCCATCGGTCTCCTGGGGCCACATGTTTCTAGAACAGTTACCAGCACTGAGTCTGAGCATCTGTGCCCAAAATACAATGAGAGTTGCCGGGGGAGAGAAGAGGCAGTGGATGAATCTCGTCTTTTCTGCTTTGCAAACAATTAGGTCCCAAGCCTTGAGCACTGCTATGCTGCCCTGATTGATTGGCTTAGTGGTAGGTGGCTGCTCAGGGAGTGCTGCAGAGCAGAAGTTATCTTTTTCCAAATCCTTTGCTTCTGCCCTCCGGCAACCAAGAAGTCCTCATGGAACAAAATCCTAGCATGCTCAGAGGCATGTTTCATGCCCAGAAATGTTTCTGGCCTCAGTTTCACTTTCAGGCATTGGGGAAAATACAAATGCTTTTAAAAGCTGCCATCTCATCGTCTAAGTCAGAAAAACCAAGAGCCATGAATGTGCCCAAAGGAATGACCCACGGGAACAACAGGGCTTGAGCACACAGGATGATGCAAGGCAGAAAAAGCAGAAAGGCACATTTTGAACGGTACTTTAGTAGTCTGGTCATCTGGATAAAATTAAAAGGAGAACCAGGACCAATAAAGCCAGGTCTAGCCAGCCTCCCAGGACTCAGCAGGTCTGTGAATACCCAGAGCTGTCTTACCCACCAGGGCAGTAAAGGCCATGACATTTCCGAGATTCCTCTACCCAGGACAGTTATTATTCCACTTCCTTTTACCATTTATTTTCTAACACCTCTTTTCTTTCACTAGTGTTTCTGCGAACAACCTGGAGAGGCTTCAGAGCTTGGGAGTGACCAGCCCTCACCTCCCAACGCCTCAGCGAGGCGCCTGGGTCTGTGATATCCCAGGCATCTCCTGGCTCTCCATGTGCAGGAAGGCCATTTCCAGAGCCAGAGCTGTGCTGCAGCTCTGAGGGTCTGTGGCCACACCAGGAACAGAACTGGCTTCTTCTCTTTCACCTTGCAGGTGTCACAGACCAGTGAAGAGCAGCAAACCCAGGACCTAGTCTCAGACCCGGCCCGCTGGTGGTCTGATTTTACTGCTGCTTCCTGCAAAAAAACCCAGTCCCTGTCAGCATGGTGCTAATGCTAAAAATTGGGTCAAAGGGTTAACCAAAAGGTGAAGGGACCACACAGTCTGGCAAGGGTATGCAGGGTAGCCCTGGCACTGGGGCCTCCTGGAGGGAACAGGAGGAAGGGGTTCTGTGGAGTTTCATCCCAAACCTCAGGCACAGGATAGCAGGGATGGGTGTTTGCCTTAGTGACAGCCAAGGGGAGGAGGCTGGAGGTTGGTGTGGAAGGACCGATGGGCTGTGTCCTCTGGGCAGGGGCATCACCTCCTTCTGCCCACAAGACCACTTGGTGCCTCCTGCTCAGCCCTCAGTTTGAAGAACCAGACTAGTACCTCACGCTTGAAGTTGTCTTCATTAGTATTTGTGCTCTGGAGAACAATTCTGCCAGGAGCCACGTGATGTCCATGTTTTCACTGCCATCGCTGCTTGTGCTTCTGATTTCAAAATATCTGGGTCATTAGACATCAGGATGACCTGGTGGAGACCCTGCCTTCCTTAGCCAATGCATTCCTCAGGATGTGGGCACAGTGACTCAGGCATACTGTGTGATTTCCTCACTTATGTTTTCCTGTCCCAGACCTATTGCCTTGGAGATTTTCCTTCTGCATCTAATCCCAAAAATGCCCTGCTGGTTTCCCACATGTGAAGTGTGGGTAGTAAGGTCTCTCATACCTCATACCTCACTAGGCTGCCCCAGGTCCTGCCTGCAGCTGCATTTCCCATGTGGAGCCATACCCACATCTGGTCATACCCCTTCACCCCTTTAGGGACTCAGCACAGGCTCGGGCCATTCAGAGGTGATTTTTCCATTGTGTGGGTGGTGTGTGGCTCCAGAGCTCCTGTTTCCCAATCCTGCTCACCAAAGTTGGACTCATGTCTCCGTCCACTTCTTCTGCAATCTCAGGGCTGCTTCAGGAGCACCAAGGTTTGAGCCAAAGCTTTGGGAAAAGGTTGATTTCCAAGCATGCTCTGTGGGCTTGGAGCTGGAGATGCTAAGCAGGTGCAGTTCCTCCTGCATCTCTCTGCTCCTCAGCATGTCTGGGGTGTGAATGCTTGGATATGAGCTCCTCAGCATTTAAGGGTGAAAAGGTTATTTTTCCCACCTTACCTGGCTCCCACCTGTCAGCTCAATGTCACAATAATTTAGGTGTGGCAAAGGTAGCAAGAGTCATTTAGGTTCCACCCAGCATACCAATAGCTGGAAGTTAGGTCACATGCATAAGGGGGCAGGGATTTCCCTTAGGTCTTCAGGAAACGTATGGGCCCACGCTGGGGTCCCAAAACTGGAGCAGCTGGACAAGCCCTGCCAGGGCAATGTTTGTGTGCTGCTTCAATGCTGTTTGCATGACTTCACCATGGCAGCACCCTCAAGGGTGGGTGATGCTGTTCCAGTGCCTCCAGGTTCAGCTGCCATCAAATCACCTGTGGCATTTTACAGGAGACATTTGCCTGTGTGGGGATGTTTGTGCTTAGGGTCATGTCTATTTTTGCTTCTGTGCCTTGTATTTTTAAATTGGGTTTGATCGGCACACAATGCCTGCAGCATAGCTCCTTTCAGATCATCTGTCATGTCAGAAAATGGCTTTGAATATCTGTCTGCTCATTTCAAGCTAAATATTTACTCTGTAATTAGATAGCTTTGTTTCAGATGCTTTTTAAAAAAAAAAGTATGAATGAAAAGTCAGTATTAAGTTGCCTCAGTGGGTGGGAATAAGCAGGTGGAAAGCAAAACAACTTCTGCAAATCTGGTGTGGGTGTTTAGCCTTCACAAAATGTCCCTCTGTTTCTCTTTTCCCCCGTGTTCATCACTGTGAAAATCTGCTCTATTGGTTTCTGTGCCAGGACATGCTGTGTGCATGGAGGTGAAGGAAAAGTCTTCAGCCCATGCTGTCCCCACTTGACAGCACTCCTCGATGGTGTCCCTAGCTGTGCTCTCATCCCCAGAGCCATCAATGCCCTGCCCCCAGGATGCTGTCTGGGTCCTCCCACTGTGGGTGCATGCAGTTGTTGTGGTGTGGCAGTGCTGGAGGCATCTTTGACACAGCCCCCTGGTCCAAGGCACACCCCATGTGTGCTGTGCAGGGATGAAAAATGATGGACAACTGGGGCAAATGTGGTTTCATCTTTTCCTGCTGCCAGAGCAGTAAAAGTTGTGCTCTCGAAGACACAGAGGGCTGATGCAGTCACACGTGGGCGAAGACAGAAAGGAAGGAGCAAGTTTCTTACTTCACTGGGGCACTCGAAAAGCATTTGCTGATGTTGTAAATTTATTCCCAAGATGTCCAAACCCGTGGCTTCTGGTTCACCTGTGAGTTCAGAGGGAAGAAAAAAGAAAGAAAATATTTACGTCAACCTCACTCAGGCTGAAAATATTTCTTTTAGGTTCCTGGCAAGCCAAAAGCCTCCTGACACCCTGGCATTGTGTTGCATCAGGGGTCTACAGGGTTTGATTTTGCTTTCAGATGAAAACATAACATTTCCAAGCTCCACTCCCAAGGCATATCTCCTTCCTCCCCGTGGTATACTTCTGAACTCCTGCATGAGGGCAGGGAGCAAGACACTGGCCAGTGACACGGCTGCCTCCTGGCTGCCTGAGGCTGCCAGCTGGGGGAGCGTGGGATCCTGTTCCCCTGCACCAGGGCACTCAGGTCAGCAGATGGAAGCTGCTTCTGGATTTCAAACTAGAGAGAAATTGAAGGTAAGAAAGGAGGATAAAGATTGAAATTTAAACCTAAAATATAACTTCAAAGGACACAACAGTTAAGCCTCTAGGGGAAATGTCTGAAGTTTAGGGATTTGATTTTGTGAGTGGCTGCAAGTGCGAGCTTCCCACTGGACCTGAATTCAGTGGCAGGGGAACTCTGCCTCAGAGCACAACCTTACTTTTAATTACTTCTAGCTAAATCTGTATGAAGTAATTGTGTACTATTAAATTATCTCACTCAATGTAAGATAACTCTACTTTCATTCTTCTTATCCTGTATAAATAAGACACATATCCACTGGCTGTTGTGTAAATAACCTCGTGCCTCACCCCTGCCAAGGGGTGGCCCTTCTCTTTCTGCTTTGCCTTCTCACCTCTGTTGCCTTTTGGCTATCTTATCTCCTGTCAGCATGCCTAAAGCCAAGTAAAAACACTCTGCTTGCAGTAGTCAATCATATTTTCTAAGCCACAGCTTCCACTGCTGTCTCACTGTATCTGCTCAGGTAGCCCTCTCCGAGCAGGGAATGCTGAACGACGTGCTCTGATCCACTGCAGGAGCTGGGATTAGGTGCTGGCTCTTCACACGGTGCGTTTCTGCACACACTGTATCTTCATAAGCTGCTCTAAAGAGTTAACTGGGTACATGAGCTCGTGAGCCCAGTCCTAGAGCTATAATTTGGAAATGAGTGATTAAATTTTCTACTTACAATAAAGCCGGCTTAGTATTATAAAGCCATGGAATGGTTTGGGTTGGAAGGGGCCTTAAAGATCATCTAGTTCCAGCTCCCTTGCCATGGTCAGAGATACCTTCCACTAGACCAGGTTACTCAGAGCTTCATCCAGCCTGGACTTGAACACTTCCAGGGATGTGGCATCCACAAGTTCTCTGGGCAGTCTGTTCCAGTGCCTCACTCCCTCACAGTAAGGAATTTTTTCCTGTTATGTAATCTAAACCTACTCTTTCAGTTTAAATCTATTCTCCCCATATCAGTACGAGCCCTTGCAAAAAATTTCTCCCCATCTTTCATATGGCTCCCTTCAGGCACTGGAAGGATGTTATTAGGTCACCCTAGGCCTTCTCTATTCCAGGCTGACCAAACCCTATTCTCAGCCTTTCCTCATAGGAGAGGTGCTCCATCCCTCAGATCATCTTGGGGGCATCTCTCTTTCCTTTTTGCATTTCATTCCTCCCTGTCAATGTGCACCATCTTGCACAGCAGTGTGGATGTCCTGCAAGGCAGATCCTGGGGGTGTGCTGATAAATCTCCTTGGCCTCCCTGCCCAGTGCCCCCAGCTGGGATATGGACCATGCTCACCCCTGTGCTGAGCTCCTTGGCCACTGATCAGGCTTAGGGGCTCCCGTGGTTTCATGTCAATGCTGCTTTCCAGGGCACTTTGTGTGCAATGCCTGACATGTTAATACCAGCAGGCACAATGTGCTTCAGAGGAAGTGTCCATGACTTTTTCCCTCAGGCAGAAAATCCCTCTCCGCAGAGGGAAGCAGTTACCCTGCTTTGTTCTGGCAGCTGGAGGCTAATGGTGGCCAAGATGTGCCATGCTTGGGGATCTTGTGGTGCTTTTGGTGATGTGGTTCATGTGGATCTCCTCTGAAGGCATTTCTCAGAGGTTCCAGGTCAGGAAACTGCCCCAGGTCAGGAAACTGCCCCAGGAATGCTATGAGCTGTGTTACAGTTCCTGCTAAATCACCAGCCAAAACCATCAAAATGTTTCTTGAAAGTTTCTGGACTTGGGAGCATAGGGATGCTGTTTGTGGAGCTGGTGGGATGATCCCACAAGAAAAGTCCTGCTGGTGCTCATGCTTTTCCAGCACCATGGAGCACTTCCAGCCATAGCAGCTTGCAGCGTGGCTATTCCCACATCACCAGTGTTTTCCGGTACTTGCTCACATTAAGCTTTGCCCTGCAGAAGCTCAGAGAATTCTAGGATCCTGTTGCTGGTAGCCATCAACTATTTTTGGAAAATGGATTGAAAATCCCGTGCCCCAGTGGAGCCTGTTTTAGGCTTGGAGTGTTGAGCTGAGCAGAGCCCAGCAGAAATGGTATTTTCCACGTGTGCCCATGGAGGGTAGCGATCAGGGGTGCCACCAGCGATGAGCTGGGCGGGAGCGGGGGCTGCCTGTGCTGAGGCTGGGGCAGGGGTGCCCTCCCAGCACAGGACAAGGTGAGTGGGAGGAAAGGGGAGCAGAACAGCAGCGAGAGCAGAGGAACCATCTCAGTCACGGTGCCTTTCCCATGGCACCACGTCTGGCACGCACACGGTGGGGCCTTTGGGCTTACCCCACACAAAGAAGATGAAATGCCAGTCATGTGGAGAAAGAGGAGGAGGGGAAATACCATGGCAAAGGGAATCTCCAGGAGAGGAAAACTTTTCTTTTGGGAGAAGTGGAGCAAGGGGAATGGGCTCTTAGAGTTGCCAGGCAGGGAAGTGCCGTTTGCACAGAATCACTGTAGAGACTGGCACCAACTCTCCCTCTTGTGGGCATTCTTCTCTGCTTTGTGTAGAACCTGGTAGCTGCTGGTCCTGCCAGCAGCCCTGAACCTCTGGTGGCTTCATCCTAATGAGATGGTTCATTACTCCTGTATTAAATACCCATGTGAATTATGCCAAGCGGGTGGCCCGAGCTGCAGAGCCAGCACCTGGAGTGCCCTGGCATCGTGCTTGTCACTCACCAGGTGAGAGGCACAACTCTGTCTGCAAAATGAAACACCCAAAAGAAGGACCCAGGGAAAGGGAGCAGTAGATATGGAATCAATGACTTCCCACACTCGCTCCTTGCAGGTCAGACTGGCCAGGACCTCACTTTCCTGCTTTCCTCTCACTTTGCTCAAGTCAGTCTTTTTAGTTTTTTTAGAAAAAACAAACAAGTCAAAACTTACCACGTTCCCATCTGAATTTCCAGCTGAACTCCTCCCCTGCCCCAAAGGTTCTCCCTCAGCCCAGACTGTGCTCATGGATGAGACATTTGTATTACACATGTTTTGACACAAAAGGTCTGCCTGTTTTGTCTGGTCCAACTGCAGTCCCATTTTTTTTCCTGACTTTTTGATCTGTGGTCCCAGTGTGGCCTTGTCTGTTTTTTGTTTATGATTTGGACCCTCTCTGCCCCGATAAGTAGGTGAGGCCCTGTATGTCTTCCTGTGAGGGCCAGTGTACCTCTCTCAGCTCCATGAGCTGCAGGTCTACAAGAGCAGCAGATACATGCTGGCCTTTTGCTCAGGAGGATAATAAATCCAGTGTAATTTGGTCCTTGCTGTAAACTCATCGACAAGTCATAAAATTAGCACTGGAACACGGAGAAAGATCATGAATTCATTTAGAGCCGAGTGAAATTCACCACGTGGGGTGAAATCTCTGCTGCAGCTGATGGGGAAGGAAATAAAAGGACTGCAGGCTAAGATAAGCAATTTCCAGACAGATGCTGCCACAGACCAGCTGGATCTGACTGGCTGTGCCACCAACACTGGAGCACTTAGCAGGAGGAGGAAGATCAAAAAATAAAACCGTGGTGTTTGAGGAACTCACAATTAAAAAGGCACTAGAGATGGGAGCTCTGCATGTGCAGAGATCTTTGAGGGTAATGGAGCTTCATTTTTACTGTTGGTTTGGTTGGTTTTTTTTAGAATGAGCACTCCTTAAAGCTGTTTGTGAATGGTTAGAAAGTGATTATCGGATTTTTGTCTTTGTGCATTGGCTGATCTTCTGCAAAGTCACCAAGTCAGCAGGTTGTTTTAAACAGTTTGACCTAGTACAGCTGCAGCCATGTCTGAAGTATATTTTGGGGAGCATGTATAAGAGGATTAACAAAAATTGTGAACTCATGAAGAATTCTGCCTATGGCTGTTAAATGCAAGCATGCAAATATAACCTTGGGAAGTCCTTTAGCCTCAAGTTCCTGTGATGGAATAGAGCTGTTCCTGCTTCTTACTCTTTCTCTGGGCACCTGCCACTAGTGTTGTTGGGACAAGAGCTAGGTGAGATGGTTGTCCATGAATCCTGTGTAGGTAAGATGCTTACAGGTGAGCTTTCCAAAGGTACCCAGCCTGGGACATGTGTACATGCAACCCCAGACCCCAAAGAGCTGGAAGGGCTGGCCAGGCTGACCATTTGGCAGGGATGCCATGTTACACTTGTACCACTACCAAGGAACCACTGGACTGGGATTCTCAGCAGAGGTGAAATCTTCCAGTATTTGTATTTTTTGTGCCAGTATCTTGCAGCCAGCAGCAAGCCCCACCACCGTGGTTGTCTTGCCAGCAGGACCCTGAAGTGGACAGGGCAAAAGATCTGTTTGCAAGCACAGCAAAGGAAACAACAGGGGAGAGGTGCAGAACAGAGGCCTCACCCCAGCTGAGTGGTAAATGTTCTGTTCAGGCAGGCAGGCAGGCCACAGGTGCTCTGTTTAGGGTGCTCACTGCTGCCCAGTGCTGATCTGCTTGAAGAAAACTGTGATTATTTTGCCAAGTATTTTTTTTTCAGAGGGATCAGTTTTCCTGCAGGAGTTCCCGGTAAGACCAGCAGAGCACAGAAAGCACTACTGGACTAGGGGCTTCTTAAACTGGAGCTGCTTCTCAGAAGAAAAGAGGTCCTGGTTGTTCCTCTCCTCCCTAAGGGCGCACTTGGCGTTGGAACGATAATGCAAAATGAGACCTTGAACTTTGAAAAGGGCCAACTGCAGCTGGAAGCGAGAACCTGCTGGAGCTCATTAAAAGGCAAGTGTAAACATCAATAAAAATGAGGGGTAGATCTTGGCTTCCCCACGGGCCCTTATCTTGCAGAAGCTCCATGCTTTGTGGATGAGAGGCTGTTTTGCAGGCAAAGGGAATGAAAACATGTGTCTTTTTTCTCTCTTTTCACCCCATGAAACTCAGGCAAAGGGAAACCCTAATCTGTATGTGCTGTTCCACTAGTTAGACAGTGCTGCCTGGGGTTTTGGAGGATGGCTCCATGGGTATTTCTTCCACAAAGGATGCCTGCATAAGTAGCTCTGCCTCCCCGTCCCCCCCTCCAGCGTGCGTTGGTCCAGCTGTGTGACAAACCAGACCAGAGAACTTATCTGGCTTCAAAACACACTCTCCAAAAGATAAACACAGTTACTTCAAATTCAGACCAGTTCCTTAAGCCAGCTCACTTGAAGCCCTCATACAGAACTGCACAGGCATCATGGGGTGGGGGCGGATCTGCTGTCATTGCCTCCAAATCCAATTTAAACACATGCACAGCCTCATATTAAGTGCTGGTAGCTTGAGGGCCACTGCCTGCCCAGTGGGCTGAGAAGGAAATCTGCAGCTGTATCACCCAATTTTACCATGTAGTGATGGGCTCTCCCACTCTTTTTTTGGGAGGCTGAGAGCCCACAGCTAAGCTGTGCACTGTGTGCCGAGGCCCAGTGCCTCCTTTCCTCGAGGAGCAGCTCAGCCAGGAGGAATTATTTATTGTTTCTGGCTCCCTTCAGACTGGGCATGGCTGTTGGTGTGTCCCAAAGAAGGGAGGGCTGCACACAGGGCATTTGTTTGCACAGTGGCTGAGCTCTGTCACTGCTGAGGCTGCTCTCGCTCTCGTCTTGGCCATGCTGCAGTTGCTGCTGCCTTTGCAGGCACATGGGTGAGCACCTCTCCAGCAGCACCCAGGAGCCTTGGAAGGCACCACCCATATGCCCAAGGCACTGGGAAGAGGAGAATTAGGACATTTGCTGGCATAAGGCATGGAGTGGGGAGCGACCACCCCTTCTGGCTGCCTGCATTTCATCCAACCTATCACTAAATCCCAGCCTCAGCCACGTTGTAAATGTCTCTGGTGCACCTTCCTGTGGGTACCTCTGAGCTGCAGAGCTCCGGGTGGCAGGCAGGCACCCAATACTGAATGCAGGCTGATTGCTTGACCTTTTTTGCCCATACATGTTTTTGTGGCCCTGCCTTCCTCAGTTGTCCTTCAGCAGGCTCTAGTTACAATATTTTATTGATGATGAGGGATGAGGGAGGAATTCCTCTCTTGCTTTAGTGTCTCAAAGGGTAGTACACAAATCCTTGAGTGCCAGCATGGTGTTACGAAGTCTAATCCACCTGAAGAGACTGCTGCATGCCACATTTCCCACTGACTCCTGGAGATCTCCAGGGTTGCACTGGCATAACCCATGTTCTTACCTCTAAAAAATAATTTTCTCCTTTTGCTCCTGGGTGGGTGAGGCTTTAAAATCTGCCTGTTGTTCTCTAATCATACCCTTCCTTTCTTAAACTGCACTCACAGTTTCACACAGTCTTTTTGTGCTCTGCATTCCCAATCCTTAAGAGAAGGTTTGCATCCCCAGAGAAAGCTGCTGCAGCCTCAGAGACAGCCTCAGTTTCTGTATTGTAGACTAAATATTCTTGTCCTGGATTGCCCTTCTGCTTTCCCGCACGTTCTCCCACTGAATGCAAGCACTAGTGTGCAAGAAGTGTCTTGTTTAGCCGAGATAAACGTTTTCCCCAGGTGCTGTGCAGAGTTAACACACATTGTGAGATGCCTCAATAATTGCACAGGAGCTGTGGGTCGTGCCTGTGTTATGTCTGATAGTCTCCAAAGGCTGGAGCCTGTGAGCACCGAAGCGAAGCTAAAGCTACCTCTGACTTCACGGCACAGGGCATGATCCCTGAGAGAATCCATGATGAGATACTGGTAAGTACATAGTGCAGCTCTGCAAACTCACAGCCCAAATCTAGTCCTGATGCTGAAATCTTCTGCTCCTAGTCCTTCCCCTTCCTTTCAAGCAAGCAGGTCAGGTCACCTCTCAGCTGCTGAAATCCATCAGTGTGCAGGAGCCCTGCCTGGAGGCATTGCTAAGAATAGTGTCTAAGAACAAGGGGAAGAGAGGAGTGAGCCTGGAAGGGATTTGGCCACTGCCATCATCACTTAGGCTCCATCTCATTTCCTACAAGCCATGGAGGCTACACAACACTCACAGTTTCGGATGGTGCTCTTACGTGACAGTCTTCTGCTTCTCAGAGTACTGAAGCCAATGGCAGTGCTGCCCAAAAGCCAGTGCTCTTGCCCTGCTATAAGATCTCATTACTGTATCCCTCACCTCTCCAGTGAAAGCTGCTGTGAGTGCAGGACTCTCACCTGTCTGTCTGCACGGACTGAGCCGCAGGCTCCTGAAACAAAGCACAAATGAATCTCTTAGAAGAAGCTGTATTTCAGCAAAATGCCATAGAAACCACAGCTGCGTTACGGAGGGCCTTTTCCCTGGCATTATGCAAGAGGTAATTATGTAAGTTGTTGTTATATAATATTCCTGGCTTTTTCGGAGTGCCAGCCTCCCCCTGACCACAGCAGTGTGTATTACTTACGTCACGTCACGCTTTACACAACCCAGGCTCGCAGCAGAGCTGGGGCTGCTGTCATCACCCCTCCCAGCCATGGGACCCTTGGCTGCTCTCAGGGCTTTTTAAAAATTGCGTTGTGAGGAAAAAAAGCTCATTGAAAAGAAAAAAATTATTTGGTCACAATATCTGTTTGTTCCTCTGAGACATTTTGCTGTGTAAGCACACAAGATGGTTTGGGTTGTTTCTTGGGGAAGGACTGGATTTTGGAACATCTCTGTGTATTTCTTTCTGGAAAATTTATTTCACAAACTTACTTCAAATGAAAAAGAAATCTGTGATTTCTGCCACTGCCTCTCTCTTGGGTGCCCATTTCCCTACTTGCAGCAGGTCTGGCTCCAGAGGAAACAGAGCTAGAAATTTGTTCTCTTAACTGCCAAGGCAATGTGGGGGACTGCTGAGCTCTCCAACATTCACTTTCCAGCCCAGGGTTGGATTTCTCTCCTCACAACAGTGATACTCTAGGAAAAAAAACTGAATATGGCCAAAGAAACTTGGATCTGGTCCATCCCTGTGGCTGGTGTGTGTTCCTCTGTGTCTCCCAGCTCTACCTGGGTGACTGAGCCCCATAGTAATAACCCCAAAATAGCTGGTGTTTCTGAAACTATACCCAAGAGCCAATCCCTGCTTGTTCACTGGTGTGTCTGTGGGCTCAAGTAAGTCATAGAACTTCTTTAATCCCCCATCAAAGGGGAGGACAAGTGTTTCTGTCCACAGAATTGTGGCATGGTCTAAATTAATACCTGTAGAAAGGTTTGCCAGCTGTGGAGGGTGGAGCAAGGCAGAGGTGGGATTGCACCCACTGTTTTGCCAGACATGGCTCTTCACCCGCCTGCTGAGCCTGTTAGGTGGGGGGACCTTTCCTAAGCAACTTTCAGGAGCATTTTTGGGTAGAAACAAGCCCCACGAAGTCTCCAGAACAGTATTTCTCCTCGCGGCAGTACTGTGAGTCTCAACTGCGGCTCAACTGCCGGCCCATGGGATCTTCCTGTGTCCCCATCCCACCACTCCAGCCCTCTGCAATATCAAGGCTGGGGGATGGGGGGAAGGCACAGCATCCCAAGTGTATCCCACGGAATAACGATGTCTCTACATCCCGCACTGAAAACGAGCCCCTTACAGAAGTTCTGCTCCCAGCGCTGCAGCCCTGCCTGCCCTGGGGTCACCCTCCTACCTCCGGAGGAGCAGAGCAGTCCCAGACCGCCGCAGGGGCTGGGACGGCCCCCGGTGCCCGCGGCTCGGTCTCCCGTGGCCACGAGGTGGCAGCAAGCCCTGGCCCACGGGGTCGGAGCCGCGGCACCTCCAGGCCGGGCCGGGCCGGGCCGGGCAGCGCTGGGCACCAGCGCCGGGCAGCGAGCCACAGAGCGGCCGGGCTGGGAAGGGCCCCGGAGTCACCCAGGGCACCCCACCCTGCTCGGGCAGGGGCTGCTCGAGCACGTCCATCCGAGGGGCTTTGCGGTGGGGTGGAAACGCCAGCGATGCACCCCAAAGCTGGCCAAAAGCATCCAAGGTCCATTTCTGCTGGCTGAGCGAGTGTGCTTCAGGTGCGGGTGCAGAGACGCAGCCACGTGTGCCAGCACGGTCCCCGTGTGGGCAGAGCTGCTTGAAACAGGCTGTTCAGTCACCTGGCACATTTTAAAGGAGGCAGCCAATATGCTGGCTCTCTGTGGTTTGTGTTTATCCAGATGATAATGCAAGTGATAGATTTTGCCCCAAGGGGAAGACGAGAGGCCAGTAGATACTAAAATGTTATGTTCTTTTCATGGCTGTGGGGTTGAGGGGTGGTCTGGTGCACTATAAAACTTCTAGTATTTCTGTAGACTATTTATTTAAGCTCTAGGGAGAAGAGCTTATGATTTCATTTCATTACTACTTTGCCTGCAGAAAAAAGCAATATAGAATCTCATACTCATTTTAAGTATTCTGACAATTTAATGTTAATGTCCATACCAGGACTTTTGGCTTCACAGCCCTGGGGAAAGCTACAGAGAGCGAAGAGTCAACCAGTTTCAAATGGAGTTATT
Organism: Promerops cafer; assembly: GCA_013398275.1. Taxonomy (NCBI): domain Eukaryota; kingdom Metazoa; phylum Chordata; class Aves; order Passeriformes; family Nectariniidae; genus Promerops; species Promerops cafer. The sequence continues at coordinate 571,247 of VZSE01002177.1, read as the reverse complement.
ACAGCAACTGCGTAGTTCCAGCTTGGGGAATATACAGAGCTCGGTGCATAAGCAGCGGCCTCTCATGTACTGGGAGCACGTTTCTGTTGTGTCTGAAAGGTGTGTAAACCAGTAAGGTCAGTGTTCAGGATCCTGCCCAAGCCTGGAAGGGTACAAATGCTTCATTACTGCTGTGAGGACATGGGCAGTGAGGCTGCAGATATGTGACCTCTCCTGTCTCAGCCCTGTGCTGTGGAGAACTGCACGAGGAATGAGTTGGAGGAGTACTAACCTCTATTCCATCAGTTTAGCTTAGTTTGGGTAATTGGTAGTGACCTGGTGTTTGCACAGGTAAATCAGGATGAAATCTTGAAATTGAAGTGTTGGATGTAGATTTTTGGATGTGAAGCAAACTAGTGCACAGAGGAGATGGAAGGGGAGGATTTCAGAGTCTCACGTTGACTTGGCTGAGAGAGGCTTGCAACATGTAATGGCCATAATGTCCTTACCTCGAGGCTTGGATGCCAGCTGACACCTCCATTGGGCTTTTGCCACCCTTCTTACCCACAGCATTCCCTTTAAACCTCTGTGTTTCTAAGGCATGTGAGGCTCTGTGTGTCCATCATCCTTGCTGCCCAATTACCATTGTATGTGGGCACTTCTCTCCCTTTGCAAGGCTGGAGCAGGGAACCTGTAGGGAGTGGAAGGGTGCAGAGGCACTGACGCAGCTCAGGTCCTGCAGCACTGTGGTGGAGACTGTGGGGTTGAATGCTCTTCTCGTGAATTCCAAGGCAGGTGTCTTCAGCCTCTGGTTGATATTTCTTGCCTCCTTTCTCCTTGGAAACTTCCAGAGGCAGGTGCACCATTCGGGATAGCAGTACTGGCTGGGCTTTGTTATCAGGCTGTGTTCTGACTGCAGCCACCCCCAGAAGGGACCAGTCACCCCACTGGTGTGCCAGGCCATTACTAGTCCTGACAGGGAGGTAGGAGAAAGTATGGGAGCCCTCCCAAAGCATATCCACATGGTTTGTCAGCTCAGTGGCTTTTCCTTCCAACACTGAAATTTGTTTGGCTTGACAGAAGTAGCCAGAGACCAGAACTGCTGGCTGGGTGGGTGTTGAATGTAGCTTTGCTATGTCCTCGTGTCTCTGCTGCAAATTACCTTTTTGCCTCAGTTGTACATCTCTTGGCTCCAATATCCAGACTCAGCCATCAGCTAATCCTAGGTGTTTCCCAGAAGAGCAGGCAGCAGGATCCTGGCAGGCAGGTGTGGGGGAACTGGCTCCTGTGCAGCTTTGATCTCCTCATCCCTCCTGCAGCAGGTGGGGCAATGACTGGGCTGCTTTGAATATGGTTATTTCTTAAGGGCATGTCACAAGTGGTGTGTTACCCCAGGAGAAAAGGATGGTGAGATCATTATGGGAAAGCAAAGTCCTTTAGAGTGATGGAGTCAATGCTGCTGGCTGTCCTGGCCTTTTCTCCTGCCTGCCCTTGGCAGGCCAGGGGAGAGGGAGACAGGGTGGCCTTGCAGATGACTGTGCTCTTCAGAAATCTCCTGCCATAAAGCTTGACACTGTCTCTGGGTCCTTGGGAACCTGGGACAGGCTCCTGGCACAGCATTCCAGCAGTGCCCTTTCTGTCTAGAGTGGGACATATGCCAGTCCAATACGAGAAGCAGAAATGATGCCATCAGTGGCACCCACAATAGTACCTGACCCAAAATAGCTTCCTAGGAAAAAACAGGGAGGCTGATTAGGTTAGACAAGCCTGAAAGAGAGCAAGAAGTCCAGATGATGACTGACAGGTGTAGGTTTGTGGGCAGGGGCTATAAATCCCACGGGTGAGCTCTCCAGCTACCCTTTGGGGAAAGGCAAACAGCTGCAGGAAGCACTCGGGACCTGTCTTTGGTGAACCATGGGGCTCAGTGACCAGGAATGGCAGCAAGTCCTGACAGTCTGGGGAAAGGTGGAGCCCGACCTTGCTGGCCATGGCCATGAAATTTTAATGAGGTAGGCAAGGAGCTTCAGTTCTAAGAGTAAAGCTGAGAGCTTTTGGTGAGACACATGCTTGTCAGTGTTTATTTCAACAAGGTGTTTTCTTTCTTGTAGGGTGGTGGTTTTTCCATTGCTATTTCCTGGGTTAAAAGTTACTCACTGTGTAAAGTGTCTGTGCTTCTGTCTCTCCATCACTTTATGGGTGCAGGAGCAGACCAGTGCTGCTTTTAATACATGGCTGTGCTTTGTCTCTCTGCCTCTGGTGGCCAAGCTGTGCTTTGGATCCTCATTTCCCAAGCACTACAGTGAGAAATGCTGGAGTGAAGTGTGTGTCATGGGGCTTCAGATGCTCTGCAGGAAGGATGTGGGGAAGCAGAGAAGGAATGAAAGGAGAGGAACATCACTTCTGTAGCAATTTTCTTGGAATCTATTTCAGTAAAATTAACTGCAAAGTACCTGAGTGTTTCCTTCTCCCCACCTTAGTCTCACCTGGCAGAGCCCTGCCCATCCCGCTTTTTGGCCAGAAATTTGTGTGATAACACTTGTCCACTACCTCATGATGAATTTGAGGTCTGAGTGTGAAATGAGGCACATCCTTCCCCTTACTTCCCTCCTCCATTATTCCGATGTCAGAAGGGCTCATGCAACTGAGAGGACCCCATCCTCCATGTTGTCCTTGTGATCCTGGCACTCGGAGTGGTGAACACCCCAGATACTGCAAAGTAGGAAAGAACATTAGGTGGACACTGGAGCCTAGCTTGTCCCTTAAGACCAGAGAGGATGCAGACTTTGAGGAGATTCTCTTCAGCTCTCCTCTCAGACTGTGCACACCCAAATGTGCTGGAAAGGTACAGACACTGAGGACAGTAATGGGGATCTGGCACCTGCTTGGGGGATTTTCTACCCTAATCATGGCTAAGGCAAGGAGCCCACACCTCCAGGCATATCTACTGCAGAGCTTGAAAAACGTTTTTCAAAGGTGAGGCAAAGCTGGGGCTGTTTTCCTTACCTGTTTTATCACGTTCCACATCAGCTGCCATTTGAAGGGAAGAGAATGGAGTGGGAATGAAGTGGGTGGAAATGTGATGGCTTTCCCCTCTTGTGGTCCAGAGCAGGCATGCTGGAGGGGTAGCAGGAACCTGAGCCATGCCCCCCCATCTGTCTCTGAGGTGGCTACTTTGGCTCTGAATTTGCAACACGCTAGTAAAAGCAGTTCCAAATGGAAAAGTAATACCATTTTTATTACAAGTATCACAGAATAGAGCATGGCATTAAATAAATAGATGTCACCCTGTGACTCTGTGCTCCCCTGCCAACCCAGATCTCCTCCAAGGAGTTTCTGAGGGAGGAGAGAGGCAAGGGAAAGAGGGGGTCAGGAACCAATTTCCTCCATGTCTGCAATCATAGGGTTTGGGGACATAGTAAACTCTCCTATCCAGATGACATTCAAGAACACATGACCTCCACCTGAGGCTGGGCGCTGCTCCTTTTTTTTTTTTTTTTTTTTTTTTTTTTTTTTTTTTTTTTTTTTTTTTTTTTNTTTGTTTGTTTGTTTTGTTTTGTTTTGTTTTGTTTTGTTTTGAGAAGCTTGTAGAGGTCTCATTCATTTCCTGGCCAACAAATCATGGGCTGATAAAAGAGTTTGTGTGAGAGGCAGGGGTCTATAGGTTGGCTCCCCAGCAACAGTAAATTGATGAAGACAGGTGGTTTTGTTTGCTTTTGGTTTTCCTTCACGTGAATACAAGAACTCACCTCTCAGTACCATGACTAGCCTTGGCTCTTGTCTCTGTCTTAAAACCGTTGACATAATCCAGGGGATGGGTGCCAAAGAGTTATCAGAACTATATGGAAAAAATACAGACACTTCCTCTGTTGCTCTAGTTGGACATGTTTAAGGCAGTGTCTCTGTCAAGACCGGAGGGAATGGAAATAGACAGTGGTGATCATCTTAGGAAATGGGTAAGAAGATGGGATTAAAGTAGATTGAGTACTCAAAGGGAGGTATGTCAGGAGCTTCTCCTCTCCAAAGTCCCTCTGCTTTTGTCCACAGACTCTTTCAGGACCATCCTGAGACCCTCGATCGCTTTGAAAAGTTCAAAGGCCTGAAGACCCCTGATGCAATGAAGGGCTCTGAAGATCTGAAGAAACATGGAGCTACTGTTCTTACCCAACTGGGCAAAATCCTGAAGGCGAAGGGTAATCATGAGGCCGAGTTGAAGCCCCTGGCTCAGACCCATGCAACCAAGCACAAAATCCCTGTTAAATATCTGGAGGTATGGAAAAGGGCAGGGAGTCTCAGTGTCTGATGTGTAGTGAATGTGTGCAAGACAGCTGTGTGAGAGTTGGTCTTTCATTTATTGATGACTAGTTGGACTTCAGTGAGCTCTCCCTCAAGTCCAAGGTCTGTGTGTACAAGCAGGAGGAGGCACAGAAAGGGTTCATGGTATGCAAATGGTATGTGAATATCCAAGTTTAGATTTCCCATTCCAAGCACCACACACAGTCTGACCAACCCTTGACAACAATAAACCAACCCATGCAGCCTATGCATGCCTGGGAAACTGTATTACATAAGGACTGTCAGTGACTGGGCACAAGGGACATACAATTTTAGAGTAAGCCCTGGAGGATTCCTTGGAGACCAAGACCCATAAAACTAAGTGTTATACAAACACAGGGCATGAATTTGCAGTCTTAATGGATGAGGCAGACAAAAAGTGGAAAGGGCCATGGTCTACTCAAGGTCATGAAGCAGATCAGCGTCAGAGCTAGGAATAGAGCCCAGTGCTTCTGCCTAGCCCAGGCTCCTTGCACACTAGACCTCACTGTCTCTCCAGAGGCTGCAGGAAGGCCTACTGAATTAGCTTGGAGATATTTCCAGGCTCTGCAACCTATTTCTTAGTCTGGCTTTTCTGAAAATAAACCTTGAGTGTCCCTTCAGTTTTCTTTCTCTCTTTCCTTCCTCACAGTTCATTTCTGAAGTCATTATCAAAGTCCTTGCCGAAAAACACGCTGCAGACTTTGGGGCTGATGCCCAGGCTGCAATGAAGAAGGCTCTGGAGCTGTTCCGAAATGATATGGCCAGCAAGTACAAGGAGTTCGGTTTCCAGGGTTAGCACATATGCACAAAGGAGCACCACAATGGAGGGCCTGGCCACACATCTTTCCCCAGTGCTATTTTGGACATCTCACAATTGGCCATCTCTGGTGTGTGGGAAAGCTTTGATGAGAGGCCAAGAGTCACTCCAAGCAGCATAGAGGCACTCAAGAGTGATACACGTGATAAACTGTTGTTTCCTGGCTTCATGTATACAAAAGAAATGTTCTGCTTTCTTAGGAAAAATAACATTAGGGGTTATCTGTGAGCTTCAGCCTATTTTATCCCCTTTCTCTCTCTCCCTGAAACTCAGTCTCATCTGAGAGGCAAATGGCATGGCCAAAGATGAAGGGATGTGGAGGATCAAGGGAAGTGCTGAGTGTGGTGAATGAGTGAAGGAATGACTCAAATGAGAGATGTGAGAATGGGAAGCAGGGACACAGCATCCCATTCCTCCCACAAGTGAGACTGTTAGCAGGTTACTATGGAGAGCTTCCAGCACAGTGTTACCTTGCTTTGTGGGGATGAATGCAGCCAGTCAGTCTCCAGTGCCTGCCAGCTCTGGAGGGTTTAGCTGTTAAACTTACATTAGCAAAACTTTAAAGAGCAGTACTCCCTGTAATCTGTAGGCTTCTAGCAGCTGCCACTATGTGTCTGAAGGTCTGTTGCCCTGGGAAGTGAAATACATGTTTCTCAGAAAATAAAAATCCCTGCACCAGAGTCGTGTGTTTGCTCCTGGCTGTACAAACACCCCAGTGAGAACTAGGGGAGAAGGAGAAAGTGGAAAGGTGTTTTGCATGCATATCTGGCTGCAGAGCAACCTGCACTGTCAGTCCATGACCTGAGCAGCACGTGGCATCTGTCTTAGCCAGGGACCCGGGGCACTCAGATGTCACCATGGGGACATGACCTGATTACTGGCCCTCACAGCACAAGACAGCAGCCTCACCTCAGTGCCTCGGAGCTGAGAGAAGTACTGCCTGACTAAAGGCCGTGGCCACTGCTGTGCTGGGGGAATGCAGTGAGGGAAGATCCCTTGTTCATTTAGGGGGAGGTGGTATGTGCAAGCAGCCTTGGGTCCCAGCAGCAGTGCAGTGCATTGCTCTCTCCAGACACCGGAAAGGAGGGATGATCAGCTCAGGTGGAGGCTGCAATGACAGCATATGCTCTAAAGACCCAAACTCTGGTCTTTGCAGCCTTCTGAATTTTTGCTGAGGTGCCTATGCAGTGCATGCTGCACTGTGTTTACAGATGTACACTCACATCCTGTGGGGGACCTTAAGGGACAGCCATAATGTCAAGATGCCTCCCTCTGCCTGTCACCCTCTCCCCATCCCAACACCAGGGGGCTGTGGCTAGGGGAAATGCATGGAAGTGACACAGCTACTCTTTTTGGTGTGGAGAAAGTAATGCACCTTATCTCACAGAGACAGTGTGAGGGCAAGCACAAGGAAGAAAAATGAGGTGCTCAGTAACAGGAGCTACTAGCAGGACCTAGTTCTAGGTACTCCCTGCTACACTGTGTGCAGTGGAGACAGTGAAGGAGCCACCAGCTCCCTTAAAAATCAATCCTGAGCTAGCATGATCTGCTGTGTCTTTGGTCAGGGCAAAGGCCAAAAGAATTCAGTCTCTGAAAGGAGAAGGGACAATAAATTCCTTCCCAGAACAATGCATATCTGATTTCTTGCTGTTTACAATTCCTCACTTTACCTCTGGGAGCTTGCTTGGTGTTTCAGCCTTTCAGAGGGAGTCACAAAGGCATGTGCTATCGCTTAGATGAAGTTACAGCCAGGCGGTCCCTGGCTTAAGCAGTGTGCTTCGTCTGACTTCAGTCTAGTCTGCCTGGTTTTGTGGGGAGGGTAATACATTTAATTAAGGTCTAGGATTGCTTGTCCAACACAATGAGATCTCCTGCCAGTGACAACAGACTCTGCTTTAGGATTAAAAGCTCTGCTATAGCAGCTGCCTCCATCAGTCTGAGTGGGACTGGATATCTAGTTGTCTAGATATTTTTATGTAGGGCAGTGTGGTGGAGGAGGGAGAGTTTGCATGTGTGTTGTGCCTAGTTACCGGTTATTAGGTACCTGGAGTAAATGTCAGTCCATTGGGAGCACTGACCTTCTCTCTGCATGCCTTACCCCACTGTGTCAGTGCACTAGGGACCTGAATCTGCTGGTCAGATGCGGGGCCTGACGGAGGTTTTCTGGTTGTGCCTATGGCTCAGTGAAGATGTGCAAGCTGATATGAACCAGCACGTTTGGGTACCAATAACAGTGAAGGTAACTCCAGCAGGCTCGGTGATTTGAGGTGCTTGTGGTGAAATCCACATCTCTGCAACTTTGCTACTCTAGGCACAGAGTATGACCTTGGCCAAGTCCTGACATAACTGCAGGGATAGATGTAATTCCCACAGAGTGAGTCCTTAAAACTCCTGCAATGGTCCTGGCTTTAAGGACAGGGGAAGTTTCCTACAGCAAAGGGGATGGTGGGAAAAGGATTTTTTTACCCCCATGCTATATTGATTCAGGGTCTTTGTTGGAGGCCCCCCTTTCACTCTGCTGCTAGCACGTAAAGCTTTTCTTATTCATATATGGGACAAAGTCCTTTAGCGGAGATAAACCGTATCAGCACAAGCCCAGACATTTTCCTCCTTTTCCAGGAATAGCTTTACATCAGGTGGATGAGTCCCAGGGACTTGTCCCCAGCCCCCCTCCCCGTTAGGACCATGTGGTGTCACATACTCGTCCCCAGTCACACGATGGGATGTGGATTGTGTGGCTGCCAGCCTCCTTGCTCCAGCACGTACGCACCGGCTGCAGCCAGGTCGGGCTTGCGGCCGCTCTCCCCGCCGCGGTTTCCATTGCATGGCAGAACTCGCCATGGCACCGAGCCAGTGACCTGTCTGGGATCTCTTGGGCTTCGGTGTCAGACACCAGGCACTCGTCGGAGTCTCAGATGAGGGGAGCAGGCCCTCGCTTCCCAGACACTGTCAGCCCCAGCCAGGGTGCAACAATACTGCAGGCTGTGCTGCCTGTCCCCCTTGTCTTTCCCTCTGCCTGCTGATCCTGCTGACTCCAGTACACCTGCCAACGTCAAGTGGCATCACAGAACAAGTGCTGGGGACCATACCATTAATCCTGTGATCTGTCTCTTGGTCACCTCAGTGGGAGAAAGGAATAGGGCTCAGATGACTAATTATGTTAAATATTTAGCACATTAGTATGAAGCTTGTGACATTCTTCATATTTGCATCTCCCTGCAGGGCTAATGGGAGGAAAGGGCAGGGATGTTTCTAGTCCATGTAATAGTCACTGAACAGATAAGTCTGGTTTCTGGGAACTGAAGCACAGACAGTGCCTGAAGGATGTAATGCCTGTATGATATTTAATTAAATAAGGAGACAAATGCTCACCTATACTACATGCTTTCAGATGAAGATTTTTTTTTGTCATGATCTCTATGGTTTCTACCACCTGGCCAAAACCTGTCCTGTGTGTTATGCCACTGAGAAAAAGAAATAGTCGAATGGGGTGTTTTTTTGATGTAGTCATGCTTGCCCATAACATTTTTTTTCCAGAAGGTGCATGGCATCAGAGCATGTTCTCCTTCCTGGACTCATTGATCTCAGGTTTGCTCAAGGCTGCTTTTCCAGGCTGTGCAGGGCTTAAAAATCAGACTGAGCGCACACAGACACACACACATACCTACACACAAGTACCAGCTTCAAAACACACATCATAGCAAAGCCCATCTGTCCAAATCCTTCAGATCCCAGCATTCTTGTGTGCCAGTTCTTCATCTGAGAGGATGATATATATGAGTTCTCACATTGTGTTCAAATGAAGTACAGCCTTGAAATAGCTAAGGTCTAACCAAGTAAGAAGACAGAGTATGAAAGGACAGGGCACCTGGGGAGTACTGGTGGGTAGCAGGGCTGTTAAATTTCATGAAGTTGTGCCAACAGAGTCAAGGAAGTCACGTGGAACTAAGTAAGTGAGAAGGAAAAGCCCAATCGGCCTCTTTTATCAAACAACCTAATAAATGAGCATTTATGAACATGAAAGAGTCACAACAATGCAGCGTTGTTCACCAGAACATAAATCCCTCCCTCCTCTGTGATCATAGGCACAACAAGCCCATCTCCCAGTCCTGTGACTTCTATAAAATCCTTATCCAAATGTCAGCAAAGGTGACCTTGTGGCTTTTTAAAGCAGTACTTTATAGTCACTTGACTGCACTTTACCAAAGTCCTTTCCCAGTTTGGCTTTCATCCCCTGCAAATAAATAAACAGAACAGGCTGCCTCCACCTTCCCCTCCAGCCCTGTAGTGACCACCCATGATAAGCTGTGTCAGACAGGCAGGTCTGGGGCTCTCCTGGGCAAGGCAAGGCAAGCCCTGGCATGGGGCATGCCACCATAGCTGGTAGTTGCATGGATAAGGCAGTGTGTATTTGGGATGGGGAGGGATACATACTGGTGTGTATCTTAGCTGCACTTTATGTCTGGAGGAGACCTTAAAGGAAATTATGCCTGTTTCCTGTTTCCCTTCTCCAAGGAAAGCTCAGTATGAATGCAGCTGCTGGGTGCTCGATCTTATTTTAGATTGTCCTTAAAGCAGGTTCAAATCTTTAAGTGTCAGAATAGATTTGGGTGGAAAACCTTCTGGATTATTAGCACTTAATTCTCTATGTCTTCATGCTTAGCTTGTGGATGTTCTGTTACTTCCCGGTATATATAATTAATGGTACTTTTATTATGTTTTTTTTATCTTCCATCCTCCCTAAACATGTTTCCTTATTCAAGATAAATTCCAGCATCCAAGCTCTCACCAGAGGGGTGGAAAATTCCTGGAGCTGATACCCTCACCAAGATCTGGGATTGCTCTGCTCGGGGCTTGCATGACATCAGGCTTGTCCTCTTGGCAAGCTTTGGGGTTATCTGGAGAGTTAGCTGATACAGTGTCAAAGTGAGTCTGTGTTTTTTCACTCAGCTGGATGAATAGTCTGGTGCCCTTTGAGGGATGCCATGGATTAACTGTGAGTTGGTTGGGTATAAAGGAGTAAAAATACCACAGAGTTTTGTCTAAACCAGCCATATGGTGTCCCTGCAGGGTCTGTGGCTGCACAAAGGGTTTGCACCAGTCACGCTCAGACAAGCTGTCCAGAGACGGTGGAAAAGGAGGCAGAGCACACACTGAGGACAAATGAATCTGTGGGGTTCATAAGGAAGAAAGAAAAATGAATACAGGTGGGAAATGGAGGCACAACTGCCTCCACCCTCAAGGCTATTTACTCTATTAGTGCCTCCTGAAGAGCAATAGCATCATTCTGACAACCCTTCTGCTGTAATGCAATGGAGGGAGTTTCCTAACTCAACCTGCTGATTGGGGTGCTTCTGTATGGGAAGAAAGATGGAGTTTTCTCATGGTGATAAGGTTATGGATGTAATGCTTTCACAAAGCTGGCCCATAAATCATGAGAAAGAAACTTTTTGTACATTTTGTTTTTGCCTTGATAATAGCATGTATTGCTAACTCCACTAATTCCCCAGCTAATTATAGCATGTCACATTTAAGCTGGTGTCCTTATGTCTTTTGCTGTGTTCCCTCTACAGATGAGAAATGATCCCTCAGTGCATGAAGTCATAAATTTTTTTCCCCTTTTCAGTCAAAATCCTCTGTCCTGAAATGGAGTTCTTCATAACAGTCACAAATTGCTAGCTCATAACAAGAAGAGCAATTAGAAAATAATTCTTAACATATTTCCTACTATAGTTTTTCTAGTTGAGCAAGAGTTGTAGCTTCATTATCTGTTTTATATCAGAAACTTGTTGACTGTAAGTGTCATCTGGGACAAGCTCTGTTTTAATTTCTAATGGTAATTAAGACCTCAGTTTCATCCAGTTTAAAACTCAGTCTATAAAATACTGAAACAGCACCCCTCTTACAATACGCCTGAGTTATTTGCTCTAACGTTCTTAGCCTAGATCTCAGTTAGAGGCCTATCTATGCTTTCCATCTACAGTACTGTGCAATTAAGCCCGTTTTAGAGAGGGTAAACTGAGGCAGAGGGGCACGAGCACATTGTTTTCAGGCTTTTTTTCATTCCACTGTCCACTAGGCCAGGCTGCTGACTGCAGGGCAGTGGATGCTTCTGATCTTTTTGTGTAGGAAGACTGTGAGGTTGTGCCATCTGCCAGTGAGCAGTTCTCACTTTGAAGTGGCTGCGTTTTAGCAGTTGCCAAAGGACATCCTGTCCATAGACGCGCGGTCGCAGTGCGGGTGCAGTGCAAGTACCCCGACAGATTGTGGATGCTGCATGCAAAGTGAAGCAGCCTAAAGACTTTGGGGCTGAACTTAGAATGAAGTTCTCTGGAGATGAACTATGGACTGTGGTGGCACTTGGGAGATTGCTAATCTTCTCACTTCCAAAGGAAAGAAGAGTCCCAGACTGAGATAATAAAGGACATGGATATCTCAATATGTCACCAGCAGAAGAGAGGTCCCTAAATCCTAGTGTATGAACCTCAGATCTTCCTGTGTAACTATGCACATGCTTACAATTTCATCTGTAATCCCCTCCTTGATTTCTAACATTTTGCCACCATCTTGGGTGGGTCTAGGCCATCCAGGTTTCATTTGCCTAACTTAATTTATAATCTCTGGAAGTAACCTTCTTCTGCCTACTTTGGCAGATTCAGTCATATTTAGCCTAATTTGGCCTCCAAAAAATGCTGTTCCAGCTACCTCCATCCAATAGTGTGATTAGTGAACAAGGTTCAGGTGCAAACATGTTATCACATAGGTAACTCAGCTCATAATTCTTTGGTCTTTTAAAAATGAGCTGTGCCTTTCAATTTTGGAAACGGCTTGCCTTCAGGAGACCAGGTTTTGGTGATGGATCCCTGCCTAGCTCGCGTGCCTAGGCTCTAAAGGAGTAGGCTTTAAAAGAAAAAAAAAAACAAAAAACCCAGTGCTAGTTTTCATACTGACTGTACTTAGCTAGCCCTCCTCACTCAACACATGGCTGGCTGAATCCTTTTAAACCATCAAACTCTCTATTGGTGTGCTGGAGTCCTGGGCAAGTGACTCAGCCTGGAGTATTTCTACTCCAGCAACCAGGGCTGTCTGAAAGCCTTCACACACCTTTGAGGTTGCTACTGTCTTAATGGGACCACTCCTTCCCAAGGGGATTCTCTTTGAGAAGAAAAAAGGAGAGGGGAGGGAGAAGATATTTCTGCCTAGCATTAAATGACATATTGCAAAGCATGAGGTATCTGCTTGGGAACCACGGCCTATGTGACAGCCTGCTGTGTGGTGTTCAGAGAGTCTGGGGTTGTTTTTCCTGCAAGCTATGCTTCCAGCCTCTCCTCCCACCCCATTGACAGTAACATCTGGATCTACCCGCACTCACAGTTCTCTTAGGAAGAGTGTGAGTGCAACAAGAGAAAGAGGGTTTTCTTTCCTAATTGCTCTGTTTTGAGGCTAGCTTGCAGCTGTGCCTGGCTGGAGGAATGTACAGATTTCATGGAGGATGGTCGGGAAACATTTCCTTTCATACTGCATCACATCCCTGTTCATACACACAGTGGCTCATAACCGGGAAGCCATCAGTTCCAATTCTTCTGGCAACATACTGTAGGGAAAGAATAGAAATGCAGGCAATGCTTTTTCTTTCCATCTGCGGTCAGGTTTGAGATGGATAACACTGCATCACCCTCAGTAAAGGGGTTAATTATGGAGAAAAGTGTGTTAGAGCCTCTCGACGTTAGAAATAGACCAAAACAGAGTAAGTGCTGCAGAGTACAGCATCCTTTCAAGTACTGGTGTTGGTGAGATAAGAGATAATACATACTAGAGAGTGTCTATTGAGAGAGAGGAGAGACACATCACTTGTATCTTGAGGGCAGAGCATCTTAGAAATAAATTTAAAGAATAACCTTTCTTTGGGCATTTAATTTCCCTCCTGTTGGAAGTGCTTACCTACAATTAAGTCTGTGATGAGAGTGCATATGGAGGGGGTGTGTGTGTATGTACAGCACAAAGGCTATAGTTAATACACAGAAGTAAATGTTTTGTTCAGACCCCCAAACATACACGGCCTCTCAATACTCATCAATTTCAGTGGGTGTGAGACCTTTTAAAGACCTGGATTCATATAGCAAATTCTTTGCCACAGGCTTAGGATTAGTGATTTCTTTCTCCTCATGATGCAGTACAAACTTGAAAATCAGCTCTGCATCTATTCACCAGCTGAAGTATGAGCCCCTTTTATTAGTGCCTTTTGTGGCAATAACTGTGATCTATTTAAAGCCTTCAAACTGCAATTCCCCACAGCAGATGTAGTGGAAGCAGATATCCATGGAAATCAGTTAAAATGAGCTCATGTTGCTGGGAAAAGGGTGGGCTCCATTCTGCTCAGCAACAGCTACCAGATTTCTGCCTCATGGGCTTTGGCTCCTTCTTTGGTGGTTTGGGGCTTGGTGCTAGGTTTCCTGGGGAAGTTTTGCTGCCATTTACAGACCCTGATTCATATTCACTCTCTTTCATTTCTCCCCCTTACAGGGCATTCAAGGAGCAGCACTGCTCTACTTGTGGCCTAGCTCTGCATCCTCAAAGATGTCATAGCTAAATCCATGTGGTATGACTGCCAGCCATGGTCCCCTGCTAACAGCAGCAAACTCATTCTCATCTCAGCAAGCGATGCTTAAACAAGAACTCTGAAGCTGCATAGGTGGGTAAGTGTTGCAGGAAACCAGGGGGTACCAGATACTTTTATTTGGGAAACTGTTGAGATGCTTTGGTTTGTTTGGCTTTGGTTTGTTTTGGTTTTTTTTTCTCTTAATGAACTGTTTTATTTAACTCTCATCCTCTGCACTTGGCTGACTGGTGTCAGAGCTGGCCAAGTGCAGGGTTTCTGTGCCTCGTAGGATACCATAGATGGCTATTAAGAATTCTGGATAGCAAGTTTTTTGGTACAAATTACTGTGTAAACCAATGCTCATATTTACAAGAGTTGTTCCCTGTTAGGCTGCTCTTATTGGAGTGGGACTGGAGCAAACTGACAAAAGAGCAAAAGATGCAGTAGGTATGCCTAAGAAGGCAGAGTGGTGTCCTTGCAGTGTGTACTGACCCTTGCAGGAGTGGTCAGAAGTCCATACAAAACCCTCAGAAGTCCATACAGGGACCAAAACCATTCAATATTAGTACAATTTAATAGTAATGGCACAGGCAGTGGGATCAAGTGCATCCTCAGCAATTTTGCAGATGACACCAAGCTGAGTGGTGCAGTTGACATACTGTGGCAAGGGATGATACCAAGTTCTGCTCCACTCTTAAGCTGTATGCTGTTGTGCCCTGAGCAAACCATTCTATGGAGGAATTAATGCAACTCCCCAGTACAGCCTAAACTAGTTGTCATGACATCGCTTGTTCATTTGCTTATTTTTCCTTGAGTAATTGGGATTTGGCCTGCGACAGAGACAGAAACGGGAAGCATATTTGCCCACCCAGGCTGCAGAGAAAGACTGTAAATGATGACATCAGTCAAGTAGCAGTTTGAGTCATGTTTGGTACCACAGCACAGCTGGGTCAAGAAGAAATCCTCTGGGAAACTGGGCAAGGAAAATGGGAAAGGAAAAAAAAAAGCACTTTAACTAGCACTGACTAGTTCTTCTTTCTTGTCATTATTTCCTTGGGATGTTGTCACATGCGTTACTGGAGGAGATATTGTTTGGCCCAAGTACAAGGGATTTTTTCCTCCCAACTCTTCAGTAGATCCTAAAGTTCTTTTCAAAGCAAGATTGCTATAAAGCTGGGATTCCTGGTTCAGACTCTTTCTTCCATTCAGTTAATTGTTACTGTCCAATGTCCCAGATGTGAAACACCTGCTCACACAGCAGCATCTAGCCAGATGTTGGAGATCTGATTAGACACTGAAATAAGAACTGGAACCAGGGAAAGGACATTTATATCTTCAGATTCAACCTGCTTCTTTCTTACAGACATAGTAATGGGCTATGTCACTCCATATTCAGATGACTGGCTTCCGAGTTTCATTGTACAGCATCTTCCCCAGCTTTCCACAGACCATCATTTATGAAAAAAAAAAAAAAAAAAAAAGTTCTTCCTCAATGAAAACCTTTTTGATCCATTTGAGGCACTACCTTTATTATAATTGATGGAGGAATGACTGAGTGTTTGGACAAACCACGAGAGACCAAAGATAAATAGCCTGTGCTTTGTAGACAACCTTGCTGAGCTGACATTTGTTGCCAGTAAGGGTTGCACTGAGATAATTTCCCAATAAGGTAAAATTAATCTGTTTCACTCCCCATGAAGGTAAAAAAATAAAAGCATGACTATAATTCCTTAAGTCACCTGACTGTCTTCTGGTGGAGGTTCACCTTTGCATTGACGTAACTTACAGAAGACCACATCCAGTTTTGTAGCTTCTAAAGGTTCCTCTAGAAAAGCTGGGTGTAAGCACAGCCTGCCTGACATGCAGCTGTTGACTCCTGCTGTTTCTCTTGTAGGCTTAACCTGCTCCAGAAAGGGACAGTCACTTCAACCAAGGACAGACACTGCCCATTTGCTTCCAGATGCTCCATCCTGCTGCACAAGGTAATGTGACACGATTTCATTACATGGCCTCATATACTCAGCACGGCTTTAAACTGTACAGAAGCAACACCAGTCAGACACAAAATACACTCAAATGGATCTACTTGTTCTTCACATAACTCATTTGGGTAATTGTGAAAGACAATGTGCTCAGTCTGTAGGAGTAGGCATTATGACACAAAGGACTTCAAAGAGTGATTCTAGTGAGTAGAAGGTGTCAAGATAGGAGGTGGCTTAGCTTACAAAACAGCCAGAGAAAGGAGATGGGCACTGCAACAAAACTGGATTCAGTTGCAGAAAACAGCCCCAAATAACACACTTGACATTAGCTTCATTGTGAGCTCAACTTGAAGTTTATGGACAGAAATTCCTTAGCCATGCTGTATTGAAGGACAGAAAAAATGACCTCAGATGATACAGATGATCTCTGCTACTTTCTAAAGAAAAAAAACCCCAAATCTATTTTTCTAATGTCATCTGAGGAGCACTTAGTTATATGTAAGATGTAGTGGTTGATACTGTCTCAACAGAACTTCCCTCGTTTTGGTAGATATAATGGGTTGGATTGCCACATTTCCAGTAAAGCCAAGCAGCATCAAACCATTCCCTGGGATAAGTTCATATGCAAATGGTCATACTCTGTCAGCTGTGACTCATTGCATTAAGTCCAGTGACTAAGAAGGTCAAGAACAATTAATTCAGAGACGAAGGTACCAGGGCTTTCAGTTCTGCTGCTGCACTTCAGGACCATGCTTGGAATAAAACTTGAGAACTCATTTTACTATCTTCTCCTCCTGAGCTTTGGGGTCATCATTGTTTCTCTGAACGTGAGCCAAGCACTCTGAGGTGAGCTCCAGAGGACAGTAGCTGCCTGACAGCTGCTCACAAGGACTTTTATTTTGCCTTCCCTCTTCCTTTGACCAGAATTTCCATGATTGGTCATGGAAACCTTCCTGCAACTCTGCCAAGGCAAGCTGCCCACAGATGAAGACCTTAGCGCTATCCAATTTCCCAGCTGGGAATTTTCCCACCTGGCATATGCAGCAAAGGAATGGTTACTCAGGCTTTCAGTTACCAGCACGCCACCGGACTTCACAGCGGTTAAGGCACGAGGTTTAACAAAGTGACATTCGTCGATTTGAAGTGTGTTTTGTCACAAAATTCCGCCCCGGCCCAGAGGGAAGGCTTGGCCGCCGGGAGCCGCACAAGCATTGAGAGCCGTGTGGCCGAGGGGCTGCCCCAGGAGCCCCCGCGTTCGCACAGCTGCAGTGCCCTGGCTCGGGGTGTGTGAGGGATGGGAGCCGCGTGTCAGGGGGCGCTGCTCGGGGGTCACGACTGCCGCTGAAACAGTGGGAAGCGCTTTCCCCGAGTTTCAACTCCACCACCCTCCAAATATTCCAGCTCCGCAGAATTCTGCATTTGGCGCAGGAATTTACATTTTGGTGGCACCCTGGGGGCGGATGGAGCCAGTTCTGGGTACAGGCGGAGACCCTGGAGCGGACATGGCGCGGGGCCGTCACTGAGGGGGAGCCGCCGCGAGATGGCGCCCTGGCGCCTCGCGCCCCCGCCGAGCGGGCCGGGTGATTTTTCCTCCTTTTTTTTTTCCTTTTTTTTTTTCTTGTTTTGTGGGGGAGGTTGAGGGGAGGGGTTGGGGGTTTTTTTTGTTTGTTTGTTCGGGGGTTTTTTGTTTGTTTGTTTGTTAGTTTTTTGTTTGGCTTCTTTCACCCCGTCCCCCACCGTCTCCCACAGACGGCCTGGGGAGCTGTGCGGAGCCGTGGGTGAGGATGGAGGGGGCTGTGCAGCGCAGGGCAGCGGTGGGATCCCGGCTGCCAGCCGTGGCGGTGGAGTGTGACGGATGCTCCCTGCATAGTCCCCGGCAGGGAAAGCGTGCTGGCCCATCCCTTTGCTGCTCCCACACACATCCCCAGCCCCTCAGCGCACGGACACATGGCGTGGCTCAAACCCATATTGAGCGTGGTGTAGGGAGAATTCAATCTCCCCTCTCCTCATTCCATCCTCTGGCACCCACTTGCACCTCCACCTGCCCCACTGGCCTCTCCTGCAGTTTTTGGTTGCCCTGTACCAAAGGCTCGGGCGTTTGCAGGTGAGGGACAACGAAATGCGAGAGGGTGGAAATCCTGATGAAACCCAGTGCCAAACCAGCTGGACATCTCCAGCCCAACACTGGCAAAACATGCTTTTCCAGGAGGCTTTTTGGTTCCTGGAGGCCTGGGAAAGATGGGGACCCTCCTCTCCATTTACTGAAGAGTGGCTCAGTAGTCCTGAGCCATTGAACATGGATAAGCCCAGAAGAAAGATGTGGCACCAAAACAGACCAAGAAATCACACCTGCCTGACATAAACCTGCTCTAAGCATCTTCCCCTTCCTATCTCCAAGTGTCCTGTTGTCTTCACCAAGTCCAAGGAACGATTTTCCATGAGGCTGTAGGGATCTCTGCTGGGCAGAACGATCTGTTCTGTGAACTCTCATTCTCTTTTCCCTATTACAGGTCATTTGTTTGACTGTTGGATGTACTTCATCAGGGGCATAAACTAGATCATTGCACTAACCTCATCTTAAAACTTTTTACTTCTCTTGATTGTCCTTAAGAGCACACAAAAACTCATAGGGCCTGCCTGGTGTTGGATCTTCTGAGCTCTGCAGCTTTCCTTAAAAACAGATCTTAGGTCTATTGAATTACAATGTCATGAAAGTCTTTGAGACAAAGGATGGAGTGGAAAATGTGATAGATGTTCTGCAATTAAAAAAACCAAAAATAAATAGCAGATTCTGTTCTTTCTGTATTGGGGGCTTAATGTGTAAGAATTTACAAACTCAGCTAAAAATAAACCAACCCCAAACTGATTAACATGAAAAGTCAATTAAAAAAAAAAAAAAAAGGAAAGCTTCTAAACTGTAGGAAACAAAATGATTTTTGGAAGCATCTTTTCCCTTAATTGGACATCTATTTCTAGATGGAGTCATTAGTGCATGGAATCCAGCTGTATGGCTTTTGTTTGGCAGTGAAATGATCAGTTCCTGAAAGTGTGAACGTCATGTGGAGAACCCCATCCATGCCTTGAAAAGGACTCCTGCCCAAGCAGGGCTTTGTTGGCAGTGTCAGAGGGTGGAGAATCAAGCAGTGTTGTAATCCCTAATTATATGTATTCGTAGAGTGGCCTTTTGATGGTACTGGTGGCTTTGTGGGTTGTAGTTAATGCCCCAACAAGGGGGTGGAAGTCCATGTGCCAGGTTAGCACAGGATCTGCTGCGTTTATGAGAGGCCAGAGGAGGTGGGTCTGGGTGTCGGCAGGACAGGCACAGGGCAGCCCTGCTCCTGCAGCTCCCCTCGCCTCTGCCAGGGCTGTTGAAGCCGGCTGGGGCTCCTGACAGACTTTGGCCAGGGGCTGATGACTAATGCTGGGATGAGCAGCTACTGCTCCTATACCCTTTTTCCCCTGAATGACTGCAGGAGCATCTGTCCCTACCCTTAAGAGCTCTCTCCCAGCCCTCCATTGCCTTTTACATCCTCTCCCCTTAAGGTTTCCTTTCTCACATCAAAATTTACCTGTCCAGGCTCCTCATCCTATAGATGTCCCAGCTAATGACACTCCAGTGACATGGCTCTTTTAAAAGCCCAGTCTGACCCCATTGCAAGCCTCCTCTATTCCCTTCCTCCACTCAGATCCCACTGCCATCAGTGGAAATGGTGGGGGCTCACTGTTGTTTGACTTTGGGTATTAGGGCTCCCCGGACCCTTTTGCAACCATTCCTAAGCCCCACAGTACCTATTTCAGCAATATCAACAGCCTAGTTTTGCAGAGGGTGGAACCCATGCCATACAGGTAAGTCTGTCCCACTCCAGACAAGTCCTGCCTCCAAATGCACTGAATAACCAATATGCAACACATATTTCTGGCACACCCCAGTCTGAGGTATGATTCCTGTTCCTCATTCCCAACCAGATAAAATTTAGGACCTTCCAACCCCCCTTTCAACTCCATAACATCCAAATTAACCCTTCACAGGATGAGAACACAGCTCCAATTCCCAGGCATGCTCAAGCTTTGGAGAGATTCCAGTTCAGTTCTTTGCAGCTCCACACAGTTTCTAGAGACTGCATGTCACCTCTTCTTAGGCCAACATTTAGCAGAAGACTTCTCCATTGAGCTTCCAAGATGTTGGCTGTCAACATGCAGACATGAAAACCAGCCTCCCACTTGTCTCCTTCTTCCTTCCCTACCTCTCTACCATACTGCAGAGTCCCTTGGGCTCCTGCCATGTGGAAATAATTCCATAAAAACAGTCTAGCTGTCTCTGGTAGATGGATATGGATGACCTGCTTTCACAGAGACCCTCCACGAGTAGTGCAGTTTCCTGGTGTATCCCTCACCCTGTCCTGTTTTACTCCTGAGGCACCACACAGTGGTCCTAAAAAGCAGCCTACCTTCTCTCTTCCCCTCCTTAAACTAGACAGTTTCTTTTTTACAAGAAATAAAAGCAGCCATGAAGCCATGAGTCCTTCAAGGAAAAGATGTGTTCCTCTCCTCCTCCCTCCACCTACATGGCGTGAATCTTAGGCTATATTTCACAAGTTTGATTTGAAGTAAGCTTCTTGCTGCTGGCAGAATCTGCCTCCGCGCCCTCTCTGCTCACTCAGTGAGTGACACTAATCAGTGGTGTGGGAGGTAAGGACAATATCAAGTACCAAGGTGATTGACAGGCCTCACTCAGAAAGTACATGTACCCCAAAAGGCACGTGAGGGTGAAATAGGGTGGATCAATCCATCTCTTTGTATCATTGCCCATTGCTGGCACAGTTTTTCATTTCAATTAGTAGTTCACTGAGAAGAGAAGAAGAAACAAAGTAAGTTTTCCCAAAAAAACCCTATTTGTTGAAGATTTTAGAGTATTTTTTGGGTTTTTTTCTCCTGTTAAATGAGAAAATGCCTCCATGTTAATCACAATATGGAATCTACATGAAAAATCAGACCCTGCTGGGCAGGAAAAGATCCTCTGAATTATCTCAGTGGGAGAGCTGGCACTAATTTACTGCTGTTGTGCTCCAAGTACTTCTGATGCAAAAGATGAATGGAGCTGAAAGTTTGTAGCTTGGCTTGCATGTATATGTAGGCTTTTTGAATAGAATCAGCTGGGCAATGTAAATTGGCATGAGACCTTGACTCGTGCTTAGAGTCAGCAACCTAGGCCTGTGTGACCTGCCCTCACACCTCATTTCTTTTGAGCAGTCTTCCTTTCCTCCTCCCCACTACACTTCTGTGTCAGGGTGAGAGGTAACAGTGGACCAGAGAAGAAGGGAAGATGGAGGCAGAATAAATCCTCATGGAGCAGAGCAAAAAGGAACACCAAGTGGGAATCTCCCACACAGTATCTTCCCCTCTGCAGGGCAGAGGCTTGTGTCACTCCACCTCCTAGCAGAACACTGGAGAATGTAATTTTCCAGATGGGAAACTGTTCCAGCTTTCTTGGTGGCTTCTGTTTTGTAGTCTCCCTTTGCCTGAATGTGCATTTGCTGTTTCTGTGACGAGGCAAGAACTCAGAAGCTGTGGTCCCCAGGCTGGGGAGAGCAGTCAAGACTTCTAGCCAAGGATAAGACCCATACTTCCAACAGGTAAGTTGTCTCTTCAATCACTGTTCAGCTTCTCAAGTTTTATGGTCAGATATAAAAGACCAAATCTTTGGGGTATTAGTTTCCAGTGGTTTTGTTTAACATTCAGGATCAACACCTCCAGCTTTTTAGGCTTGCATCAGATTACATGCTAGTATGGGCTCACCCTGGCAACACAGGGTTGTTCTCACAGCCTAATTGGAGGCACAGACTTTGGGAATACCTTGCATGGGCTTCTGCTTTCACATCAACCAAGCAAGTCATAGGCCATTGGTGCCCAGCTACTACTGCTGGCCTGATGTCAAAGCCCAGATCCCAGGAATAGCACTACTACTCAGTTAAAGGGGACATCTGACACATACACACACACCCTTAGATATTTTTTTGCTCATCTGAGTTTGCTTCCCGAAGTTTCCTGTTTCCCTCTGAATTATTTCTGTTTGAGTAAAATGGAAGGTTTGGCTTTTGAGTTTTTTTCATTTCTTTTCCTGTCTCCTCCTGAGAAAGAGAGTGAAGCCTGCAGGCGGCCAGAACCCAAGCTCAGAAGCGCAGTGCTGGAATGCCTCTCCTGGGTCAGGGTGTCCATTTCCTGACTGCAACATCCTATCATGTCACACAAGGTCCTTCATAATGCGTCAAACTTATCTTTAAAAATAGTCAGGCTCTTGCCTCTGGAACACAAGAAGAAAATGAAACTTTTGAAACTATCCCAGAGACATTTCCTGTCCACAGGACAGACTTCACCCTGTGACAGCCCTGTCTGCTTAATTTTTCCCATGTTTTGCCCACTTTTTTGTGTTTTCTCTTCCCTGCCCCTTCCAGACTTCAGGAAGTAAATTGTCTTTAACTGTGTTGGGGTAACCTGAAGATTGACTCTTGTCACCCGTGGCCTGACCTTTTTTGACATACTCAGCTCCTGGCAAAGAGGCAGGCAGTACATCCCACCACAGAGCAGGCATTTCTGGCTTAATGCCCATATTCAGCTGGAGTCATGTCAAGGCATGAGCCTCTGACGTTTCCTGTCACAGCGGACAACTGGGGGACCAGTTATCATGTCTCAGGCCTCTGGGAGGTTGCTGCCTTGCTGGCATGGTCTCAAAGACTGGTTTGTCTCTAAACTTGCCCTGCAAGCTTGTTAGTGTTGTGCCAGCACAGTCTGGTCCCTCTGAGGCTACTGACCCTAAACTTTGGGCTCAGCTGTGCTCTTCTGTAAGTACCCCAGAACCAAACTGTTTGAACACAGCACTGTTTATCAAGTGAGTCTTGCATAACTGCCCTGGTGTAGCACTGTGAGGCTTCCAAAGTGCTCTCACTTGACTTCTCACTTCTGAAGTTAAAGCCATTTTGGCTGGCTGAACACTTATTTCTGGGATGGTCTGGGACTGTGCCCCACAGTGGACTTGTTGGAAGACGCCATGCATCTGTTGGAGCATATCACAAGCCCCCTTTTAGGATATTGTCACAAGTTTCTTTCCTCTGCAGACCAAAACAGTTCTGTCTGGTATGGGACACAGACAAGTTAAGCACTGTGGCCTGGAAATACAGAAAGATTCCTGCAATCTAGGCTCTTTACCATACAGTTTCTAATGCTTTGCCTAGCACCAGTGTTGACTTGTGTGAAGCAGGACAGAACAGGACAGGGGAGAGCTCTCAGTTCTGGCAGTAATTTGTCGCTCTCTATGTGACATGGCGTGAAATGACATCTGATGGCTTTCTGAGATGGAACACAACATACTGCAGAGAGGAGTCACTGTGCCATGGATACAAAAAACCTTTGTCTCCTCAGCCACCTCCCTAGACATGCCAAAAGGGAATAGGCTGTGGAAACTGTGTCTGTATCTGTGGAGACTCTGGTTGCAGGCTTGAGCATACATCAAGGTCGTGGCCTAAAAGCCATCAAGAAGGCACAAACATGGCACTGCGGTATGCAACAACATGCAGGTGATGAGGACAGTCAGAGCACAAGTGTGACATGCAAAATGGGGAAGTATCTGGCAGTATCAGCACAGCTCAGCAGAGCCATTTGATTTCCTCTTGATTCTGGCTAAGCAGAAAAAAGAGGAAGCTTTCACCTGAAGTTTACCAGGGCTAGAAATCACAGGTGATCTCTTTCCCTTCTGGGCTTTTTGCAAAAAGTTGGAGTGGAATAGAAGTGGACAGGACATTTCTAGTTAAGAACAGTGGCAGACACAAAACATAGAACTGATTTAGAGATAGTTTTGTCACTTACTTGCTAATGATGTTCTACTGTGTTGGGGTCCTGGAGCATCCCACGTGCCTCTAGTCAAAACAAAACTGGCTGCTTTATATGTTCTCACTTCATATTCTCCTATAGCCATTGAGGTAAAAGGTAGAGGTAGGGAATACAGAGCCAGCCAAACATAGGTGGGGGCACAGATTATGCTTGGAGTTCTACCCTCTGTTTTCCTTTAGTTCCTGGTTGACAAAAAGATACCATGGCAAAAAATGGAAACCAAACATTTCACTATTCACAGGGAATACACTCCTTTTCTCAGTTCTTTAAAGAAACAGAAAGCTTCTCTCTTTTTTTTTTTTTTTTTTCTAGTGTAAATTAATGGGAAAGCAGAAGGGCCTCTCAGACAGTTCTTGTTTTACTAAGAAAAGCTTCACTACTAAAGCATCTCTCAGGCAAAGTCACTTATTTTTTCAGTTTTCTTTTTAGTGGAAATTTGTTTCAGAGCAATATTTCCTCCTCATAAATCTCAGTCCTTAAATGCTCCTTCTTCACTCAAGCAATTCGGATAAAGTTGAAAAAGTGCTTAAGTTAGCCTAAGCTAATTTCATTTTCAAAAGTCAATTCAGAGTCTGAAGTTTCATGGAAAATCATCAAAAACTCAAGGCTCCTTAATTAATGAGGTGCTTTCAGACATTTTCCTCTTTGGCAGAATTCTTGCCTGAAAAGAGAAAATTCATTGGGAAGATGTAAAGTCCCAAGAAGGGATAGAAAGCATCCGTAAGGCTCTCCCTTGAACCAAGGGTGTTCATTTCTTACACATCTGCTCACTGTCTAGCAGAGCACAGTGTCCTGCTGCTACCTGGGTCCTCTCCATTGGCTGGATTCTTTTTCATCTGTGAGGGTTTTACCACGCAAGGGCAGCCCTTTCTCCAGTGATCATCCTGTGGAGAGAGGAAACAAAGTTTTAGGGTACTGTGAGCTGTTTTGCCAAAGCCTGTGCCAGAGGTATTCCTCTCTGGGAGATCAAGATGAAATAACAGCTCTTGCATGGGCTACAGCTCTCCAAAGGGGTCACTGAGGAGTCTTTGTTCTTTTTCACTGCTTTCAGGTTTAAATTTTGTAGGTGGCTAAAAATGTCTGTTCCATCAACTTGTATTTCAAAAGTGGGTACATACCCTGCTCATAGCAGCATATGATGCATTTCTTTCTCCTGAGATCTATGGGAGGTCCAGATCACAGGAAGGAGAGGGGCAGACATTCCTTGAGATATCATCTGGCCACCAAAGGAAAGGGCAGTCAGCAGGCCTTTGCCATGACTTGGCAATTCCAGCGTGGCTGCCTCACTTCGTGCCCTGGTTCAGATTTCATGATAGCCTGGTTCAAGAGAGCTTCTCTGCCTGTCTCAGGACACAGTCCAGAGCTACGTCTGAACAGCCATGGGCCACAACTGGCTTGGGGCTGGCACAACAACTGGACTACAACATGCTGCCAAGATGCTCTGTTTGCCTAGGAGAAATCTCCTTGGCCAGGACAGCTGGGAAACACTGTGAGGAACCAGTGCAAGAATAGTAAAGAATTTACCCATCCCATGAGCTTTTTGGAAGCAGTGTATAATCCTTACACTTGCTTTCTCTGTTCCAGTAAGACCACCTGAAGGAAGAGCATTACTGAATTGTATTAGGTCTTAGTGCTGCCACTGCCACCATGTAGTAGTTCCAAGGTCTCTACTGAAACAATTAGCTCTCAGGTGTTAACCAGGAAAGTGGTGGGTTAATACTGCATACAGCAGCTTCTTCTCACTTTAGGTTGCAGATAAGATACTGGTAGCAAACAGGTAGAAGCCATCATAGGATATAAGGCACGCTTATATTAAGGAGATAATGAGGAGGATTCTGTCCTTGAGTTTGCATACATTGAGATTTCCTATTTGTTGTGCATTTGTATACTGTCTGGAATAATGGGGTCCTGGTCTGTGGGCAGGACTCCATAACACAAATAAATAGCACTATGGCTGATGGCAGACCTTGTGTAACTGCCCCAAAGTTGACAAAAGTTGCAGCATTCTGAGTCAGTGCCATTGTGTAAGGAGATAATTTCTGCCTTGACGGTGTTGTGGCCAGCTGGAATTGTTCTCTCTGATAATTGGCAATCTGGATTTCTCCCAGATGGCAGCATCTCATAAAGAGTATCTGAGAAGAGCTCTGCTCCTGTCTTTAATAAGGCTCCACAAGAGAGCTGTTCATCCCTGTCACCCCTTATCCACTGCCTCAGGCAAGTCTCCTGTCAATTTACAGAACAAGTCATTGCTCTGTGTTTATTTTTCCTTTTTTATTTTATTTCTTTTTAGAAACTTCTATTTATTACCTTGGCAATGAGCCACCCAGCAAGGAACAAACTGTTTTGTGACAGAAAAGATGACACATTCTGCCCTGGACCAGCCAAAAGCACTGCCACTGATCTTACCCATGCCATCATCTAACCCCTCAGGTTGTGTTTAACAAGGCTGTATTTTCCTGAGGCACTCATTTTTCCAGCAGAGAGAGGGTGAGAGAAGATGGTATGCTGTGCATCCACCCAAGGGTCCTTGCGCTAAAACCTTTCCACAGCACACTCCTGCTTAGCACACAGATAGGCAGTGGTTGAGGGACAGGGGCTTGCCAGTGTGTCTTTAATCCTGTAGCTTTTGGGACTTCCCAGCTCAGCAGATGCTGAAGAGAACAAGCCTGTAGGTAGAGAAGAAATCAGGGATTATGCAGAGTGTAATTGCTCCCCTGTGTAGCTGGCACTGCAGCAGCTCAGCTCCTGATTGAGGTGATATTTGTTTCTGGTCTGCCTCTTCACCTTTTAACATGTTTATGCATCACTGTGGTACCCAAGTGCCTCGCAATCCAGAAGATATTTATCCTCCCTCAGCTGTCCCATGAGTGCTATTTGTCCTCTCTCAGGGATGGGAAAGCAAGACGCTGCTTTATGTAAAGGGTGTGGAAACGGGCAGAACTCTTCCCAGCGGTGGTTATATCTCTGACCTGAAGAGCAAGACAGAAACCCATGTTACCTAACACACAGTTATTTTACCAGCTTGAGCTTACTTTAACTCTGAAACTCCTGAAAGCTTTGCAAAGACATTGAAGAACTGGTTGGGATCTGTCACAGTCCTGATGCTAGTGGGTTCTGAAATACAAGATGCAGCTCCACTGCCAGGAATATATTTCTTGTGGTTTGGTGTGGCTTTAGTTCCCAGTGGAACCACAGAAAGACCACAAGTCCCAGTGCAATAGAATTGTCCAGTTTTCCAGATAAGGTCCCAATGTGTGAAGGAACTGTTTCTTGCAGCTAGAATTATCCACCACCACCCCTTCATCCACCACAACTCCATAAACTGTAGGGGTTTTTTGTTTTGCTTCCTTTTAACTTTGAAACACGGACTCAAGACATATTGTTAAGAAAAAGTGTAAAATATTCAATGTTTTTATGTGTGAATTAGTGTTCTATACTAACTGCTGAAAGCCAAATGCTTGTGAGAGGACACTATTGAATAAATACGGTCCATCTGAAATGCCTGTAGGTCAGAGTAATGTGAGGACACATACGCAAGCTGGATTTTTTTATGTTATTTTTTTTTATGTTATTACCTTTATGTTATTTTGCTTTGCTACATGATGTCCTGAAACACAGTGACCTCATTCGTCCTTGTTTTCATGTTTAATCTGAACTGATAATCTTAGTTAACCACCCCAGTTAAAGCACTCAGTCATCAAATACTTCTGAACAATAAACAAATGCACAAAAAGCTGTTCATGGACTCTTCACCAAAGGAGCTGTTTCTCCAAACAGTCCAGGGATCCTTGTGGAAATGCTCTGAAAAGCAGGGTCTGACGTAAGAAGTCTTGTCTCTATTGTTAGTGGTTTGCTGGGAGGGGACCAGTGAACTACCAACCCTCCACTTGTGGGACTGGGCGTGTGCAGTGAGGGCAGACAGTCTGACGAAATATCTTTGAAGCAGACTTGGGTTCAGGCTCCATCATAGAAACAAGTGTGTAGGATCAGGAAAACCTACTGGCTCAGCCTAGCCCACTGCCAACAACAGGTTACCCCTGCTGGCCATGTAGGTTTCAGTGTTTTTCCCAGTGTTTTCCTCATGGGACTTTCCTGACATCTCTTAGAAAATTTTCCAGTAGATTCCACTGCCCTAAAATCTGCTCTGCTGTCTTGCTTACATTTTCCTGCTTAATACTCCTGTTCCCACTGAACTATCCCCCTGTCCAGCTCTAAAAAAAGAGCTGTCTCAGTTGTCATCTCCACCTCTCAAACACATCAAGGGGTTTTCAGCCAGGCTCTCTCAGAGTTTGTTTGCCTGCACAGCACAGAATTATCCCTTTCAGAGTTTTCTTAAGGCTTACTCAAGTCAATCCCCTTAGGCTCATAAAATGTTTTTCTTGCTAGTTCTTGGTCTCCTTCCAAGCTGTCAATAACTTTCTAGGAACATGATGCCTGGGACTTAGTGTGGTTCTGCTCACTGTGGATGACCAATGATGGTAGAGGCAAGGAAAGGTCTTTGGTTGATGTTGTCATGATGCAAAAGGAAATGTTTCTCTGGGAAATCTCAGGCTCAGACTGAGAGGCACAGGGAAGAGTGGAGATGGTCAAGGCTCTCAGTCAGCTCTAACCAAACCTGAGTGCAGCAGCTGGTCCATGGGTATTCCCTGTATCAGGCACTGTGCCAGGAGCAATGCCTCAGTTTACAATCACATCATGGAAATGGAAATCATGCAAAAAAACTTTCTTATTTGTGGTGAATATCCATCCCACAGATTTACAAGACATATAGATTAGTCTGCAAAGCAGTTCTGGCCGGTGGTCTTTGTTTCTCCACATAACAGGAACTGAAGGGAGGGAAATTTCCCATGAGGACTCAGAAGTGAAAGATCTGAGCAGGGCAGATCTACTGCTACTCATCTCCCCCCTGCAAATTCCCTGCTCTTTCTTAGTAGAGAGAAAAGGCTGTTGCTATAGAAACCAGTGGGGAAAATGTACATTATATCATGTTTTATATACTTTTTCAAGGAGATCCTTTAATCTGAGCCTGCCACCATGTAATTTTACAAAAACAATAATGCTAACAAAGCCCCTGAATGTAACAGTGATTTCAAATCAAATCAAATAATCATCAGTTACTTCAAAAACACCTTTTCTTGTAACCTTCTACCCTAGCCAAGACACTAGGACAGGGCTAGCAAAGCAGCCCATTATAAGGTAGATGACAGGAGAGTAAATCTAAGGCAGAAAAAAGTGTAATGAGAGGTGGGAGGTGGGTTCTGCACAGCAGTAAGCAGCGGCTAACATTTAAGGAAGGCTAAATAAAATGTCTTCTTTTTGACTTGTGTGCAGAGAAGTATGAAATAAAGATTAAAGGTACATTTTATAGCTTACATTTTAGCCTATCTTTTCGATTATTTACCTGGACAACCTCCTGTTGCTCACCCTTTGTGAGCCCCCTTTTGAAGCTCTCTTCTGTGGCCCTTTAAAAAATTATGCCACCATTTCCTACTTGCCTTTGTAAAAGGCCTTTGACCTCTCAGACAATCAGACATGTTGGACCCCAGGGTCTCAGGGAGACAATGCTCTTTGTGAGGCTGCACCATGAAAGCCTCTCTCTAGCATCAGGCTGGCCTGGTGGCAGCAAATCTCCTGGGGATCCTTCAGAACAGAAGCCTAATTTAATCCTTTGGATGTCAAAACAGGCCTTCATTCTGTCCTCTCCACCCTTGGTTTGTTTTTTACTTAATTCACTGTGATCACTATTTCCTTCCTGATTTGTACTGACCCTGAGACTTGATTAGATTTTTGCCAATATTTATAGTAGCTCCTATGTGTTGATTGGTAATTTCTTCAGGATGAGGACTATCTTGCTATGTTGAGCAATATAAAAAACAAATCTCAGTCTTGTCTTGTTCCAGGGCTGTGATTGATCCTCATCTTGGTCCCTGCTTGTTGTCCTGAAAGTAAAGACACAAAAACTTAAGCGAGGCTTTGCATCACTAGTGATGGGGTTTATATACTGCAATGTAGGATGATTTAGCCGTGGGATTAAAGCAAACTAATTACACCAGGTAAAACCAAGTAAGGATACTCTTAGCACCTCTTCCAGACAGATTCCTTCCACCAGACCTGCCCTTAGTCCTGCACATTTTCATGACTTCTTGGGTTGCAGTAAGTTCCATGCAGGTCTCTTGAATCTCAAAGCGGGGGGAAAAAAAAAGAGGCCGTTTCTCCTTTTTCTCTTGTCAGTGCCTCTGAGACCTGGCTGTAGGTCTCTTCTTTGCACCTTTCAGGGTCTCACAGTTTCTGAACACACATAATAAGAGTTTCCCATAAAGTTCTTCCCTTTTCTCTTCTACAGCCAGATGCATTCAGTGGTTAGCAGGGAAGAAACAATTCCCCTTTCCTCTTCCTGCCTTACCTTATGTCCCCTATGCAGGAAGGTAGCCTTGCTCTCTGCTTCCCAGTCCCAAGTCTTTCCACAGAACATAATGGCTGCTAACTGTGAATAAACAACTGATACACATACTGTTTGGTTTAGGGGCTGTAAGCACTTTTAGAGCCCAAATAATATATAGATATTAATAGAATGACTGTAATGATACAATAAAATAAAAAAAAATGTCCTCAGGAGCATGAAAATCTAACTTCAAAGGCAATTACCATCAGTAACAAAATGCAGTGAGAAGACTAGGATTACTTTAATAAGATTATCTGCTTATTGCCATTTGTTTTTGTGGGTGACTGTAATGCTGCCTCAACTTCCTTCCTGGCCAGTTTCTCCAATGCTTCTCACCTTGAGCATTGGCTGGCCAAGCTGGACTGTGCAGCTGGGGTTCACTGGCATTCCTGTGGCATTCAGCATATGTGTGAGCACCTGCTCTTTGGTCTTCAGCCTCCCCGACCCTTGTGCCTCTGCTGTCACTGCAATGTTGCTTTTCCATGCTGGGTGGCTTTGTGTCCATGGTGGAACAGGCAGGAATAGGAGAACATGGACGGGTGTGGAAATCTGGTGTCTTTGTGGAGATGGAAAGACTGTGTTTGTAGAGATGCGGAGAAGTGGGGAAAATAATGGTAAGGTCAATGTTGCAAGACAGAGACTTGATTTTGAAGGCTCTTTAAAAATTCAGCATTATCCTGCAGGCCAGGGAGAGCAGATGCAGGGTCAGTAAGGCAGTGCATTGTTTATAGAGCAAGGAGTTTATAGTGCCAGGAGTTCCCATTTAGTATCCCAGGGTCCCTTAACCCAACCAATATCCATTACTTACACCTTTCTCACTCCATCTTCAAACCTCCTCCATGTCCTTGCAGCACACAAGTCCCAGAGCCTGATCACTGGTACACTCATACACTTGGGTGGGGAGTCTGTGGAGTGGTGAGGGTATGCTCAGAGGGACCAGGACTCACAGAAGTGGGAGGTACAGATGATAACCTGGAGAGATTGCTGAGATGAACAGTGATATCTCTGCAGAGACCACGTTAAATTGCACCAGGGATCAACACGTCAGCTCTGTGCAGGAAGGAGACAGTTGTTCTCTCATTTTGGAGGCAGCATGGGGAAAATTAACTGTCTGTATACGTAAGTTAGTGGTCAAAAAGATGATAGATAGATAGATAGATAGATAGATAGATAGATAGATAGATAGATACTGATATAGACACAGTTCTGTTCCAAACAGGCAAATGTGTAGCCCCTGGTGTCTGGAGGACATAAAAGGCTCTTCCAGAACTTACTGGAGATCTCATCAGGACTCTTAACCCAGAACTCACTTATCTAGATTCACCTACACAACATAAATACAGGATCTTCCTCATTATTTTTGGAGAAATTAAAAAGCAAGCAAACAAACAAACCAGGACACAGCTAATAAATAAATCAGGTTTAATCATAAACCATGTACATATTTATAGATGGGGAGGGAGACGTGGTCAGAAAGGTGCTGCCCTGGCAACAGGAATAAAAGAACAGTGTATTTTACCAATACAGTACCAATGAAGGGTGGAGTTGATAAATGAATATGGGAATTTGAATCCCAGAGGCTAATTTTTACAGACAATAATCATTCTTGTTTTCCTGTCAAATTATAGCACAAACTAGCTCATGGCTCTGCCCAGGACACAGCAAGGCAGATGCAGCCAAACACAGATCTGGAGGGTGAGGGAGGGACAATATAGCCAAAGGTCTTTCTGAGGTATATATAACATATATATTCTACTGTTGTTTACTGTCTTGGGGCCATGCTTTGCCCACGGATATGTGTGCACACATCTCATTCCAGTCAGCAAGAGTGGCAAGCTCACATTTGAGAGAATATATTGGACTTTGAGGGTGTACAGGAGCTCATCAAACAACAGAGCCAGAAGCAGAACACGGAGAGAGCTGACGATAAGGAAGCCTGTACTGGGCTGAGAAAGGAAAGAAGTGAATGGACTGCCCCAGATTTATCTGACCAGTCAGTTCAGTCCTGTTTGAACAGGCAGGACAAAGCTTCTGTTCTGAAGGGCTTCTGCAGTGCAAATGTTTCCATCAAGGCAACCTTTACTGGACAGTGAGGGAAACCATGAACAATATTACTAGAAGCATGTCAGCAGAAGAAATAGGAAAGACCTGGCCCTATAACCATTCAGTTCTTATTTTTGAAAAAGAATCCAATCCTGCCTCTGAAGTGGTCTGATTCTACATATAAGTCTGGTCACTCTCAGCTGATACAGGCAGAGGAAGGAATCATTAATCCAGTGGCCAGAAAGGCAGAGGGTGGCATTTGTATTATGAAACTCAGAACTGGTATGGCTGCTATGAGAAACAACATCACACCAGGCTTGCAAAGCAGCCAAATGCATTGGCTTTTGGCAGAATAATTTCACTTTCAATCAATGTACATATTAGGAAGTGTTGCAGATGAAAACCACCTTTTACTGGTAGAAAGCAGACACTGTTTAATATCAAATGCACTTGCCATCTGATTTTGTTAAAAAACCCACCCCCAGACAATAAAAAAACCCCAACAAATCCCAAATTAAATCTATAATACAAACCAACATTCATGTCAATGTCAAATGGTAACTATCCTAACAAACATAAAATCAAGTTCTCAATGCAGGTGCCCCCAGAAGTAGAGAGAAAGTCATGCATCCACATACAGAGTCCACTCCCAACCTGGGAATGCTCGGTTAAGACTGCTGCTCTTCGAAAGGCAAGTCCCACTTTTTAAAAGGAGAGCTCCACACATGCATGCACACGTGCACATGGGCACACAGAGATACACACACACACACACACACACACACACACACACACCACACAACCTCTTCTCTCGTAGCAAGTGCTGCGTGCTGGGTCGCTGTTAATGCCTTCTGTGCATTTTTTATCTATTTTCTTTGTAATGATAATGTTGAAATGTCTTTACTTCTCAGGACTGTATTTTTCAAAACAAAAAGGGGAACGAAGAGGAACTACATTACAAAGACAAAAAAATGCACTTGTATCTCAGGTGTATGATTATTCCCAGTCATCTTCAAGGATGATGTTATTTACATTTGGGACTCGGCAGAGCCCACAGGAAGTTATCCTTTCTCTGGGTTGAGTTTTCTCAGTAAACCCAAGAGCATGTTTGCTTCCACAGATCATTTTTCCTTTAAGGCACTGCATGTGGATGTTGTCTTCAGACAGAAGTGCAAGCCTCCTTCACTGGAGTGTGCATTTCTCTCTCTCCCTGGACTGACCTTCCCTGAGAACTTTCGATTTGATGTACTTCAGGTCACTGTTGACACTTGGCCGGCGAGCGAAGGGAGAGATCATGCCATAGGCGTCCATGTCCTTGACTCGGCGCATCCGGAAGGATTTCTGTTGGAAAGTGTCACCATACTGGATGGAGATTTTCCTGTGGAGGGAAGGGCTCATCTCATGAGGTAGCTTGGCCATGCTGAAGAGGACGTAAAACATCTCATCCACGTTGGTGTTCTTCTTGGCTGACACTTCGAAGTAAGCACAGTTTTCATCACTGGAGACAAGATTCTCACCTTCATCAGTGCGTACCTTGCGGAAAATTTCGCTGTGGTCATTTTTGTTGCCACAGATCACCATGGGGAGGTCAGCTGATTCCTTGGTCTTGTTCTTCAGGCAGGATTTGACCTCAAGGATCTGTTTCTGGAGTCGCTTGACCTCATCAAAGGATTCTCTGTTGTCCAGGCTGAACACCAGGATGAAAACATCTCCTGCAATTAAAAATAATAAAAAAAAAAGGTACTGTAAAGGCTTCTTGATCACAGCCAGTTTCAGAGGAGCGAATTTTAGAAAAGCAATTATTTTATTTCCATCTTCTCCCCATATTTTTTGTTTGGTCCTTTGGCACCTATTCACTCAGCTGTACTTTAGTTCTTCTGATTCAACTCCCCACATCTTTCTGTAGTGCTATGGAAAAGACTTTTGGCTATGATGTTATTCCAGTCATATCCAGTTGCATTCCTAATTTGCACTGGGCTTGCAAGTTATTGCCTGTTTTTATCTCTTTCATAGACATGTTTCTGTCTCAGCTCTGCTGCATTGCTCTTCTTTTAACTTCCTTTTATTTGTTTCTCTGTGTAAAACACATCCTGTTCAGACACCAGAAAGAGTGGAGAGCTGGTAGCCACTCAGCCTTAGCCCTTTGATTACACAATCCATGAAGCAACATCTGAACTGAAAGTTTATAGCTAATCAGTCCTGAACACCCAAGTCAGGAATGAGAGGTTTCTCAGTGCACTCTGCTGTCATTGCATTTGCTCAAGAGAAGCAGACCATGAAAAAAACCAAATACATAAATGACACACATCCCCTGGCATTTCCTTTTGACATTTCCTGACTTACAATTCCTTTTGCAAGTAGAAAATAAGGCAAGTCATCGCCTGTTGAATGACATTCGTGTGGAACATGCTAAGAGAGCTTTCAGGGACTAAAGCTCACATTTGCATCCCAGAAACTGGTTCTAGGACCTCACTGAATATGGATTGTAGCCTTGTCAGATGTGAATGTCATGTTTCACTGGCCAGTTAGAAAGGTGGATAGTGAATCCAGAAAGAAAGGTTGTTGTGAGCTGTGGCTGAATATACATCTACTGTCACTTTTATAATTAAAAATGTATTTTAGCTCACAACAGGAATGGATTGACAGTGAGAAGATGCAAAATGATCCCACCATTTCCCCTTCTTTTCTCTTTAAACACATTTAATTAGATGCAAACTAAGGAGAAAGGGTAAAAGTAAAGCTATCCTTCTACTGGAATATTAAATCAAGGCAGTCAGGCTGGAAATTTTAGGAATAAAAAAAATCCTTGGGACTTTCTTGGTTAGAATTCCTTTTCTGTGCATATTATATTTATTTCTCACTGTATGTGCCCTATAACAACATGCTTGATTTGCCCTTTGTTGCTCTTTCTACCCACAGAATTGCATTCAGACATTTATTTGTGACATCAATAAAAATATGAAGCAGGAGGGGAAGGTAGATGGATAAGGGAAAATCTCAATTTCAGACCTTCACCCACTGGACTTCTCCACTGTGGGTAATGCATTCCTTATAGTGCTGGGAACATGCCAGCCAGGAAATATATCTCTCTATAGAAATGCATCTTGCAGTAAATCAAGCAGTCCCTTTAGCTATCTCCCAAAAGACAGTCATCTCCAGGCTACACTTTTCAAGCTAAGGTCTATCCTTATGACCTTCCCCCCGGCTTTCTCACCTGTCAGGATGGAAAGCCTCCTCATGGCAGGGAAAGGGTGATTCCCGGAGGTGTCCAGGATGTCCAGCTGATACATGTCTCCCCGTATGTTGTAGACCTTGCGATGAAAGTCCTCGATGGTGGGAGTGTACTGATCCTCAAAGCGGCCGTTGAGGAAGCGTGAGACGATGGAGCTCTTCCCCACCCTGGAGGCTCCCAGCACCACCATGCGGTACGAGTTCTTGGCCGGCACGTTCAGGTTGCAGTTTCCACCAGACATAGTCTTCATCATTGCTTGGTCCTGAAAGAGGAAATAGCAGAGTTGGAGGAAAGATCAGAAACCAAATGGAGGGTAAAATAAGGCAGCTCCTCACCACAAGCTTGCCAAAGAGGACTCTGGAGCATAGTCCTGCAGAGCAGAGCAGAGTAATCAATAATCCATACAGAAATTTTAACACTGCAAATGCTTAAACTTTTTCAGTCTCATTTTCACGGAGTGGGTTTTTTGTTTTGTTTTGGTTTTGGTTTATTGTTGTTCTTTCTTTACTTTTAAAGTAGTATAAAAATGAAGTCATTTACACTGAAAATAACATGCTTTTGAATTGTAATTTGCTGTTACATTTAAACATTAAGGGCTGAATTTATCAGCTGCGCTTCAACTGAGACACCAGGTTCCTTCCCACCATCTGCGTCACTTACACATTACCAGATTTTTCAGGAGAACTTGGTTCTCATTTAGATACGTAAACACAGAGGTCAGATTCCCGATATATTACAGCCACTGCAGCTGCCATTAGAACCTAGATCTCTTCGTTTGGTTGCCTAAATAGGAGCTGCACTTAATACTCATTTTCTGAGATCAGCCAAGAGGCAGACAGAAACAAGAATCATGCTTAACGTAAGTGCAATCTAGACATCTCAGAGACTTTAAATAGCTGGTCCCATGCAATAGTCATTGCTGGTGCAGGGAGCATGACCCACAAAATAGCACTGGCTGGTGATAAATTCAAAGATCTGTGCCTCCAGCGACCTTTTAGAAATGAGATTTTAATTCTGCTGTTTGGACTGGTAGTGTGGGAACTCCATATATGCAAACTATCATTGTTGCAGCAGGATGCCTGTCAATGCGTGGAACTGCAGAAACACAGATTTTTTAGGAGCTCCAGTCTTCATACATACAGATGTTGTGGGTGCCACTGGCTTTGCTAAGCACGGGTGCTAAGTACAAGCAGGAGAAAAGATGAAGGACAGCCATCTTAAACAGCTATTAGACAAGATTTCCAGCCCATGACATCCAAAATTAGTCTAGAGACCCTGGAGACTGAATTTTGACATAGCACTCAGATGCAGGAAATTTTGGTAGGAAAGAAAAAGTGCTGCTCAGACCTTTTTCATGTACCAGTTTAAATGAACTATGTGCTGAAAGAAAAATACAGCCCCTGTGTGGGGAAAGCTGACTGTTACAGCAAAGGAGGCACACTTTGGACAGAGTTTATTTTGGTTACTAGGTTCTTATTAAAGAATAATCAAGTTCCCACTGTGCCATTTATTTAACTTAGGTGTTGTTTATTTAATATTACGATGCAAGTACTTTATGTACACTGAAAGATCATTTCTGGGTCCAGATCTGGATTCCTATCTTTCCCAT
Source organism: Promerops cafer (assembly GCA_013398275.1). Classification (NCBI taxonomy): domain Eukaryota; kingdom Metazoa; phylum Chordata; class Aves; order Passeriformes; family Nectariniidae; genus Promerops; species Promerops cafer. Next base: position 534,346 of record VZSE01002177.1, on the reverse strand, counting down.
GAGTGACTTTTATCTCCCAAGCTTTTATGTAGCTGACAATTATCTCAGGGAAGAGCTTAAAATATTTTACTTTGTTTAACATGTGCCAAGCACCAAAGCAGCAGTGAAGATACAGTCACTGCTAAATAAAGAGGTCCCTGGAATTCTGATCCAGCATCATTACAAGCTTTGTGCTATAGCCCAAGGAAACAGCAAAACATGACTATTTATTATTATTGCCATAATTTATAGCACAACAATGGCATATTCAGCCCTACCGAATGCACAAAAAAAAATGCAATGCTCTCCTCAGAGTAGCTTACACTCTGAATTACATTCAGAGGGCAGGACAGCCTAATATTAGAGTCAGATTGATGCCAGAACACAACTTTAGATGGACACACGCAGAATTATGGTGCTGTTGGGATTACTGTGGCAGAAATGACAGCAAGGAGCACAGCTGGTATTTGAACTGGATTCTGTGTTTTGTTTACCACAGGACCTATCTCCAATAGTGCAGAAATACCATATTCAGTGTCTGAAGCACTGCCATGTACACTATCCAACACAGCCAGTCCAATACTCTGTTGCATCCATGGGCAGACCAAAAAATGCTTCTTTTCACCCTCTCAAGCTTATTTATTTGGCAGAGAAGAGCAGGGAAATAGATGAGTTGTGGAAACTACAAACTACTTTACCGCCCAGGACCAGTATCTAGAGGTGAGGCAGCTTTTCAGGCCGTGATGGACCAGTGTATTTGCATGAGGACAAGTGGACTGTGTGGTTTACACCTGCTAGAGAGCAGTTCTGTGCAACTCGGTGCAAAAGCATCTGGGAGAGAGCACAGTTACTCATTCTGAGTGAGTGCCTTTTATGTCCTGTACAGAACATGCGTGCTGAGGGACCTGATCACTTTACACTGTTCTTGTTCCACCTGTCAAGGCATTCAGTCAAGAGGCTCCTGTGCTTTCTTAACTGCATTTCATTTCACTCAAAGTCAAAATATGCTTTTCAGCATTTTGATTCGTGGAGCTGCTACTCATCACCTCTGCTGAAAGCCTGACTCAGAGTGTGCCATTGAACTGGAAGCTTACATTTTTGTTTTGAGCATTCTCCTCTTATCCCCTCAGTCCAGTTTTTCTCTAGTTCAACACAGTCTGCCTCCTTTCCTCCTCAGAAAAGGATTGAAACTTCAGCCTTGACACCCAGGAGTGGCAGGGGGGAGCACAGGGGCTCATAGAGTGGAAAAGATTAAAGACAGAAGAAAGGAAACAGAGAGAGACCACATGTTCATGTACTAAGTAAAGCAAAATCAATCTGAAGAGAATGACGAGACAAACAACCTCCAGCTGGCTTTAATCTACATCTTTTTCTTCCAGTTTATTAAATGCTTAAACATAGATTAATTCCCAGTGGTACCTTCTGCTTTATGTATTGGCTCGATGCTAGAAAGTTTATATTAGTATTTTATATTGGTACAGTGCAGAGATTTCAAAATGTCGTAGAAATACAGGCAATTAATGTTATCTCTAAATAACACTAAATAAAGGGAAAAGCTCCTTTGCCCAGAAGAGCTGAAACCGCGGTCCAAAACCAACATTAAGCCCCATTTCTCTTGACTCCCTGTGTTATCCTCTACCTGCTAACCACCACTTCTCTTTTTATAGGCAGGCATCAGAATGAATGACAATGAACCTGCTTTTGTAAGCTCTGGAGAGCGCTTGTCTGAATGCCGATGAGGTACTGGCAAATTTGAGCCTGAGCACCCATAGGGAGATACCTAAGGAAGATATTCTTTATTCCACCTGCCCAGAGCTACTGCACCTTAGTTTTCCATCCTCCCAGCAGGGTGTATGCTCTCCCTACCACTCCCCATTCATGAATACACTTCTGAACTACCTGCCTTGCACTCCTCTGTCTTCAGCTGCTGGTTGTGTCTCTGTTTGCCACCCCAGTGTTGATCACTGCACCCAGCTAAAAAGGACACAGGCAGACACAAACTGTATCATGCATAACAGACCTGTCACTTCTTAATCACTACTAGTGTCCCTGTAATTTTCATGCACACCCAAATCACTCCTGTGGGATGTTTGTTTCCTACTTTCACCGCAAACTCCGTGCTGATTTCTTACCTCTCTTTGCCAGGAGGAGCAGTCCTGGGTCTCGGTGCAGTCTGATGAAGCTGATAATTTTAATCAGAGGTGGCTGCTGTTGTAAAAGGCTGTTGTTCTGTGGATCCCACGTTGCTTGTTTTGGGCTCAGTTCTTCTCCAGTATTTCCCAAGAACTTAGCAGGATTGGGAAGGACCACAGGGCTCCAGAGGGCGTTCCCCCATGGATGTAAGGACTGGATCAGGCAACCGACATAGGCTAAAGAAGAGTCTCAGAACCGGTGACAGCTTTTCCCTTTGGGCAGATGAGCTCTTTTCCTCACAGGCTCAGTTCAAGGAAAGGAGAGGCAGAGTCTCTCCCACTCCCACTGCCTTTTCTTGCAAGTTGTACTTTGTAGGCTCTGCTCTGGGGAAAGGATTTCAGGAGCAGCACCTACTCGTGCAGGGTAGTGGGTGCATCCAGCTGTCCCACCCTGCCTCTGTGCCGCCTCAGATCCTCTGCAGAAAGATCAGGGTCGGCATGGAAGTTGTCTGCGGTGACCCTATGCTTCCCCAGATCTTGCCTGGCTCATCCGTCCCCACGAGCTTCTTTTCTTCTGGTCTGAGAATTGCTTTAAAATATCCTCTCCCTAGGATAGAAGGGGCTTTTCTTTACCTTTGCCAGTTAAGTCTTTTTCCTTCCCTCCCTGCCTTTCTCCCTCTCTCTCTCACAACTACTGGCAAATTGCAGATTTTCCTTCTGTAGGACTCACAGATAATTGGCTCAACTCCTCCCTTGAAGTCAGTGTCAGACACAGGAGAAGGAGGGGTGCTGAGGGGGTGGGATTTTGTGCCTATTGGAAAAATCTTTTCTTTTCTCCTTTAAACAGAAAGTTGATGTGCATTGCAGACTGCACATGCCCTGTCTTTCCACCAGAAACCTGTATGTATGCATGTGTGGGGAATGAGTTCGTGTATGTGTATGAGAGACACAGAGAATTCATTTACTTTGCAAGCTGTAAATTCATAAGCTGTTTCTGAAAGCTCTTTACTTCTGTGTGGATTTTTTCTGCTAGACAGAAGCAGACTGACTCATTCCCCAAGTAGGGGCTTTCTGTCCATAATTTCTGTAAATCTTTTGCTGTATGGAATGCTTTCCCCTGTTTGCTCAACCTCAGGTCATTTGCATTAGAATGGCTGGTTGGTTTGATTAAGAAATAAGAATAGTGCATAACTGTTGTTCTTTCATTAATATTTAAAGAAATGAAAAACTATACGAGGGATGAGTAATAGAAATGTTAAAAAAGGTCAAACAAACTGAAAGTGTGTGGAACTGAAGCTCAGGAAAAAGAGAGAAACAAACTACAAATAGGTTGAATTCAAGATATTTGTTCAACCCCAAGTGAAACATTGTGTTTGCAGTTTATTTCATTGCTGATCTACTTGAATTTTTTTCTCCTTTTTGAGCTGAAATAATAGTTTAGACCTATGAGTTTGTTTTAAAATATGTCAAAAACTTGATTTTGAAAGATTTGAAATTAAATACTTCAGTATTTCCCCCTTTAAACTCCTAATTGTGGATGGGGCAGGAAAGGAAGAAAAACACAGGCATTTTCAGAATATTTTGACAATAAGAAAACGGAAGGGAGGCACAGTATTCCAAATGTGAACAGTTTCAGGTCTCCCACAGTTCTCCCTTCTTTTTTTTTTTTTTCTTTCCTTTCCCTGAGAAATTTACTCTTTGTTGAATGCAAAGATTCTTTCAACTACCGTGTGTGTATCATCTCAAAGCCTCCTCCCCTCCCCAATTCCTGCAGCTTTTGAGGAATTTCCAAGATGCTTCACATTCTCTCCTCCTTTTCCTCAGAGCACAGGGATGTTTCTCTTGCCACCCTCGGAATAAAGCTTCCCTCCTTTGCCCGCGCTCCTGGTGCTGCACAGAACCCATCCACAGCCCTCCACAGCACCCACTGAGGAGGGTTCCACGGCTGTTGCAGGCACAGCCTGACACGCCTGTGAGTGTCTCTATGCTCCCAGACCTCAAAGGATACAGCACAGGCTGTGGGATGAGTCCAGCTGGAACTGTCTGTGAGAGAAAGCAGCTCCCACTGAAGTCAGGGTCACGGTCATCCTAAGCAGGATGTGCATCTGGGGACTCACAGGCTAACACAAAGGCAAAACAACATTGATCAAATTTGGGAAGCAGCAGATCCTGCAAACAACTTCAGATTTGGGAAGAAAGGGCAGGACGTGGCAGAGCACCATTGAAACATTGCAGCAGTACTGAACTGGTACTGAGTCAAAAGCAGAACTGAACTCTTTTTGGCCACAGTACCAGGTCTCCTTTGTCAGCTCCTGAGCCTTTTGGCAAAAGGTGGGGGAGTACTTTCATGGCTCAGACAAATTTTTGACGTAAGATATGATGCTTCCCTTTTGTAAGTTAGTTCAGATAAAACCTGGACCATTTCTGGTGTCTCATCAGCTCTTGTGTAGCTTAGATCCAAAGAGATCCTGGTATCATTGCCATAGGAGCAGGAATGGCCACCATACCCAGCAAAGTGAAATCCTGTAGTGCTACAGAAAATAAACTCCTCTTTCATCCCTACGGCTCACATGTCAAGTGGACCGAGTTCTCTACCAAGAAAGAAGTGTAGTCATAGTGGAGACCATCTCATCAGCCTGGAATTTCAGCCTACTCAAGGTCTTTTGTAAACCAGATGCAAAACTCTTGGCTAGCTGGCTTCGCCCAGCCCAAACTCCTACTCAGCTATTCTCTCCAGCATTTCAAGTAACCAATCAAATTCCTCAAATAAAATAAGAACATTCTTAACTAGGCACCTTAGCTTTATTTGATCTCTTATCAAACAGCAAGTAAAATAATAAATTACTTTTGAAATATAATTGCTAACTGTGAGGCTTCAGAGGCTTGAAAGATGTTGTAGCTTTTTGGGCTGGTGTTTTTTGTTTCATTTCTTCTGGTGTGCTACCAGAAGGAGTTGACAAAAAGCTGAGTTTCATGCTTTCCCTCAGGGCTCAGGAGACCAGAGGTCAAAAAATACTTTTTCAAAGACATCCCATGAGTGGCTCTGGTGGAGAAGTCACGCTACATCTGCCCTCATCTGAGGAGCAGGGATGGCAGCACCTCTTTGCTTTGAGGGTCATGAAGGGAATAAGTGAATCAGAGAGACAAAGTTTCTGCCAAAGCAAGAGAAGTTCCCAGTCCCAGCAGTTTCCTCTGGCTATTCAGAGACCATCAGCCTTTCTTAAATCTTACAGATATTTATCAGTTTAAAAGCTAGGCTAGCAACGTATTATTCTCTAGAGGCATTTCTCCCTCCCACTCCTCCAGTCTATAAAGAAAGCCTAAATGAGGTTTTTATCCAGCTAAGGCTGTTTAGGAGGATGACATGCAGTGGCTACAGAGAACCACCTGCTATGAAGGGCTCTGCCTGCCTTGCTGCCAGGCTGGAGGGAAGGGATGCCATCCAGAGGGACCTTGACAGACTTGAGGGGTGAGCCCATGCGAACCTCATGAGGTTCAATAAGGCCAAGTCCTTGGTCTTGCATATGGAGTGGTCCCAAGAAGAAATACAGGCAGGGCAGGGAATGAATTGAGAGCAGCCCTGGGGAGAAGGACTTGGAGGTGCTGATGGACAAGAAGCTTGACATGACCCAGCAATGTACACTCACAACTCTGTATCCTGGGCTGCATCAAAAGAAATGTGGCCAGTAGGTCAAGGGAGGGGATTCTGCCCCTCTACTCGACTCTCACGAGACCCCACCCGGAGTGCTGCATCCAGTTCTGGAGTCCCCAACATAACAGGGACATGGACCTGTTGGAGTGGGCCTAGAGGGCCACAAAGATGATGAGAGGGATGGAGCATCTGTCCTATGAAGACAGCCTGACACGCTGTCTCTCCTTTCCTGGAGAAGAGAAGGGATTCCTTATAGCACCTTCTAGTACCTAAGTAGAGTCTACAAGAAAGGAGAGGGGATAGGACAACTGGTAATGATTTCAAACTGGGGAAAAGGAGAAATTTGTATTAGATTTAGGGAAAACAATACTTACTATGAGAGTAGTGAGGCACTGGAACAGGTTTTCCAAAGAAGTTGTGGATGCCCCATCCCTGGAAATGTTCTAGGCCAGGTTGGCTGGAGCTTTGAGAAACGTGGTCCAGTGGAAGGAGTCCCTGCCCAGGCATGGGGGTTGGAACTGAATGATCTTTAAGACCCCTTCCAAAAGAGATTGCTCTGTGATTCTATGGTTTGTTGATGCAATGGCCATTGGCACACGTAGCTGTTGTCCCTGATGACGGCATGCAGGTCCTGCCAGCTCATCCATGGGGCTGCCTCAGCTGTGGAAGGTGCCACAAATTGTGCAGTTGTGACCAGTAGACAAGGCACCTTTGTGCCTTTTGGGTCTGTCTAGACCATGGGTGAACAGAGATGGAGGACTACAGAGGGTGAGTCAAGGGAAGTGAAAGAATGTAGCAGAAAGAGGCTGGGTAGAACGATGTACAGAGGAATGGGGTAGAAAGATGTACAGAGGCTGGGTAGAAAGATGTACAGAGGAATTATAGCTGACATGTGTTGCACTAACCACCTGGTTTCAAATGGTGAAGACCTAAATGAAGTGACGTACTATATGGGGAGGCACAACTACTGCTCAGACCTCTCCAAGGAGTTTCCTTCTCCAAAGAAGGGTGCAGGTCTTAGGCACCACACATGCTGACCACGTTGGCACCAGGATGCAGGGCAATGTGGGCTCATAAAGCCAAATTTCACTGTCATGAGTAATTTAATACCTTCTGCAGCTTCAGGCACTGGCTGCAGCTGGAGACAGAGACTGATGTGCTGGGCTGATGCAGCAGGACCAATCTGTTTCTCTCCACCTTAAGGCAAATGACAGAAGTGACAATCACATGCCATTCATCTCTGGTCAGAATTAGTTCAAGACAAAAGATGTTCCAAGCCTTTTGTCTCCTCTTCAAAAGAGAATGCAATGGAGATTAAATATTTAAACCAGTTTTTCTCTCTCTTTTCCCATTCCTTTTCACTCTCCCCATTGTTCAGTAAAGCAGACTCATTTTTCCACCCCCTCTCCTTCCTTCCCTCCCTCCCTCCTTCCCTCCCACATTCATCCCTCCTGCTTGGTGCTCCTCCCTTCCAGCAGTGCTGAAAAGTTAGTGTTCAGGAGCCAGTAAACTGCAGGTACCAAGTCATATTCTGAACAGCAAATAGATGAGCAGCTGATCTGTTACTGCCTCTGAATTATCTGTAGCTCCCCTCAGTGTTTAAACTCGGTGAAGGGCTCTCCAGGGGTGTTCCAGTGACTGGGAAAATAACTAATGATCATTAGTTATGAGTGAGAACAGTAATACTTGAGAGAATGCAGCTGGAGAAGGCATACAATTTAGAAAGTGGTGGTTTGACTTATATTCTTGGTCCTGTCACAGAATTTGTGCATGGCTGTAATTTCTCAGTGTCCTAGGGTGTAAAATGTATTAATAGTAATTACTGAGATCCCTGCAAAATGGAAAAACATTGCTGTGAAAAATGAATTCAAGTCACCTCTTTTTTTTGCTGCATTTCTTGTGAATCGGTGTTTTATTACATTTTAATTAAATATTTTTGAGAAAAGACTGCATTTCTCGTCCCTCTCCTTTCTATTTGCCACTGGCACAGCATGTCCAGATTTCCTTGCCAGACATGCATGCATCCTTACATTTTTATGTCACTGTTGAACTTTCTAAAACTCTTCCCATCTTGGAAAAACTACCCAAAAGCAAAATTAAAGCTTAACTTCCCTCCCCTTATTTGGAAAAGCTTCAGGATAGAACATGGGAGAAAAAAACAACGGAAGTGTACAATTAGTTTCCTTGCCCTTGGTGAATATCAAGGTAGAGTTGTTTATGGTCTCTGAGGCTCTGATGGAGCAAAATCAATCCCCAACACACCCCTCTGTGTAGCTTATGATCCTGCTGGAGCAGAAGAGCAAGTCAGGCCCTCACCTGACAGTGACTACAGAGAGCTTCAGGAAGGAGTGGCTGTAGGTAAACTTCACAATTCCCAGTTTCTTTTTAGCATCCCATTTCCCTAGCTGCTCCCAGGCCCTGTGTCCACACAGACAACTGCACACCTGTGAGGGAGCCAACACATGTCTCTCCTGCTGAATGATGCTGGTAGGAAGGGGTTCATTCAAAAAAGCCCCAAAAGCTCTCCCCCAACTGACACCTTCCAAAAGACAGAGAGGAAAATTACTCCTTTTGGGCCATTTGTACAGCTGTGTCCCCACTGATGTTGCTTGGATCCCCAGGATATGTGTTTACTGGTCCTCTTTTATCATCCATTCTGACTCCCTAGCAGGGCTGATGATCACCTCTTAAACATTTTTACCTGCAATGGGAATATGGACAACTAAGGAGAGCAGAGGGGAAGGAAGACTTGGGAGAAGATGAAGAGGACAGGGGATGAAAGCCCTGTAAGACTTCACAGAAAAATAGTTAACCAAAAGCACAATTAAACCTCATTAGATGCCGCTAAAAACAAAGGCAAAACAAGTGGAACAGGAAGAGATGCATGAAAAATGCATGAAAGAGAGAGTGACAAGCCAGAGCCCCCTGCATCTCATGTGGTGCTGCCTGTGACCAGCTATTCTGTTGGGGTCTCCATTAAGAAGTGGCAATTGCAAATCTGGGTCTGGCCACTATATTTGGTATCTGTTCATATGGTTCTGTATAAACATTCCCAGTCAGAAGCTCTTCTTGCCTAGTGAGCTGTCAAGGGCAGAAAATTGTTCCTCTAAGGATCTGGTTTCTCACATTCCTTCATACTCCACCAACACATTCAGTCTACGTCTCTGCCTCCAGAAAACAGGGTTAACTCACCTGTGAAACCTCTCAGTCTTTACAGGTACATTCCAGCACAGTTCTGCTCACACCAATGTCTTTTTATGCCTGGCTGCCAAGCTTCTCTAAATCCAGTGCTTCTCCCTGAAGCCATAAGTGTGGACTGCATGATGACAAGCTGATCTCTCAGACAATTCCCTTGGTTGCCTTCCTGGAGCCGGAGCCTGAGCACTAAAGCTGTCTAATACTAAGTGATCTTCTTGGGTTACCACCACTCCATGGTGGCTCTGGCTCTACATCTGTATGATTCTGCACAGGTTTTATTTGGGACTTGGTTTCACTGCAGTTATTACCAAGAACATGTGAATTAGATCTCTGTGTCTTCACACAGGGTTAATTGTTTCTGTGCCCTCCTCTATCTAAAGGATCAGTTCCATGTTAGAACCTGGGTATTTACAGTTCCCTTATTAAGAAAATAAGAATGTGCCAGGTATTGAAAAATGCCTCATCCCTTTGATTTGAGAGATATTATATGCCTTTATTTTTCATGAAAGGAAGCCAGTGAATGGGACTATCACTCTGAGGGAAGAACAGGTGATAATGAAAGGTTGTTCTTTTATATTTCTTTTTTGTTCTTGTTCTGTTTCCCCCTCTCAGAGGACTGCAATCATGTACTCAAGAACCAAAGTAAAATCCATAATAATAATAATAAGGTAATACTACATACTCTTAGTGTAACTTTTTTGCTAATATCTCCATACATTCTTCAAATATCTAGGAAGTGAGGCTCAGTGTCTCAGGAACATAAATATTTTAGCAGTTTGCAGGTGGAAAAACTGAATGTGCATACAGGTTTCAAACAGTTACTCCCAGGTTATTCAGAGTAAGCATCTCCAGACTTAAGCTCCCCCTGCCCACACTGCAAACTGAAAACTGAGCAGCCATTACTAATAAGCCAGCTGCTGAGCGTGAGTTAATTGGTCCTGGTGAGAGATTATATAGCTTTTGGCTAGTTGAGAGCATGAGCAGAGTGAGTTTTATCTGTCTGCAAAGGGCCACACAAATAATAGCCTTCAGGCTGCACGACTGGAAACAGTCTCCAGTCCCCAGCATCATCTGTACAGCCAGGAGGTGACACAGCACACAGAGATGTGTGTGTAACAACCTCACTGCAGACCACCAAAGCCTTCCTGGGAAGTACACTAATGGACATGTCAATAACCTCATCTGCGTCCTTGAAAGGAACCAGAGCACAAAACTGCTTTGGCCCAGTTTTTAAAAGGCAGTGCTGCCTGCTACAATCTCTCCACAAATATATGTCAGGTCCTCAAAATCATAAAACAGGCTTAAAAACTGCAAGATTAAAACCAACTAGATAAGAGGAAAGAGACCCTCAGGGTGCTGCAAGGTCAGGTTTTTCTCTGCAGTGGAAATGACTAGCATCTTATTTTTTACCTAAGAAATCAAAACTCTGATCAAAGCTTCTGTATTTGCACATATTTACTGACAGGGGTCAAATTTGAATAGGCCTCTTTCGTTAATGTGAAATTGGAGAATTTTCATGAACCTACCTGGTTACTATGCCTGCAAATCTCTCTGATGATCTGTAACCAGAAAATTCGGGGTTTTTAGCCACAGCTACAATCAGGTCTTTTTTGTATGAAGCCAGCAGTGCTGTTGCCTGCCTCCTCAGGGGCCAGATTTTAAGGCTGGGACAATCCCCCTGGAGCCCTGCCCAGCAGAAGCAGGAGGGCAGCACCAGCCTTTCCTTGCTATGAGTCTGTGTCCTCTGCCCAGGCTGCAGGCTGTGCCAGCCTGGCACCCCACTTTTAGCAAGGTAAAGAGTGATCATTCTGACATGAAAATCTATCAAAGCAAGATTTTTCTCTGGTGTAAATGACAAAGCAAGCTGCTGAATTGAAGGAAATAAGATCTAAGGCATCTTCTATGTGTTTGTTCTGGCTGAAGGCTTAGAGGATGTGTACAGGAGTATAAATTTACCCATTACCTTTTCCATCACACTGCACTCTCCCAGTCTTCCTCTGTCCAGAGGAGCTTGTTCCTCTTAGATAATTACACAACAAGTCCAATTAACAACAAAACTTTCCATCTTCAGTGCCCAATCAGACTACCAGATTATTAAAAGCTCCCATTGGCACTGACCTGCACTTTGCTTCGAATCAGAGGGCAACTGCATCTGTGAAACGAACAGAAGGGACAAATTTAATTACTGGCAAACTAACTTGTCAGGATTTCCATTCCTGTTTGTTGCTGGAGTGTAGAAAAAGGAGTTTGTGGTTTATGTAGGAGGTCAAACAAAGATGGGAAAGGGGCTAACCATAAGAATTTGTGCTGGAAATCACCGCTAATAAGATAAAATGTGAAAACAGGGAACTGCTTCATCTGCCAGCCTCTTCTATGCAGCATAGACCTAAGTCACACTGCTTTTTTGTTCCCTTTCAAGGATTTGACCCTTTTACCATATAACCTATGTCCATATAGTGTCCTTATTAAGGGAGGAGGTAGGGAGTGTCCCTTCTTAAGGGAGGGGGAAGAGTCTAAGGAGTTCAAGTTTTTCCACTTTTGCACTTGAAGACCGTTTATGTAAGCACCTGGAAACAGCGATTCCTCCTTCCCAGTGCCTTTGAAAGGCACTTTATTTTAATGCTACAGAAGGGAAAGCAGGCACACAGACTCATGCTGAACTTGTGATTCCTTTGATGGGTAACAGCACAGTCTCTGTGCTGTCAATCAGGACTTGAAACCAAATTCAGCAGCAAAGGTGAAGCACTCGGGATGCTGAGGCAGAGGTGCTGCAAAGCAGTTGCTCTGGGGCAGTGTCTCATCGGTGGCACAAGGGCCATGGGTACACACAGCCGGCAGAGTCCTCCAGTCTGCTCCACTGATGGAGCAGAGCCTCTGCTGCCGGTCGATGGGGTCGTTTGCTTTGTTTCAGGATGGACTGCCGCTCCTTCAGGCCCACGGCATTGTTCAGATGGGGAGGTGGATGGGAGGAACTATGCAAGTTGGCATAGCAACCTCAGGCTCTGCGCTTTGAGGCTTATGCAACCACGAGCAGGTTGAGAAGGTGGGAAAGGGCACTTCCCTTCTCTCACAGCCTCGTCAAAAATTGCTTCACATCCTTGGCAATTAAGCAGAAATAAACGATCTGCCAGAGCTTTGAGCTTCCTGCAAAGCCTCCCCCTTGCTTTGGTTTTCCCTCTGGAGGCTTTACGAGCTTTTGGGCAACAGCAGGAGCCTGCAAAGTGCCCTTCACCCCGTCCATCTCCCATGAGAGCATGACCTGAGAAAGGTTACTGGCTTTCCGGGTTTTACTCACCACCAGCAGCCAGCCAAGGGTGCTTCAGGCACAAGAGTGCATGACTAAAAATAGGATGGATGACCCACTGACTGCTGTGCTTTAGCCCTTACACACCCAGCCTTACCCAACCATGTGCTCCAGGTCTGCACCACAGACACGCAGTGCTGCACCTCCAAGGAGAAGATGAGGAGGATGTATGACAGCTTTTTGCTCTGAGTGCCAATACAAAGCATGGAGGTTTTAAGTTCTAAGTGTTTTCAGGTGAACAGCTAAGTAGCTTTTCTGTCCTCCCCATTTAAGCAAAGGAAAAGATGAAGAAAAGCCAGGGGTTCTGTTAGCAGAATGAATCTCCAAGATACTTTTCCAGCATATAGGAGTTCATGGGGTTGATTGGAGGTTTGCTTCCATCTTGGCTTATTGCATCCTCAGTTATGAGTTTTTTAGACATCACTAGCAACTGCATCTATCACGCTGGACAAATTTTATTTGTGAATACTGAAAAGGGCAAATAGGGAATAAATCTGATGTCCTCGCTGTAGCTGAGCTAATGTAAACTCTTGCCAGCAGGGAGAGCTTTAAAGTGGACAGACAGGCAGCTTGGTCAGAAGTGCAAAAGGGCACTGCACTGAGCTGAGCATATGGCTGGTCAATAACCACTGCAAATCTTTGTGGTTTTACAGTAAATCTCCTAACAGCTGATGAGTCCTTCAGGATTTGGATCTGTGTGATGAGAAGAAAGAACTCCTCAGTTTTGTTTTTATTTTAAAGCAGGGAAAACAACAAAAAGACAACAAAACAAAGTTTTTGTGAATGCAGAGAAAATTCTGTAAGCATCATTGGAATGAATCCTACAGATCCAAAGGTTTGGAAGTAAAGACAGTTCATTCCTATTTTCAGTCAGAAAATAAATATTAATAACTTGTAGGCCAGTCTCATGATTCAGGAAGAGGTGACTCATGCTTCAAAAATGCTTGGCAGGCCAGCATTGACATTGCTACAAACACCTTCAGTGTCCCATTAGCACCTAATCAGAGGTGCTAGGACTTCCCACATGGCCACCACAGAAGCAAAAAGCCTTGGCTGCCCAGGTTAGCATCCCTCGGCGCCTTGGCCTGCCAAACATGCCCTGATGTGTTTCTCAGTAAACCTGGCCAAGCCTCTTTAGGATCATCTCAGGTGGTGAGGAGCTCAGACAGTTCTCCACTGCTCCGTGGCTGGATGGCTTTCTTCTATATGGAAATCATCTCTAGCCAGGGTGCAGTTTCCTGACACTGAGCTTCAGGGAACCTATTATATGACTTGATGAAGCAAAGCCAGCCCATGCATATTCTTTTGGGATACTTCCAATTTTTCTCATCCTCTGGACAGGAGAAAGCAGAGGAAGGTGACAGGAGCTGAGCTATCCTGAAGAAGGATGCAGTTATGGAAAGGGAACAGCTCCTCAAGCTGCCTTTAACAGCCTTTCCTGCCCTCTGCCCCAGCTCCTGTCTCACAACTGTCCTGCTTGTGGCACATGAGCATCATGAAAATTCAAAGGGGAGGGAAAAGGGACATTCACGCCTTGTGCCAACATCTCTAGAGGGGAACACTGCTCCTGACAGAGCCTGCCCAGAGCAAGCAGAGATTTGTTGAGTTCACAATGGGGACGATTATGGTCTGTTCACCAGCACCTCGGCAAACTAACACTTACATGCAAGCCAGCCTGCACTGAAAGGTCCTCACATTTGGTGGCTTGGGTCTGTAAGCTTCCTTCAGGCTTCATTTTGTATCAACCCCAGGCTATAAAATGAATATGAAAATTGCAGGTAGCCCTAAGAATGACACAGCAAGTACTGTCACCTCCCCTCTGGTTATTGCTGAAGGAAGATACACAGACCTAAGGCTGCAGCACGCCAGTCCCAACTAAAATGAGATACACAAAGTCCAAAATAGTGATGAAAAAATGTTACAGAACAATTTTAAACTCTTCCTTAAGCTAAAGGTTTTGCATTCCCTAGCTGTCCCACAGTTGCAGTGCAGAGAGGTCCTGGAATATCACCTGTATCTGTGTGTGGTAATGGAGATGTCCCTCAGCTTCACTCAGATTGTCAGATCTTGCTGCTGACCTCACACAGACAGCATCTCCCCTCCTCACTGACCACTGTCTGTCCCAAGAGAGTCTGACACAACAGGCCAGAGTTACGTAGGGACACCGTTGCCTTTTGAGGCTGTGACAGAGCCCAGTGTAAAACGTAGGCCAAGTACCCATGGACTGCACAGCCAAGCATGATTTGCTGCCTGCTGTTTCTCTCCAGTGCCTCTGGAGCTTTGCATTTCTCCCTTGCCATAGCAGCAGGAGTAACCCAGCATACAGACACAGTTAGAAAGTCAGATCCCAGGTGTTTGAGGGAGTTGTGGGAGACATGGAGAGTGCCTTTCTCAGTGCTTGCTGGCTGGTGAAGGAAGTTGACAGGCAATACATTTAAAATGGGCTGAGTGGCTCTTGGAGGGGGTGCCTCGCAGGGGGTGGCAGAGGGACAGCGTAGAGCTGCTCATTGTTCTCCTGTCTAGCTGCTACCCCCTCAGTCTTTCTGCTCACAAAAGGATTTACCAGCACTCCATGCCAGCCATTTTCTTGGATTTGGCCTGATGACCAAAGCCGCCCTCAGATGAGAGGACAGGCAGATTCCTTCACATCTCTGCTGCTTTCTATGGCCTGCCATTGTCAGGGAGAGCAAAAGAGGATCACGAATACAGTGTCCAAGCATGGTGAGTTGAAGTCAGCGGCTGTGGGGAAAGGCTGTCACTCTTGCCATCAGACATTTAAGGAGCCCTGTACAAGCAGATGCCAATCTGTGCTCAATGCAGTGCTTGTCCTCTGCAAAACCTCCCTTTGCAGTCCCTCTTTGTCCAGTAAGATAGAATGGGCATGCACTTGACAGAGCCCTGTTAGATATTGTACCCCAGCTGTGGCACCATACCACTCTAGGCTTTGTCTCCAGTGGCATTTGGGGGTGGGAAGGGGGAACACTACAAACACTTCCCTTTCCTCTGCCACCTTCCTGCACCCAAAACTTCCCTCTCACTCTCTAGTATTGACTCTTACCAGCCCCATGCAAAGATAGGCACTGCTTCACTTGTTGCAAAGCTCTTCCCTTCTTCCAGCACTCGTTGTTCCACGTTGGGTACTGCAGACAGCAAGTGTCAGAAGAAAAACAACCATGTTAACAGAAATGGATTTTTCTCTCCTCACAGATGGACAACGAATATTTTTAAACACAATCTCAACAAGATGTGTTAATTTGTACCTCTGTAACCCCACAAGCCATTCTTGTAAGAAAGCAAAAAACCAGATGGATAATATTACGAAACTCCAGGGAGATGGATGGCTGCATAGTGGACACATTGGATCCTTCTCCAGTTCTCAGACAGGACTCCAACAAAGCACTTAATTTTTGAAGCCTAGCCTGCAGTCACAACTAACCCTGAGATCTGCAAACCAGTCCAGGTTCAAAAGCACCAACCATGGTTGCATCAGCAGTCTAAAGAGAGAAGGGGTATGTAGACAAGTCAGTAAGAGCAAGTTGTGTCAAATGCTAACTGCTGGAAACAGGAAAAAAGCACAGATGCTCCCTGGGAGGGAGAAACACAAAGCAACAGTGTCTAAAGAGACATGAGAGAGGAAGAGCAGGCAGCAAATTGGTCTTGGCTCCACAGGTCAGGTATGTCAGCCAGAAAACTAAACATAAGCTGTTTGGTTGGCATTGCTTTCTGTCACAGCCTTGGAAGGCAACACTTACTACTTAGGTGACTGTGACCAGCAATCTTATGGAATAGTGATCTTGAGTGTGGGCACTTACCAGAAGGGTACTGGGGAAACTCATTGCTTGATGATCACTCTCATCTCCCAGAGAGTCACATCTCCCTCTCCTCTCGGTCACACCCTGCCAGAATCCACCACAGGAAATCTGTAAAAGAAGAAACCTGTTTCCTACATACTTATTTTGCCCTGTTGAGAGCAGGGACAAACCCAAACTGCTGGAAGTGTGACCTGACCATCACATCCCCGATGACTCAAGAGTTTAGGACCCCAAATCTCACTGGGACTACTCCTCTTTGAAAGTGGGGATGATTGTGATTGACCCTGGAACACTTCTTTCCTCTGCTCTCTTGAGTTTGCTCATGTTGATACAATGATACCTCTGCAAATAAAGGAATTACGAAAGCTTTTGCATGAGATACCCATAAAGAGACACCCATAAAGCTTTCCTATAAAAGGCATTCCTTTGTGAAATGAGTAACTAAAATAAGAGCATCTCCTACCTCAAATATTTTTCTCCCCAAATGAAAGGCAGATGAAAGGGTTTTACCTGTTACTGTTCCTGTGAAAAGCAGGCAGCAATATTTGGAAAAGGAAATGCATGGAAGAATGGCCCTGAAGAGAGCCTGGAGGGAGACTGTTGTGCTGTATGCTCTTTAAAAGATTTCAGGGCCCAAGAGGAAAGAAGCTGCATGGAAGCAGGATTTAATACCTCCTTGTTAAACATACATGTCAAAAATCTCCAACTGCACTAACACTTTCTTTGCTTGGTGGAAATTACCCTTTGTTTGAAAGACATAGCAGCTGTAGATCCATCCCTCCCTAGGCAGTAAGGCCTTTGTATATGGGAAACACCTCAAATGGGGCAATTAATAGAGGCTATAACCATAGTCCACAAAAGCCCCATGGATGCAGATATCAAGGAAAAGAGAGATCTGTTTGACATGGTTTGTGGAGCAGACATTCTATCCAGTGCCATGACAGCCTCTGAATGCTGGGATCCATCTGGTTTTGGGCTAATCTCCAGGGAAAGTGATGAAAGCCACTTTGCTTCTTGTTGTTTGTATAAAGCTTGTCAGACTCAGACTCTGGGAGGTGCCCTGTAGTGAGCAGTCCTCTTCTGGCAAGGAGTTACCATCACAATAAACACCAGCCTTTCTTACCCCTAAATAACCCAAGCAGATGAACAGCCCTGTCCTTCAGGGCAGGCTGCAACACATTCCAGCCTTCGGACACAGCAGGGCAGGGAACTCTCACAACCAGAAATCCAGGTCTCATCTGCCATTATGAAGATTGCTTGGAGGCAGTGCACATAAATAAATATGGAATGCACAGCTTAAAATGGGAAACTGTCCATCTGACCAGCTCCTGGAATAATTTTCTTTGCTTCCACACTCGGACCTCAGGCAGCTCCCTCCCTGCCCTGAGGTCTGGAGCTATTCTTGGTAGTGCCACTGGATTAATATTGCAGGAAACAGAGAGATGCAGGGTGCTGTCAGACATGGACAAAGGAGAGCATGCCCTTCTCCCCAGGAAGGAGAAAACAGCACAGTGAGTGTGGGAAGGTGTCAGTCAACATTTGCATCCCTCCACGAGGCTGGACTCCTGCTCTTCCAGCAGCAGGAATGCTAATCATCTGGGTGAGCTGCTTGTTCCACTGCTCCAACGCTGACTGATACCAGCAATTAAAACTGCATTTCTTTATGGGGAAATTTGGCATGGTTGCTGCATCTTAGGAGCTCAGGCATTCTGGAGGCTGAGTTCAGAGTGGGCTTTGTCATCTGGAGGGGGCTGTAAAGGCCCTGCTGGCAATGAAGTGAGCACTCATGTTGCACAGACCCTCTCAACATGTTAACTCGCTTAGCATGTGCTTTGTGGGGTTTTTTTTTGCTGTATTTTGTGTTTTCATGCTGCAGATCAACTAATTTTCTTGGTCCAATTAGAGTTACAGCTGCTAAAGCCTAAGGCATGACTGGCTGATTGGGTTTTGAAGAATGTGACATTTTGCAGCTAAAAGCTTTATCAAGGATAAGCAGCATTAACCTCTTTTCTTGCTTCCTTTTTTCTCTTTAAGTGATAGAGATTTGCTGTCTCCAGCTGGACCCACTGCTCATGCCAGAGTCTGGGCAGCTCATGATAAATGATTGCTTCCCCACAGCTTTGCATCCCAGTCCTCCCAGCTCAGCCAGTGAGTGTCCCAGCCTACTGCCAGGGAAGGCAGATCCCTCTCATTAAACTGTACACCTGGTGTGAAACAGTCCCAGTGCAAACACAGGCATGGCAGAAACTCCCCTAAGTGTCCTGGGTGGCCTGGGACTCCCATTTGCTTTGGTAGGAATGCCCTCATCTGCCTGCTCATCCCACCTCCCCAGACTGAGTTACTGCCACGTAGGGGTATAACACATGGATATAACATTCCCTGCTTCTCTCCTCACAGTCTTGCTGCACTGCACCTGCACACACACACACCTGTCTGCACACTCACAGGAAACTCTCAGCACACTGGGAGTTAAGGGGACATTACCTTAGTAAACAGGCAGATTTAACACAAGCCATCAGTGCTGCCAGAATGGCCCCAAGCCCAGCTTCAGCGTGACTCTGGAAAGGCCACCAGCACATGGATGAACGAGCCTTGGCCTCTCTGGGTTCTTGAAAGCAAAATGCCACAGTGCAGAGAAACCGGCGTCCTTGTCACGGAGCCAATCCAGGCTGGGCAAGAGACACCCTGTCCTAAGCCTCGCTCTGTGTGAATCATCTGAGGAATACTGGCTTGCAAAGATTTGATTAGGAGTCTTCTTCCAAAATGGCAACATCCCTTCACACTCTGCTGCCCACTGAAGGGATTTCCTCCTCTCATCCCACCCAGCTTTCCCCATTCTTTAAAAGGGTCTTGAGACAGAGGCTGACAGAGCTGTTCTGGGTCATGGTGCTCCCTAAGCCAAAGGAAGAACCAGGGGTCCCCACAAACAGTATTTTTCTGTAGATACAGGCTCACAGCAGGAGCCTGACTTTTAGAAAGGAAAGGAAATCAAATCCTTCAAAACGTGTCTTCTTTGAGGATTAAATCATATTCATTGCAGCCTATTTGTATATTTAGCACATTTACTTGGCAAAGATATAGATGCAATTCTCATTTCGTTTACACAGCTGCAAATCCCCATCTGAGTTAGAAGAAGAGGGTAAAGTCAGAGCCTGTAAATCCACTCTGGAAAAGATATTCAATCTTGTAAGTCACAGTTTACACTAGACCTTAGCCATTAGAGACTGAGAGGTTGTCTATTTACTGTTGGTGTGAGCATGCAGGACTTAGAGACAGTTTACTTCCAGAAGCCAGTTCTGCTCCCATCTGTAACTGCAAAGCATCTCAGCACATTATGGGTAATTAGCTGCTCGGTGGTGAAAGACTGCTGTGGTTTCCTTTGGGATAAAGCATATCCATAGTCTAAGCTCTGAATGACAGCCTGGCACCACTGTCAGAGTGTGGCTCGTGAGTGGCCTCCGCACCAGCCTACTCAGCAATCCAGAAAAAAATACAGTTCCCTATTCTTCCAAAGGAAGGTTTTAAGCAAAAAACGTGTGGGAAGAGATATATCGTGGATACCTGGAACCATTGGATACACTGGTTGGAGTCAGTTTTGGAGACTGCCTTTTCCACTTGCTCGGGAAGAATTTAGAGATGATTCAAAACTGCCACTAAGAGCCCAGTCCTAAATTGGACATGGGGATCAGCCAGTTCTCTCCAGTTTCTATCTCTTCCTTACTGATAAAGCCAGCCTGGTGCAATTTCTCCTGCCTGTATTCATTACTGGTAGATCAGACTATTCTTTCAAGACTTTTCTTTTTAACTAAAATATGGCATTTTACTGATGTTTTTCACACCAGGTCCAAAATATGGCATCTCCATAACATATTAGCCAGTCTGAACATGAACATGGATGTAGAGTTAAATACTAAAGATACAGTAAAAATCTGCCATATAGCCGATAATTCTGGCCTTAACATGTTTTCAACATGTGAAAAACTATACATGTTAATATAAAGATCTGTGACTTTTACTCCTATTTGCAGCCTGGATCTGGACTCCAGGATTTTCCTGCAAGCCTTCAGACTCGGATTTGGTTTTTGACAGATGAAAACATATGAGAGGCTGGTGGATGGAGCATCTCTGTTCAGTACTGGCATCGTTCAGAAAGCTGTGCGTGCGTGTGGGGGAAGACAGCCCCGCCATCTCCCAAACACTGTGCAGCACACCAGCTCTGTGCAGAGGGTGCTTTAGCACACAGCCTACCTGGGAGAAGAGCAGGGAAATCATGGCCTGGGGCAACACTGTGCTGCAGTTACCACCTAGGTGGTGGACCGATGGTCCCCCAGCCAGCCTGCACTGGTGTAAGTGCTAATAACAATCCTGTGCTGGGAACAGACCGAGGTCCTTCCCTTACAGCACCCCAGGCAGCATCAGAGGCAGTGGGAGTAAAATCAGTTTTTAATATGATTAAAACTGTTCAAGAGACGCCAATAATTGGGCGGGGGAATAGTCTGCTGCTTTGGCCATGAACTCTGTCTGTTCTACACCCCAGCAGCAGGACTGGGCTGATCTGATTCTGGGTCAGCTCTCTCACTGCAGAGAACATCCACACTACACATATATTAGCTTACTCCTAGCCTCTGCTGGAACAGATAAACCAGCTGCTACTGAGGCAAAAGCTGTGCGCTCTTCTATGGACATTTAGCTTCACCCTTCAGGCAGAATAGTGGAGTCCTCACCAGACTCTGCTTCCCCAGCCCTATACAGCCCTTCAGTATTGTACCCCCGGGCACTGACTGCTTACATCTTCTGCCAGGGGTGCTTTTCTGGCTTTCTCTGGCCCAGAGTGCTGACTGGCTGGTGTGAGCCTTGGAGTAATCCTGGGCACTCTGTCCAGCTACCACAGGAGTTTCATGCACCTTCCAAATCTATGAGAACTGGTTTTGAGGTTATGTCCTCAGCAACTGCTAATCAGTGCTCCCCCGAGATCTGAGATTTGATGCTGAGGTGGCATGTAACTTCTGGAGCAGATTTCTTAGATGGGGACTTTCCAAGTCTAACTTGCCCCTTTAGGAGTTTAATAATGCCTATAAGGCATGAAACAGCCTTTGATTAGGAACTCCTAAGTGCTACTTATTTCTCTGGAGAATTTGGCTGTTTACAGCTTTGCTCATTCTTCTGTACTCTCACTCCCAACCAACTGGAGGTTGTTATTTTGGGGCTGCATTCAAAAACACCCATATGGGAAGAACATAAGTTGCTTCCAGAACAAAAATAAGTCATGGTTAAGTGCATGCCTTAAAAGACAGTCAGTCCCTGTCTGCTTCTTGCAGCAGTATTCAAGCACCTTGATCTTTTGCAGTATTTACCCAGCAGCTCAGTCAGCAAAGCATCTGGGAAAGATGGGATGTAGCCATAACTCCCTTTTCAGATGTGTATTGCCTAGTTTAGGCACTGTCTTAGTCTACAAGGAAACCAGTTGCAAACCCTAATTCTCTCAATTAATTGCTTAGGCATCTAACTCACAGTGGGCCACCTGGGCAGCCATCTCCTCCTCTCCTATAGCATCTGCCTGTAGCATCTTCTGCCTTTCCCCCTTCCCTCTCCCCATGCAAGAGGTGCCTGCTATGCCTGGCTGTACCCTATCCAGCTGCCTTCACAGACTGGGGGGAGCAGGGGACACAGATGGGACGGGCTGTGGAGGCTTCTCTTAGCCTTAAGGATCCGCATTGCTTCCTCTGGAGCATAAGAAAGGAGAAGGACCGAGGTTTAAAATTAACAGTTGTCAGGAGAGATTAATTCTTATAAATTTAAGAAACTGGCTGAACCGGCTATTTGCCAAGAATGAGAGTTTACCAAAGTGGTGGATTGCTTTGACAACTGAGATCCCTTTTGCAGCTGAATAACATTTTCTCTGCTTTTGTTTCCAGTTTACATCAGCCCAACAGTTAACCCAGTCAAAGCTAAGAAGCAGAATAGACAATGAAAAGGGGAAGTCTGTTCTCTTCAAATTTAGGCTGATATCTACTAGTTCTACAGACCTGATGAACACCAAAAGGAAAATAACTCCTATTAGCTTATTTTCTTTGGGTAACAAAACATATGTTTTATGTAAAGTATTTTGATAAGTGACTTCTGTCCAGCACATGTAATGTTGTTTGACTTAGCTTATAATATCAATTTAAATGCTAGTTTTCTGGATTCTAAGCTGTTTCCTAATGGTATTTACATAGGTTAGGAATTTTTAACATGTAACTTTTTAAAAAAGAGTGAATGATTGTTCTGCTATACTAAGATGTTTAAGCATGCGGCCAAGTTGTTCTCTTGATTTGCAAAAAGAAATACCTTATTTATTCTTCAGGGTGTAACTAGTTGCAAATCAGACTGTCAAGTAGCAAAGGGGAAAGAAAAACTACTTCTTTTTTCCAGAAAACAATTTAAAAGAAAAAATTAAAAGGAAAACAAAACCCACAAAAACCTCAAACCCATGAATAACAATAATAGATTAAACTTTCTTGTTTGGTAGCTTTAGTCACAGCTAAAAGCAGTGATTTTAAATACACATTCATTTCAACCAGCTGCCCTTGCAATGTTGACCTGACATTTCTGAGGGGGGCAATCAAATATGATCCTGTTATTTGTTTGTCCACCTGTTACAAAGCAGGGATAGACAGGTCCCTGTGCTGAAATGAGACTGAGTTCCCGTGTCCTCTGGCTCAGCTATCTCTAACCTTGTGTGCACCATGCTGTCTTTGTACTCTGTGGGATCGTGTTCTTGCCAGAGACATTCAAATGTGCTTCATTGCCTGGATCCTGGGGTCTGCTTAAAGGACTGAAAGAATTGTATAGCTCACGTGTGCGATCTTTATGTGTGGTCCTTTCTTCCTATGCCGAGGAGTTTGCTGTCTCTGTAAGAACCAACCAATAACCTCCCACCCAGCCTCGCTCAGGACGCTCTGGTTCAGTACACTGTGGACCTGAAATACCTTTCCAAGTACAGCAGCCTTGTGATGCAGTGCTTCATGTTCCTTGATCATGTAGCCAAGTAAGTTAGAAAGATTGATTGCCTTGTCTTTTCATGTTGCTGGAGCTGTGGGCTGGATGATGGGTGATTCCTGGCTCTCTTGGTCCAGCTTCACTCTCGCAGCTTCTCCTTGCCAGCCTCTCTGTCAGCCCTTTGATGCCTCCTCCTCCTTTTGCCACTGGTGGGTCTGTCTGCATGCTCAGCTCACAAGCTCCTAAAAGGGCTTTTGCTACAAATCCCTGAGTCTGTCCAGGACATGGATCTTTTCCAAAGTGGGAAAGTCACTGCTGAGTTGACTTCTGCTGTCCCTGAGGACTTTGCAACCGTGGCTCCCCATCGTAGATGCAAGCAATGTTTTCTTCTAGCTCCCAGCAAACGTGTCACAGCAGCACTGCAGATGTGGGGAGCCCATGTCTCCCAGGTAAGGATGCTTCCTTAGAGATACCTTGCAGATAAACACAGTGGAACTGGAAATACAGTGGGGCACCTTTAAGGGGAACTTGAAGGGGAGCATTTACACCTATTCAAAAACTCTCTACTCCTCCCTTCCTACAGATACCATACGAAAAAATAAAGTGCCCATATTTTTACTAAGAATTGGGTTCAGTTAAGTCAAACCCATATTTTAGGTGCAAGTGTACATCTGGGTGATGCTGCACCACAGACCCCAGATCTCCATCATCACAGATGCAGTTTTCCTGGGACATGTCCTTCAGATTACCCCTGTCCAGGTGACACCAGGTCTTTGCCACCCCTGGGAGAGCCAGGAGAAGTGCTGGTACCTGCAAGACACTGTGGCAAGCAGAGGAAGGGAGCCCTAGGAGGCAGGTGTGGAACGGGGAGTTCAGCATGTTCCAGTCTTGCAGAAACCCTGGGCGAGAAAAGCCCAGCTGGTGTGAAGTCTTCAGATCCCACAGGAAGAGGAGCTGCAGAAATTCCTCAAGAAGATGGATAAGCGCTCTCCCAAATTAGTCAGCACCTAAATATAGTGGCTCAACCCTTGCTGAATGACATGTAATCAGACCTCTATCTTAATGCTGCATTATATTGTTAAGCTGCATTATCAAGAATAATCATCACATATGTGTGATTAATATATCAATACCAACGCAATGTATTATAATTAATTTTTTTCCCCAGAGGCAACAGACATGGGTGTATGTGGTAGTGAAGACATCCTTTAAAGGCTGGCTTTAAACTTTCTCAAAAATGAGTCATCTTGAGATGTGTGGGTCAAAAGATCGCTGTAAATATGTCTGTTACAAACTTTAGGATAACTGTAGTCCACCGGCTTTCTTTTCAGGTGGAGAGCTTTGTTCTTCCAGTTTCCTGAATTTTAGGGCAACTTGGGGGGTTTTTTGGCCAAAAGGATTCAGGTTTTAGAAGTATAATTCTTAAAAATGTTAAACGGCCAGCTGAAAAATAATAAACACTAAATGACTCAATGATCACAAGAGCCTCTTCAAGAAGTTATCAGATATTCCCACATTTATAAAATATGCCATGATGTTGCAATAGCAAAGAGACTTTACAAGATTTCTGTGGAAAGCAGAGCTTTTTAAAAAATTCATTGCTTTTTTCTAGAAAAGTATCTTATGAAGGACAGCAGTATCTTCTTAGAACAAAGGCCTGGGAGGACCAATTAACTCTATTCCCTTTGCCATAGCAAAGCACATTGCAATACCCAGTTCAGAAGCTCCACTTTAAAAGCATTGCTAGTTTTTGCCTCACTAGTCCTCTCAGCAGAGGTTGCTCAAAAGTTAAATGCATTTGTGGAAAACTTTTGCTCATTTACCACTCACTTTTCAACATTGTCCTGTGTCTGGAACAGCTGCTCTCCCAACCTGATATTTTCCTCCTGCTGTGTATAGCTGAAGCCAGACTCAAGATATAGGCTGTTGTGGTCTCTCCTTGTATGACAGCATCTCCTTAAACTCCCCAGGAAACTCCTTTCTCTGCCTGTTGGATTCACCTTTCCTGAACATGGCTTGACTAGGGTTGAATGCAGCCTGCCAGCCTGAGTTTCACTGCAGCTGATACCCACTATTCTTTAGACGTCTGAGCATCTGAACAGTTTTTTCTAATTCCCTGAAAAGGTACTCACATGTATCCTCAGAAGACCTGGACTCACTTCCTGTTCCCTTAGGAATGTCTCTTTCCAAAGGCTTCATTCCAAAGGCTTTTCATTTCAGAGGTGAATGCAGAACAGGTGATTAACCCATGAAATTTACTGTATCTCAGCTGCTGTCATTTGCTTCCCTGTTCCCACCAGGATAAAGTCTCATTGAGATGAGATTCTTTTTGTGTAAAGTGCATTCTCAGGGAAGGCAGCTTTGAGCAGTTTTGGCCGAAGCAGGCAGCAGATTACAACCCTGTGTTGTATTTTTGGCTGTGATGCTGATTTAATATTAAGCATTCAGCAGGTCAGTCCTTCTCTGTATCCCCTCCATCCATATTTGTTTTGTCTGTTCACACATTTATAGTCCTTGGGGCACCAGCTCTTCACTACAAAGCACAGAATAAAGCCCAGCACAATGCCTCTTGCATTCAGTGACTAATTGCTGCTGTTTTAAATACTAATAATCGCAACTCAACAAAAAAATTGTTTTTGAAGTCGGAATTCTGCTCTCATCCCAGAGGCTGATTGCTCTGACGTTATCAGTGCACAGTTCTAGTTTAGCTTTACCATTTCAGTCCAAAGCTGTAATACTGCATCATGGGAGCTCAGGGCTTTAAGAATAGCATCTTTCCTATTCACATCAGACCATTCAGCATGTAATCTTTTTATCTCCTGCTGCAAATGCTTCTTGTGGTGAGTCCAATCTTCTATTGCAGCATTATTTGAAGTGATTAGCTTTGACAGATTCTTAAATTCTGACTCCCAAACTTGATTTTTTGAGGTATCAAGCCACGATGCTTCATGATACATTTCCCCCCAGATTGTGATCAAAAATGGAGCAGTGATTGTTGTTTGTTTGAAGTTGAATCTTATTTCCCTTTAGGCATCTGAATAAGGCAGTTTTCTGGAGCTTGATACTCACAGAGGAAACACAAGATTAAGAGCTTAATCAAACTAAGAAACAATGCCTGGCAGGAGCCAAATACCTCCCAGTCTCCTTGTCAGTATCAGCTTGTGCTTAGAATTCTCTGTAACAAAATTCCTGGTCAGGAACTTTCCAAAGAAGGGTTGTTTGTTTTTTTTTTTTTTAATGTTTTCATGCCCATCCACTGAAACTGAGGGTTTTTTTCGGGAATAAACCATCTGAGTTGAAACTTGTCCTTGGGGGAGGTTGTCATTCAGCACTTTGCTGTATGTTTTTTGCCATTGTTGAAACTGAAGAGAGAGACCCATCCCCCAGTAGATTCATATCAATGCAGGAATAGAAGAATATTTGCCCTTCAAAAAACTTCTGAGGATGGAAAAATGTATTTACTATACATATTCATTCTGAAATATATCTCCCATTGAAGACTGCAGGCTGATTTCCATCTCAAATGAATCACAGACACTTGTACTGGCCTGCAGGGATGTTCTGTATCTATGTGGTCTTCTTATCCAAAGAACTTGCAAATATCTTCACAGCCCATAGATATGTGATCCAGAGTCAATAGCAGGTTTTGCTACTGACTTCAAAGGCTTTACATTAGCCCTCTCTATACACAGCAGGATTTACTTTAGGAAATTCACATCTGGTATGAAACATGACATCTGTGTAACAGTCTGGAGAGAGCTTTAAGGTTCTCCAGAGTCCAAAAAAAAAAAAAAAACAAATTCCATCCCAAACTGCAGTTAAAGTTTGTCAGACTGGAATATGACCAGGACATGAGCAGTCTGACCACTGCTCTTTGAGAAGGTTCTTGTGAATGACCATAAATGATGAGTAGCCTGGGTTTCTGTCTCATCAGAATTTAGAAGGTCTTTTGATACCTGAATGTCAGTCTCCTATTCAAGTTATTATTACATTTCTGAGGGAAGAAAATGGTACACTTATGCCAAGCAGCAGGAAAAGAAATGTCTATTTTGTAGGAGCTAAAACTGGTCACTAGCTTGCACTAACGCTGTAAACAGGGGTCCAGGAGACAGCCAAAACACTGAAATAAAATGACAGAGTTCATACAAAAAAAAAGGGAAGTTGTCTCTTTAAATGGGAAACAAGAATTGTGGTAAATCAATATATATTTCTAGCATTTTGAAAGTTATTCTGTTCATCTTTTTGACTGTAGGAGGTGGGATAAGTCTTTATTTTCCTCTGAAATGGCTGATAGTTCCTTTTGCAAAGGACAGGACAAAAGGCTGCACTTTATTTTAATCATCCCTTTGACTCTAGCTGGTACTGAAAGCCACCTAATTGGCAGCCCACAAGAGTGAAATCTTCCACTTACCCACAAAAAAGCTACAGCTGTGATAGTGGGAAGGCAAGCTACTCACCACCAGGAGAGGACCATGGAGGAAGACGCTTAGACCAAGTGAAAAAGGTGCTGTTCATAATACCTTTGAACCATTCAATTCCATTGAAAATTATACTGGGGGGCTGTGATGTTGGCATCTGGCCATTGTGCTAAGGATCCTCTCCATTTCACCTCTATTTATGTCACTCAATGAAAAATCCATCAGGCAGGAACCACTTCCAGTTACTAAGGACCAAGGCTGTGTTTGAATGAGTGGCTGGCAGGGGAAAGTATCAGCACTCCCTAAATTCAGTCTCTTTTGTAAGAACCCTCTTAAACCTGTAATCTCTTGCATTCTTGAGGGTTTGATTATTACCCTTAAAAAAAAAAAAAAAAGGCCCTTCAGTTTTAATATGACTATTTTTAGCAAATATCCACAGTGAGGGAAGAAATATGTCAGTGTCCCAGCAGTTTCAGGTGAACAGAAGACACCAGCAGTTCAGCATCTAGACAGCATCAACATCCTGGCAAGCATTCCCCACCTGCTGGACCAGTATGGTCTGAAATGTGTGGTTTCAAATCCAATGGCCACTTGTCTCTGGCAGGTTTGTCCTGCACTCTGTCCACAGCCAGGCCCCCTAATCCCTTCCCTCACCCTGATACTGATGATTTTCTGTACCTGCAGTGAATCAGATAACAGGGTTAGGTAAAAAAAACCCCAACAATTATTAGTTCTCAAGAGGTTTTTTTTCTAAACCAGTGTGCTGAAGGGGTGAAATGAGCCCCAGTTCCATCAGGAACTAGGGGAGGGGAAATGGTAGCTGTCACACACCTTTCTCATCTGGACAGTCTGTGGTGATGGCCACATGAGTCTCAGCCAAAGGCTGCAAATAGGGTTTGGGAGAGGGTTAGGATTAAAAAAGCCACAAAGCCTGGAGCTCCATGGATACTAGAAGTGAAAAGTCATGCCAAGGGGAGCACAGCACTGCCCCAACATTGCTCCCTCCACACTGCTTGCATCTTGACTACCCATGGTGGCAGGGCAAAGGAGAGAAACCGCCCTTAAAGAATGGTATCATGACAAGTTGGTTGAGCTACCTCAGATTGTGACTGGGAAAATGCCTGCAAAACCCCTTGTTTCCTAACTTACTCTCACTCAGCATTCTTCTGATGTAAGTATTGGGAAATACATACACAGATGGAATTAACTGAATTAATAGATTTATTTCTAATGGATTCATTGTTAACTGGCTTGTGAATTGAAACTTCCATGGAGACAGAGAATAAGTTGCCCTTGGAGTCCTTTCAGAAAGTAAAGTTGGTCCTTGGATTCTAAAAGCTTGTGAAACTGCCCTAAGGACATTTCTGTTTGAGAAGTTTAGGTCTGATGGCTCTGCACAATAAGTCAGCAGAGCCGTTTCTTTGTTACTCTGAGTAAAGCAAGAGCATCAAGTAGATGCCCAGGTAAGAGGAATGCAAAGCACCATGCCAACAAAAGGTAATTAATCTGTGTCTGACAGAAAAATCCCTTCAGTCTGACATTGAAAATAGGGTTTAATATTCATTGATGGCAGCAAAAATATCCCAGGATGGCAGAGGATACACCTGGAAGGGATATAAACAAGCTAGGCAGAATAACTCAAAGCTATGTACCATACCCTGAGGTGGAAGGAATGTGAAATAGAGCACAAGCCTTGTGTGGAGATGGGAAGGAGGCCTTAAATGAATGTCCTTTATATACATGAAAGTCCTGGATAGAGGTGTTGAGTGGATTCAAACCTCTTGTACAATGCGCCCTCTATCACTTATCTTCCCCCTAAAATTTGTGTTCCAGAGGTCCCTGTGATTTTTAGTGCCCTCATCTCATCCTCTCCTGAACCAAACCAGCCCATTCACAAGTCCTTGTCCTTCCCATGCTAGAGCTCAGATCAGCTCAATACCTTGGTACAGACTAACCATTTTTATTTTGTCGTTGAACTGATTTTCCTCCAACTTAGTGAGTCAAATCTGCAAACTGAGGAGTCCAAACAGTGTCAGAAGTACTCATGAGATGCTGCTGGGGATTGTGACTTTTCTCCTTTACTGAAAGTGATACCTTGGATCCATGGCAGTGCTGCTCTTATGTGCCTGCAGCTGCTGCCATGACAGAGTGCTTTTGTGAATTTAAACTAAGGGATTGGACAAAGAATCAGCTAACCTAGAGCACAGCACTATTTTGTTAGCATTGAAACCTTTCTACATTTTTCACCAGATCTTTATAACTTGTTTAAAAGTACATTGCTTAGATATGTCATTTTAACCTTGATGTGTTTCTGTCAGCTTTTTTTTTTTCCCCTGCCTATATTTCCCTGCTTGTAAATACAGAATGCAGTGCTATCCAATCCTACTTCAGTTCTACATTTCCAAGCAATTGTTGCTCAGGCTGGGGCCTATACTGTCCCCTTATCCTACTGAGGCAATGTTGTCCTGTGATCACCCTAAGCCAAGGGCCAGCCAAGTGCTGCTTCCACCAGCTGAAGAGATCAGCCTTGTACAACACCAACCTCTGCACAGCCTGACTCCTCATTCCAGCTGCTGCTTGAGGGAGCCTCCTCCCTCTGCCTGCACCACTCAGGCAGGACAGAACCACACTTGAATACTTGTAGGGTGAGGTGGAAACTACATGAAGGTGTTGAGACTCTGACATTCCCTAGAACTGGAGTTCCTGTGTTCCTAGTTGATATTTTTACAGGGAAATAATTTTCATGGGTTAAAAGCTAGAGGAGCTTAGATGCTTATTTCATTAACCCCATTTTCATGGCTTAGAAGCCTGGGGAGCCTAGAGCAAATACTTGAACATGATGTAGAGTCATCCTTCCTTTCTGAGCATACCCAAGAGCTCTCTACCTGTTTTGTTGTTTTCACTGGAAAAAACATTCATTGCTTTCATTGAAAGGGCACCCATGAGAAACAGGGAACTAAAGGCAAAGTACATAGGACACAGCCAGAGCCAGAGAGAACAAATGAATCAATGGCACCATCAGGGATTTAAGGATTTTGATCTCATGTTGAACTAAGAAGGATGCTCTCAGTTTACTGACAGAGGAGAGAGCATGAGAACAACTCACTGTGTGTGCTGAGCAGCAATGCTGATTTACTCTAGCTGAGGATCTACACAATTATTCCTCTACGTAGAGGAGAAAGAAGAGCTTGCAATAACTCTCTGCAATTCCCTCTGGACAGATGAGTACTATTTGTTCCCCCTCCTTTCTGAAAATTCCCCTATATTCCTTGCCCAGATCTCTCAAGCATCCTCCTGTGTGATGCTAGAGTGATCCTGTTATGTGATGTCAGACATATCCAGCATTTCAGGGAGGATGGGGAAGGGGCTGCAGTGGGGAACAGCAGCTGTGGAGGCTGGTGTACTTCCTGTGGCAGTGTGGTACTGCAGTGCCTCTCCCACCCAGGCACCATGGAACAGAAGACACTCAGGACATTCAGCTCATCTGGCCCAGGAGGGCTTTGGGGAAGGAAACAGCCAGAGTACTTTGTCCTACACACAAGGTATGGGACAACTGGCCTGCTGCAAGGAACAGTGAGGCAATTTGTGTTTCACATTTTAATCACCAGCCTCTATTGTCATACCTCCCACCACCACTGCTTGCAAAAGTCTAAATCTGCCAGGCTTCCTTTATCCCTAGATATTTTCTGTATCCTTGAGGAATATCTAAAATATGTGGGCTTCCTCCAGCCCTGTGGGTGAGTACTCTTTCTTTCCCATGGATGTCTCTTCTTCTTAAATATCACAGAAAAACATAGACATGAACAGAAACAAGTCTGTAGTGTTTTACCATGGAAGCCAGCCCAAGAGGTAAATATTAGGAGGGACCACAGGTCCCCATGGGCCCAGAAGATCTGCTTGGCTCAAACTGCTCTGACATCTCAGTGCTGTGTACCTCCATCAGATGCTTCTGTCCCTGAGCAGCATTAGAGGGATGGATGGCTATTTGTTCTGGTTTGAAAGCAAACTGGCAGGAGAAATGAACCCCACTCAATTACCTTAAGAGATTTCAGGTCAGAGTTACAATTTACTAGAGAGATTACAATAAATGCAACGATACAGAGAAAAACTGGCTTAAGCCCACCAAGTCAGAGTACAACCTGTTGGTCAGGGTGCTGGCCACATTCCTGTTGAAAGCAAAGGTCCTGTGAAATTGCTAGTCCTCCTCTGGATCCGTCGAGTGGTGTTGGTGGTGTCCCGGGACTCCAAACCCAAAGATTATATACCCTCAGGTTCAGGTGGGAATGCTCAGTACCTCCCCCAGGGCAGGGAGTTTCACAGTGGAATGATGTAATCCAGTGAGTCATGGGGTACTTTGGGAGTCCTTGATGGTCCAAGTTCTTGCAGCTGTCTATTCCGGTGGTGCCATTGAATCCATGAATGCCCATTAGAGGAGATGATCCCCTCAGGATGGGTGTAACTGTGCTGGTGCTTCCCCCAGAGGGAGTTATCACAGCTGAGTCATTTGTGAAGAATAAGAAACACTACCCTGCCTTGCAGAGTTTGCCTCTTTTTCCTTATCTCATTTAACACCCAGCTTGTAGCCTGAGGTGTCAGGTGTGCACTGGGCAGCTCCTGCAAACCATCCATCATCAATAGTTCATCAGAAATGGCCTAGAGGGGAGTAGAATACACAGTTTTGTTACACTCCCACAGGGCTAAACTGGCACTCTACTTCTCTAACCAGGACACCATTGAAAAAGGGAAGGGGGGAAAACTGACTGCAAGTTTTAAAGATGTTGTTTCCTGAAACCCTTTCCTAGATTTCCTGATCTTTATGTTTTAGGGTGCGCCTATCTCAGTTTTCCTTTGCTGCCCACAGAGGCATCTCCTGTTCTCTTTCACAGTTCAGCTCTGTTGCATGCCATGAGCCTGGCACTGCCACCTGGCCCCAGGGAGCTGGCTCAAACCCTGGGCTGTGAAGAAACCCAGCCAGTGTCTGAACACAGAAGCTTTACCTTCAAGAAGCATGGTGTTATCTAAGGGCAGAAGTGAATTTGAGGGGTATCATCTGTGCTTTCAGTGCGTTGTTCACGTGGAACCACAGAGAGTACACAGCACTTCACATCTCCCACTCCAGGCTGTGTCTGGGCATTGAGGGGCTTGGCTTCTGTAGCAGAGCAATGCAAACACAGCCTGCTTTATTGCAAGTGAGATTAGGAGCTCACAGTCTACTGGCAGTCTAATGAGAAAAAATTTTGAGCCAGCATTTTGGACTTCACCCCTCTCCCCATTCCTGTTTTGGCCATCTTCAGGCAAAGACATACTGCTCAGCTGGCTGAGCTTAACCCTCTGCATGCCCATCTGTATCCACTCTGGGTCTGCTTTAAATCACTTTAGTTGTATTCAGTTCCTTAGTGAGCTATGATGAATTGGTGTGGCTTTACTGTCACCAGAGAATACGTTCACGCTTTATTTTGGTTGTTCCAATTAACTCTTTCTCTCTTTCCCCTCAGCTCTTCTCTTGGAGCCTTCTGCACTCCAGGTTTTCCTCCCACTTGGTCCCTGAGTGGTTGTGACAGCCCATTTGCTGAATTTTAGCATCTACAACAAGGACGATGGTGGCCCGACCCAGCTGTGCCCCTGCTCAGCCATTCTCACCTCTGCCCTCTGTTCCTTCCTCACATGGCCCTTCCTGCATCCCATGTCTCCTCCTGGCCTCTCCCCCCAGCAGAACTAGATCACCTGGAAGATGTTTTGACAAGCGCTAAATGGAACTCCTCGCAAAACTGAGTCAAAATCAACAAATAATTTTGGCTGGGGGGAAAAAAAAAAGTTGTGAAGAGAAGGAGGAATTTTGAAAATGCCATGCAATGTCAGTTAGACATGTGCAAAATGAGATGTTCCATTTTGGAAAAGCCTAAATCACATCAAAGATTTTCTGACTGACTTCAGACTTTCAAACAGCATTCCAATCACTGGACTCCAAAACAGTGGGTTTTGATAGTTGACTAGCAGTTCTGTATTTAAAAAAAAAAAAAAAAAA
>VZSE01002177.1:470736-500829 GCA_013398275.1 Promerops cafer | reverse complement strand
AAAAAAAAAAAAAAAAAAAAGACTTGTGGAAGATTCAGAAGACAATGTTTTCTCTTGGCCTGAGCAAAAAGGCCTCAGGATGACCTGAAACACCTTTACTTTTGGGTTTTCACTTTTTTATTTTGAGAAAAGTATATGTAAAGCTTTCTACTTGATCCAAACAATCCCCTCTACCTCTGCAGTATTCACCCCAGTGAAAAGACACACTAAGAAAAATCCTCTTTCACTCAGTCCAAGCCATGGCCTTGATTTCTACCATTTTAAACAGAATTTTGTACAGCTTCTTTCATCTTTGGAACAGAGGCATCTCCCCAAGACAGATTGTCTTTGCTGGTCTAAGAGTCGCCTTTGAAAATCCACCCAGTAGGCACACCTAGAGTTTAAATATAAGGTGAAGAGATTTTAAGTTAATGTAATGCACTTTTAATGCAGCCAAGCCTAGAGGTAACAGCTTTCAGCACAATGCCTCACTCAGAAAATGAAGCGGGTGACCCACTCCATTGAAGTTTGAAATTAAAATGGAAATGAACTTCTTCACTCATCCATCATGACACCCTCACCTTAAAAAAGCTTCAGTCATCAAGAAAAAAGATAGGATGTATTTTTTTAATTCTGTTTCCATTATGCTGTGAGTAAATTTTCATGGAAATTCTGAGAAATCACTTGGGAGAGAGCCCAGAAAAAGAAGGCAAAGGAGGATGGATTTTAAGTAGTTTATAGGAACTTGAAAGAGAAGACTCTCTGGTTCATTTCTGAAGTGCAGTGCCACTTCCTCCAGCCAGGAATAGTCGTGGCAGCGTCCTGGCATTCCAAGCAGTCAGGTCGGGACCTGCTGTGCAGGGCATGTGCCTGACCTGGCTTGACCACGGGCATTGTTGCTGAAGGCAAGGGTGACAAAGGGCAGCCAGCAGCGCCCAGAGCCACAGCCATAACCTGGCTGCTGCATCCCCAGGCAGTGCCTGCCCACCCCAGGGCTTGCAGGCTGTCACTGCTCTGCTCTGGCACAGCAGTGACTTGTGCTATCCCATCTGCATCCCATTCTGCACATTAGGGATTGCAGTGTGGGCTCATCTTCACCACACAAAGGTGTCAGCAGAAAATGTGACTTCAAAGGCTGGAAATGCCCTGCCACTAAGCCAGAAGTCTGACTGCAGGGTCTCAATCTGGCTCAGAGCCGTAATGTGCAATCCTGTGAACCATTTGTGGCATTTCTTTTCCTCCAGCATCTCTTTGGTGTCTCTCACCACTGCTGCTTGCTAATTAGCAAGCTTATTGTGGGTTGCTTGCTTCTTTTGAAATGTGCTAAGACACACAGTTCTGGAAAAAGCACACTGACAAACTTGAAACACCTGTAATTATCTGCAGTAATAGCTACAACTTGGGTCCAATGGCAGGGAGCCACGCTGTACCACGTACTGTGTCACATCCTCTGCCTATGAGCAGGCAGATGTCCCTCCCCTGCCTCCCAAAGCACCTTCCCCACAACCAAACAGCACTTGGCCCTCCACAGCAAGGAGTGCTCAGCACAGCCAGGCAGCAGAGACGCTTCCACACCACGCTCACAAGTGTGTTTGTTGCTACAGGGGATGATTGAGTACAGCTGCCAAGAATCACCAGGGAATCTTTAAACTCCACAGTTAAGAGAATTTCGCTGCCTTCCTTGTCATTTCCTCGTTAGATCTGAATCCTGTAGGACTTAGTCAGGACCCACCCCATCTTTCTCGCCTGGCCCACAGTGCTGAAATCAAACGCAAACACTGTGAAACCTGAATCACTGTATGTCTCCTTAATCAAACTTCAGGGCACAGGCAGTATGACACAGAAAACCACTTCTGGAGAAAACAAACATTGTGTTTTAACCAGCACCAGCCTCCTCGCCTGATAAGGAGGATACCAGCTTGTAGGTTCTTCCATGTTCTTCCAACCTACGCATCAGCCCCTGCATCCTTGCTCAGATCACACAGCATCTGCATGATCTGAATCACACAGGCAGGGTTTATTCATTGTCACATGGCTGGGGAAAACCCACACTCATCACTTGACATATCTACAACTTAATCCAGGGCAATGGAGAGACCGATGATTTAGGCAGCAGTTGGAAGCTCCCTCTCTGGAAGCTCTTGTGGGACATGGGGACCTGATCAGCTCAGGCCTCCAGGAAGCTCTGTACCAATGAGTGCACCAGCCATGTCAGCACAAAATTGAGCATCCTGAAAAATGCTTTATCTGAAACACAGAAGATTAACAGGACAGTTGAACCCAAAGAGCGAAACATTCTCTGCCCCTCATCTGAAATGGGCAGCAACACTCTTTGATCAGTCTAGAAAAAAAGAGCTCCATCTCTACCTTAACAGGGTGGCCAGCCTGCCTGCTCCCTCCTGGAGGTGCACCCTTAAACCCTCTCAGCTCCTTTAGCTGGATCCAGCTGCAGTGTTAACTGGGGCTAGGCTCTCGGGCTGATTCTTGTCACCTGTGCCATTCCTCTTCACTAATTTAAAAATACTGGTATCCTCCATTACTCTTTGCTGGTGCAGCTTTCTGTGAGCCCACGGAGTGGTTCTGACATGGTGATGAATTGCACAGCTCAGGCTACGCATCACAGCCTGGTGAAAGTGCAAGATGGAGGAGAAGGTGAGGCAGGAGTTCTACACTTGGCATTTGCAGCATTTGCCCATCCGTGAAACGCAGTGATCTGGAAAGGGATGGTGACATTTCTTCATCACCCCTGAGCTATGTCTGTGCCTCTGGGCTTGCCTTGCTCACACCTGAATCACCCCACGATGGTTGCTTGCATTCCCCTTCCTGCTCTCTGCCAGGTTCTCGCCTGGGCCTTGGAGCAAGTGAAGACATTGTCCCGTGTGGGCACACACCAGTGACCACCTACAACACCTCTGCACATCCTTGCCAGTGCCAGTGCAGCCTTTGTCTCACAGGTGTGTGACCATGAAGGATGCAGTGTTTCCATCAGAGGGTGTCAGTCTCTCTGCTGACCAGGGCCAGCCACCATGTCAGAGGGAGGACAGTGAGGCACAGAGGCAGGAAGGGATGCTCCTCACTGCATGGACTAGGGCAGGAGGCTGGGAGGGTGGCTGGCCACACTGTGCCTCCCTGTCTTGGGTCTGAAGCCATGTGGCAGCAGATACCCTGCATGATCATGGCCCTCATCTCGAAGGGGCAAGAGGGGCCAAGTGGTGATTGGAGGTGCCTTGGTCCTGCAGCCCATGGTGCTGGGGCTGAGCTACAAGCCAGGCTAGGACCTCCTGCCTCTCTTCAACAGCCCCCTGCCACTGCCCTGGGTCCTGCTGGACCAGTCCAAACCTCACCTCTGGGTCTTTGACCACAGTGTAATATCAATCCTTGCAGCCAAAAGCATTTTGGAACATGTATGTTTAAGCACCTGGCTAAAACCCTCATGGCAAAGGACCAAATCATGTCACCTATCCTCTTAATATAATTTAATATATATGGTGTGCATACATTCAATAGTCCAAACTCACACAGATTCACCAAAATAAACAGAAACAGCTGATACTTGACAGCTGTTTCTTCAGATGGCATAACTAAATTTTCTTATCCTTTAATGTTTGTCTTTAATAGAGAAACATGATTTAATTACACCTGTACTTGCAAGGCAGCTTAAATTAATTTTATAAAATAAACAGTGTAAAATTCCTTTACCTAAATTATCTGTAGATTACTTTTGATTCTTTATCTCTGTTTCTTCTCAATTACTTGTCTTCTTTTCCCCTCTCACATTATCTTAAAATGTAATTTTTCCTTTGTTCACCCTCCCTCTCTGCCTTCCTCTCTTCTTCACTAATTCTTTCTTTCTTTCTCTCTTTCTCTCTTTCTCTCTTTCTCTCTTTCTTTCTCTCTTTCTTTCTCTCTTTGAAATAATAAAAAATTGGATTTATTTATTGTTTTTCATCTGGCTGTCCTAAGGAAATAAGATAGGAGACAATGCAGTCTGGCCATCAGTCTCCCTAGTTTCTACAGTGAAAGCCTCAAACATAACAAATTCTTACAAGTTGCATGAAAACCAATGATCAAGTGAAGATATTCAAGCTAGGACTGTGCTGAGGGGGAGGCCACAGCATAAATTTAACAGTTATTTTTCCTGTTCAGTATGCAGTCGAGCCAAACTGCAAATGGGGATCAGACACATGATCACTGTGCTGTTTGGGCTCTTGAGTGGATATAGAGACAGGGACAGTAGGTACAAATTTACAGGAACTCACATTGCATTCTTTCTGCTGCTCACTGCACAACTTGCTTTCTGTATTTCCTAGAATACATTTTATTACAGTAAAAATAAACAAAACCTCTGCTACATCTGGTTTATGATGCGGGGGGAAATGCTGGCACTGAGAAAGGGAAAACATAGGAATGACAGAACATGGAGAAAAAGGTTTTGGGACTAAATGCTGCCTCAGAGTTGTGAACAAAGAAACTTTTTCCTGCTGTTTCATTCCTGTTTTGTTCAGAGAAAGAGGGTTTCATATACCTTCAGTGTAAATAAAGCAGGGCTGCAATAAGAAAATACAGGGCTCCATTATTAGCTTTTTCCTCCTAAAGGAAGCAGTCCTCGGGACATTTAAAACTGGCTAAAAATACGAGTCAAAAAGGGATAATAGCTTTGTGAAGTGATCTAAAATGATCCCGACATTGCACAGGCCTGGTGTGTGTGCATTATCTTAACACTCCACTGGTGTTTATTTTATATGTGTTGTCACGTCAGAGCTCTGACAAGGCTTGAGCTGAGTTTCCATTCCCCTGGAAACACTTAACCCTCCCAAGACCAACAGCCCTGCTCAAATGAACAGAGATCAGCCTAAACATCCTCCCATTCTCTTGACCTTTCCCCATGCCCACTGTCTCCCCCCACCCCACAGTACACCTTCTGGCAATCCTGTCCTCCAGTGGCATCCAAATTGCAGTACTGATGGCTCCAGAACACTAAACTGAGGCCTAGGAAATTCCCAGTTGTACTTTGAACTATGAAATGTTAATGGCTGAGAAACCTTGGGTTCATTGTTTTTCCGGTTTTGAATTTCCATGTTGGTCTTTTTTGTTATATTTGTATCTTTTAACCTAAAAAGTCTGCTTGCTTCTCTTCTCTTCTCTTCTCTTCTCTTCTCTTCTCTTCTCTTCTCTTCTCTTCTCTTCTCTTCTCTTCTCTTCTCTTCCTCTTCCTCTTCCTCTTCCTCTTCCTCTTCCTCTTCTCCTTTTTTGTCATCTAGTTCATGGCTTCTGGGGTCTGGGTTTTAGAAAAGCAGCATCCCAGGCCACAGATAAAAGTTGTGATAAAGATTGAGTGGTACTGGCATCTGTTTTAGTACACTTATTCAGCGATTCCTGCTCTTGTGGCTGTCCCTAGCTGACAAAGAGCTTTTCTGACTCCCAACATCACACTCTTTACCCTCCTTGGGATGAAGAAAATTTTTGATGGGGAATCCTGATATCCCCATGTCTCAGATTTCAGATGTCTTTTGCCTCATGGATGTATGGGGCACTGTCTGGTGACTGAAGTGTTAAGGACGTTTCCTTTATTGAATTTTATTTTCATTCTGTCTGTCTCTACTCTTCCCCACCCCACACCCCCTCAGGATTTTATAACCTCCATGCTCTATTTTGGCTAGTGATGTCAGAGGCAGAGCAGTTACCATGGAGAAGGGGACAGACTCCACTGAGATGGACACAAACATAGCCTAAATGTACAGCAAACTTGTGATTCATCAGCCAAATTGCGTGTCATCATTAATGACTTGCAAAAGGGGTCACTGATAATTTTTCATTTTAATGTATGTGGTGGTGGACAAGTTTATTAATTACTTAATGAAAGACTGGCTAATGTTTACATCAGAAAAAGCCACAACACATGTTATTAATGAATAAGGGGAACAATATCAGGCACCCTCTCAAGAATGGTTACAAGAACATGGCTATAGAAACCAAGCTGGGGGCTGGAAATTTTCACTAAAAGAAAACACAATTACTCATTGCACGCTAGGATCAATGTCACAATGATGCACAGAAAATGCAAGGAGCTCCTTAA
Source organism: Promerops cafer (assembly GCA_013398275.1). Taxonomy (NCBI): domain Eukaryota; kingdom Metazoa; phylum Chordata; class Aves; order Passeriformes; family Nectariniidae; genus Promerops; species Promerops cafer. The sequence continues at coordinate 494,774 of VZSE01002177.1, read as the reverse complement.
ATGGTGAGGAGAGAACAAATCCAATGGCACTAGGTTGATTAAAGGGCATCTCTATGAGGATGCACTGATGTATTTCAAAATATTTCTGCTTTTCTTTCTGTTGTTTTGTTATTCCTGGTGTTTGGCTTACTTCTTAAGTTTTGCTTATTATGTGAAATATTTCACTCCTGCATAACCCTCTTTTCTCAACAGCTGTTTAAACTTTTTCCTCTTCCATCACTCTAGGAATGTTTTCATAAGGTGAATGCTCCACAGTAACCTTTGCTCGCAAATGAAGGGGTAAGCTCAGTACCAGGAGAGGCTCTAGGAACACCATTTGGCTCCAGAACACTGTGACTTGCCATGTGTTCTGGAGCCAAATAAGTGTCTAAGATCAGTGAAAAATCCTATATACTACCTAGATTTAGAAAAAGCAGTTCAGAAACTCCAAGAAACCCTTTTTTGGTCATAGAATTCAGCACTGAGATGCTCTGCAAAAGTTTTCTATGAAAATAGCTTCGCATATTATTTCATAAGAATAGGAAATATTCTCATCTTATAAATAATAACAGAGTTGAGAGCTATTTGTTTTCTCAATTTCCTTTACGATTGGGAGGCTTTTTTGCTCATCATGAGGGTGCTGGGAGTATTTATCTCTCTAGCAATACAGAGGCTAAGCTGAAACGCCAAATTCAGCTCTAGCTCACAATCCAACATAGGCAGAACAGCATTCAGTTCATTCTTGTATAATTCTATAGTGTTTTGAAAACTGTCAAGTATAAAAATGTAGTTAAAATGACAGCACTAAGAGCTCTCTCGATCTTGGCAAAAAATGCTCATTATTGCTCCAGTGGAATTTCTTGATGAGGTGTTATGGTAGCTGTAACTGGCTTCTTCGGTGCTTATTGAACACAGTCACCCAGAAGCATTTCCTGGCTCAGGAATTCCTGTAACTACTGATTTTCAGAAAGGTTCTTCTGAGGCAACACCACTTAAGACTTACCCTGCATGCTATACTCTTCCTTATGCAAAACTGGCTGCTGGAAGAGGCAAAGCAAAGTTGGGTCTCAGGCTAGCACCACCACGTCTTTCTTTACTTTACATTCACCTTAGCTCCACTGGCATGAATCACATGAACCTGCCTTGGAAATTATGGAGTTGTAAGGGCTCCCACCCCTTCAGGATCCAGGATTCTGGAGAGCGCTCTTCCAAGAGTACAGCACGTACACTACCCTTGTCCCTAAATGTCCTGACCCCTCTCAACTGAGCTTGTTCTCTGCCATGGAGCTGGGAGTCCTGCTCAGGAGAGAGAGGTATAACACCCTTCAGAAACACATCCCACCCTGCCAGAGCAGGGAAATTAAAAATGGGGAGGAGAAAAAAAAAAAGAAAGAACGGAAGACTCCCAACTGTGCTGCAGTACAAAGGAATATCTTGTTCTTTTTGAGATCCATATGGGAAACTTAAAATGAATTGGTTTGCTTTATGGATTTTTAGCTCTGAAGCCAAGCAACCCATGTATTAAAAAAAATGTGGAATGGGAGATCCTGACACAGATCTGAAGTTCCAAGAGAAGAAGAAATATATCTCATTTTTCCGCATTTGTTTCCTTTCCTCATCTCCCATCTCCCAGCTAAGGGAGCACCCCCTGCAGAGTGCTTTTAATTAAGCAAAACCCATTTGTTTAATGTCTGGAACTCAGGGAAGCAGGAGTAAACATTCCCGTGATATACCAATGTAAGTTTATTTAAGGATGGGAGTTTGTAATGACCAAATCACATCTTGTACTCAAACTCCACTTAAATAATCAGATTGAGAGTGCCCAGAGACTGCCTGGGAGCTGTTTTTAGAAGAAGAAATGTTTTGTTCTGTTATCTGAGCTGTCCCAGGACAATTCTGCTGAGAGGATTTGTTACCAAAGGGTGTCCTAAGTGGGTACTCATGGAATGACCCCTCTGTGCAAACTGAGAGAGAGCCATGAAACACAGCATGACAAAACACTGTTGTGGAAAATCATCTCATTTTTCCCTTAATGTGTTTAGAAATTACCTATTTTATTCCTTCCAAGATGAATCTTCATTCAATCCACCTTCACGAAGCCATCTTCACCAATCTCAACTCCTGGATTTGGTAGAAAATGAAGAATTGAAAATTAAAAAGTTTTTTTTTTTTCTTCTGAAATCCCAGCATTTTTCTTTTCTCTGTGAGAAAGCAAACAATACTACCGCGAAGTTTTGCAAAAAAAATCCTAATTTTTTTTGATTCCACTAAAATTTTGCATTTGCCGACCAGCTGTGCCTGCCAGTAAAGACCCCTGCCTGTGCCCCACTCCATCCCATTTCTGCTGAAATCCACCCTCCTCAGGGTGAGATGGCACTGGCTGAAAGCTCTCAGGGCAATGGTTTCCAAGAAGGGAGACTCACGGTGGCCTCAAAACGAATCATCTGAAAGTGGTCACTGCTGCGTGTCACAGCTTGCACGCTCACCACAAATTGGCTCTGGCAAATCAAGTGTGGCTGACCTTTTTCTGAGTGAGTCTTTTATTTCTGTGTACCTGTTGTTGCCTGCTCCACTCAGCGGTACTCCAGCTCCAGCCTGATGGCCTCGATTCTCAGAGATAATGCTTCCCACCTCCTTTCTGATTTCAGGTGGTCCTGGGTGTTAATCAACATGCTTTCATCTCTTTCTGCTGTCTTCTGCACATTCCTCTGGACCTGGGAGATATGCTGCCACTGTCTCTTCAAAGCAGCAGTGTCTTCAGGCTTGGGGCTGGGTGCAAACCAGTCCTGAGAGGAGATGCTGGCCCTCCTGCTGGGAGAGATGAGAGATCTGTTGAGGAGAGTGACTGGAAAACCCATTCTACCATTGCATCTCACACTGGGTGCTAGCAAATGGTCACAGGCCAGAGCACAGCCAAGGTAGCGGCCCCCAGGGATGCACACGAGATGGAAGAGTGCGGCCCTGCCACTCCTAGGGCACAAGAACAGCTCTGCCCTGGTTGCAAATGCTGGGATGTATCCAGTCCTACTGCCTCGGGGGTGTCACAGTATGCCTTGTTGGACAAATCGCTTTTAGGTGGACAGCAAAGTCCCAGGAGAAGCTCCTGCTAACCAACACCTGCTCTCGCCTCCTTCATCTGCCCCTTATCCTTCTTTTTGGCACTGTCAGTGATGCCACCCTCTCTGCTCTATCACACATGTACCAAAATCCTGTGTGACCTTCAGCTCCTTCTGCCCTCTCCTCCTTCCCTGACCTTATAACAAATTCCTGCAGTTACAGTTCAGCAGACCGGGGGTGGCAGGGCCTCATTCCAGCCCTGGCACTGGGGCTGCTTCTCTACACACACTATAAACAGTGCTTTCTGCCAATTGCTGAGACCAGAAAGCAGGGATTCATTCAGTCATAAGACCCCTTCCTAAAAAAAAAAAAGTATGGTGAGAAATATGAGCCATTTTCCTATTCTGGGATGTGGGAAATTGCAGGTCTCCCTGGTTATTTATGCTGGTAGTGTTTCCAGCCAGCAGTTCTCAAGGGTGTTGAGAAGGAGCTACAGTATCTTTTGGTTGAGCAGCACAGTAATTTACAACTTACAGATGAGTGCACACACACAAAAACTTGTGCACATATCAAAGCCCAAGCACCAAAACTGCAGGCAACCACGGGGCCACACTGCAGAAACCTTCCTGACAGGTCCTGTGAGGAGCTGTCAGAGGTAATGGCATGTGGTCATCTTCACCATCCTGGGAAAAATCCACGTCACCAGGCTCTGTCCTGCAAGGCAACTTCTGCTGCTGCTGATCAGGTCCCCTCTGGACAGAGTGAGTCAACTCTGAGCAATAAAGTATTAGCAAAGCAACCACCACGGATCCACTGGGACTTCTCTAGAAAACCAGTTCTGCTTCATTCCCACCAATTCGAATTTACTCATCCCTACTAAGAGAAACTACAACACAAGTGAAAAATATTAACATAACCTGAAACAAACCTTCACTCCTTATCTGAACACCCTACAAAGAACCTACTCCCTGAAAGCCTCCACTGCTGGGGCAAGTTGACTGGCTTGGGCTGGGGTACACAAATCTACTTTCAATGCCCTGCTCTCACATGCTGACTCTGATACCCTTATACCTTGTACACAGAGAGGAGACAGACCCATTCCACACAAACAACAAAATGTGGTGGACAGGATCATGGGCAGTGCAATACTTTAATTTTGGTTAATGATGCTTCTCTATGCTTTTTCTTACATAGATTGAGAAGAGGTTTCTGTCTAAGTCTATAAAGTGTGTGGCTCAGAAATACATTTAGCCCTCATGGCACAAAATAAACCTCCTAAATGGGGTTGCTGTTGGCTTGAGCACTTACTTGTCTAGTAAACTGGAAAAATCTCAAATGTACTAATGATTATGGATTTTGTACCATTTCTTTATTAAATAATCATGTCATTAATCTCAGCAAAACTGCCTCAGACCTCAACAGGCTCAGATCAAGGGATCCATTTGAAGTGAATATTTAGAGTGACCTCACGTTCTTTCCATTTATTTTCCAGATCCCATCTCCATCTGCTGGGTACATACCATACCTTTCCCTCTATTGGCATGGCTCTGTACAAGCAGCAGATAAGAAAGAGTAATTAGGTGGAGTGGCAGAGAGGAGTTCCATGAGGGATGAAGCTCATAGCCCTGCAGTCCCAAATATCATAGGCAGAGAGCAGTGCTGTGAAGAAGAACCTGTCACTGGGCATGGGACTGACTCCCTTCCTTGAGTCTGCTGCAGTTGTGGAGGCCAGGAGAAGACAAGGCAGGTGTAGGAGTGGAGGCTGGGGAGCTGGGACTGAGCAGAGCATGCCCTTATGGAACAGCTGGCATTTCTCTGCTTGCCTCCTCAGAGGCAGCTGTGTGTTTTGTCTGAAGCCAATCTCTCACTGGAGCTGCTTGAGAGCAAGCACTGAAGAGCCCCTATTGTAAAAGCCACACAAAAACACAAAGGAGAGAGCCCAGAGTAAAAAATATTTCCATAATAAAACTGTCAAGGGAAAATGAGAGACTAGAAACCTCTGTACTGCCAAGTAATTAGGAACAGTGACTCCTCTCTCTGAAGCACTTGAGATAAACTGTGTCCTTGGAGAGGAGCATTTGGGGTGAGATGCACACATGGACCAGGGGACTAGATCACCCAGGGAAGAGTGCCCAGGAGCTGCAGGGGATGGATATGAGGCTTGAGCTCCTGCCAAGGAGCACAGAAATTCCCACTTCCTTGTGGGTTTCCTGATGCTTCTCCCACAATTTCTCCAAATTAGGTTACTCCCACACAGCCTACAAGTAAGAGCAGCCAGCACTGGACCACCCAGGGCAGTGGGAAGGATGCTAAGGATGATGAAGCAGAACCCCAGATGATATGATGCAAGGGACTGTTGGGCAATTAGAGAAAAACTCCAGTGGACAAGGGGCAAAGGAAAGTCCCAGACGATGGTGGAATGTGATCTCTGAGTTCTGGCCCAGCCTGGGTGGGAAGTCCTCATGTCACTGTGCTCTGTGCATGCAGTCAGCCCAAGCTGGCACACGGGGGTCTGTCTGTGGCCTCGCTGCACCCGTAGTATGGTGGATCCTCAGCTGAGGTGTTTCTCTGCCAACAGAGGAGAGCTGACTTTGCCAAAGTTGTATTTGCTCTGGCCAGCTAAGAGAGCTGTCCCCATGCTTAGCTTTCCACCAGCAAGGAATGAAATGTGGTGTCAGGGCCCCAGGTTATTTCTCAGCTAAATACTGAGAATCTGCCTCCTTCTGTGAACCGTCTGGGTTCAGTCTTCTCAGCACTGGACCAGTGCCTGTTTCCCTGCTGCATCTCACAGTCCTTTTCCTACCCACACTGTTTTTACCAGAGGGCTGGTTGCCTGCAGCAGTGAAGAATAACAGCAGCAGATCACCAAAATTAAATTTCTCGCCCTCCTTCTACTCTTACTTCCCAGGTCACAGGAAGCCCTACCAACAAGTTGCCAAACAAGAATCAGGCCTTTCTAGGGCAAATGGTCATGAACTCCAGATCTGGATGGTCTTACAGACTCTCAGAGGAATTCAGTTCACATTTGGGTTTGCAAAGTGAGTCTGTCTAACAGGCACAGGAGTACCTTCAGGCTGATTATTCCTCTTCCTCACTGTAATTAGGAGAAGGCATCTAGCTGATGGAGAAAAATCATGTTTGGTTCAGCTCACGGAGCTGAATGAAAAAGTCTGTGTCCCCTGAAAACCACTCATGTACCTCATGGCTCAAAAGAAAGACTGTGGGACTAACAAGTGGACCCATATTTTTGAACAAATCACCTGCTGGTTTTAGCCCAGACACTGAGACATAGAAGTGCACCAAATGAAATAACAGATGAAACACAGATGTGGAAACCAAGACAACCAAGAACTGATGGAGTTCAAATGACAGAAATAACCCGAACAGATCAATACCAGACTAGGCAACCTGGAAGAACGTGTGGTCTCAAATACTCGTCTGTCAGATTGAGAGCAGAAGTTACCTTCATTTCAGAAGTGATGAAGTCATTCACATGCCAGGTGTAAAACACAAAATCCAGACCCTTGGCATCGTGCAGCTACCTGACAAAGGCATTAAGTTAGTTGGACTCATTTGAAGCACAGTCTTTTTATATTTTCAAAACGCCAAGTTCTGTGCAAGTATTCAGGCTGCCATGGCAACGTGGTACATTTGTTCCTGAGTGTCATTTCCCATCACAATTGGTTGGGATTTTTCTTCAGAACTTTGCCCAACTTCAAAACTTTGGTTGCTAAGGCAACATCTCTCTTTAAAGGGAAGTGATTGGCTCTGCCTATCTGCGCCAAGGCAAGGGCTCTTCTCTGAAGACCAGCGTGCTATGGCAAGGGCGGAGGTGTTAGGGAGGCTAAAAAGATATCCAAGAAAGCAGGGGGAGAGGAAGGAAGTGTGCTGAGAAGTGGCTGTGGAAGGGCAACACACGCCTTCATGTCAGGCAGGTGGGATGGGCTCTGAGTGGGAGGCTCTAGGCTTAGCACAAGGAGCTAATGTGCCCCATTACATCACTGAGGAGATTAAATGAGATCTCATTGAGAAAACACTTTACCTTTGATATATCCCGTGAGGATCTCATGGAGATGCATAGTGCTCACAAGACCTCTGCAAGAAAGGAATTTGTCACTAGGCTCGTTTGACAAAAAAAAGTGATGGAGGCAGAGACAGCTTGAATGAACTACTGAAGGTCACACAGTAAATTAGTGGCTGATACAGGAATAAGCCCCTAGGGGTGTTATGTTTCATTTGTAAGATCATCAGTCCTCTGATATTTAACTTATGCTTAAACAGAAACCCATTTTCCTTCTGCAGAGAAGCGCTGCAATCCCTTTTTCTCTCACTAACATATTACAGTCCTCACCTCTGCTATTTGTCAATGTATTTGGCTGAAATGCACTGAAGCAGGGATTACTTTCTTTCCAGATAGTGAGGCCCGGATCCGGACTCTTCCTGACATCCTGCTGCAATAAACGTGATCACCACGAACGATCGTAACAGACCTGGGCAACAGTTTGGGAACCAGCTTGGGACTGGGAAGTGGGATTGCCCCAGCATGCTTTACACAAGATCTCCCCTCCCTGCAGCTCCCACTAGCCCTCTGTTTCCCTTGCCTCCACCAGCACCCTGTGGTGCCCGGGGCCCTCTCACTGCTCCTTTTGCGCTGCTGTCACCTTCACATGAGGGAGGCCACAAAAGTGGCCAGAAAAAGCAGAGAAATTAACAAGCAGAGAAGTTACAGTCATTTGGATTGTACAGGTTTCACCTACCTTTTGCTGCTTGCTGTGACCCAGAACAGAACCACTCACATTCTTTTTCATGTCATAAGCAGGCGGATGACATGCTTTAAACAGATTACCACTTCAACAGGAGTTCTCCAAAGCCCTTGGCTCTTGCAATGCCTGTGAGCCAGCATCTCTTCCAGCCTGGAGGTGCACACAGGATGTGCTGCTGAAAAGCAAAGCCAATGAGTAAATATATTGGGTTGGTACCAGCAAAGGCTTGACCAGAGGGCACAACTGATTCATTAGGCCAGCTCTTGCCAGGTCTTAACTTTTCAGCCTCTGTCTCAGTGCCCCAGTTCCAGACTGATGGTGACTCTGATGCCTGTGTATGGGTCACTGGAGATTAGGCTTTGATTTCTTTCCATTTCAGCATTTCATAGCTGAATGCATACGCAGAGTCAGACACAAACCCACGGCCTGGATCACCACCTGCCTGTTCCAAATCTGGGTCAATGTAGCATTGAAAAACATAAACAGTCAACACAGCCCTGGCAGGCAGATGCAAAGAACAAAAGTAAACATGAGAAGTGCTCTTGATGTCAACAGAGAAACATACAGAGACAGAGGGCATCAAGCTTTATCTTTCTCTTGCATTTAATTGTCCTTGATGCTTCCTTCCCATGGACATTCAATTTTAACTGCCTCTTCCAAGGTGATGGAGGAGATCAAAAATGGCCTATGGTGATGGCATGTCTGGCAGAGAACCTCCTTGGAGCTGCATCATCCACATCCTGGGACATTTTCTTCTGTCCAAGGGACCACAAAAGCAGCCTGAGGAGGGACTCCCATGGTGATAATACTTTTGGGATTGTCTACACCCCAAGACTTCTCTTGCCTGGGCACTGACTCCAGGAATTTTCCCTCACTAGTCCTGGGTGTCTCATAGCCTTGGCTATGAACCCCAATTCATGTGGAGCAGCATTTGCTGAGGTTATGAGACCCCAAGGCACAGCATTGCCTCTGCTCTCCCATGGGAAACACAGAACATCTCTGGGGCACACGTGAACCAGGTGAAGAAGTCAAAGGAGGACCTAATAGCTCCTAAAATACTTCAGCACATGGCAGATGTTGAAGAAGACCTCAGGACCTCTTCCCTGCCTGCTGATCCCAGTGTGGGGGAACAAGTCCTCTCCCATGCTTTAGCATCTGAGAATTGCCTGGGAGTCTCCTATTCCCAAAGGCAGGACATTCAGCAGCTGCTGGACAGCCCAGCAAACAAACAAGCAACTTCTGCAAAGCATGTCTGGACATCAGCCATATTAACCATGAGTGCTGCTCTCCCCTGTGGATACAACAGCTGCCCATGGAAATAAACAGGAAACCACTTTATCCTCTAAGGAGCAAGAAAGGTGAAGGGGTCACGACTGTAAATTTTGTCCCTGGGTTTGGGGCGTGCAGAATGAGCCACAAACAAATAGGTCTTCTGTTTCTTCTCATAGAGGAGGGACTCAAATCCTGGGCTTCTCCTTCTGAGCTGGTTCTCTGACCTAGCATTACCCTTTTCTCCAGTGCAAGAGATGCAACAGCAGAAGCTTCACCCTCTTTGCATGTGATTTATCTATTACTATAAGTTGCATTTGTACCTGAATAGGGTACAGTAAAGCAATGTTGGTGCAGTGTGGCAGTAGTGATGTTACTGTGGAAACCATGATATTTTAATTGCCTGACTCAGGAGAAGACAGGTAAACAGACATTGTATTTCCCCCATTGCAGCAGCTATGCTGCCAAAAGGTCTGGACTGAGCATCAGGTATGTAGCACTCTGGCACTGAGCAGTTTGTGGTGCTGGCAAAACTGTTTTCCTCTGTGTCTTTGGTTCTCCCCAGCTCATGCCCTCACCCTTCACCTGCTGGAGCCACATGAATGGCAAACCTCCCAGACTGGTGACAGTCTCTGCACTCCTGGGCAGACCACCAAACACCTCCTCATTACGAAACACAAATGGAAGATAACTGATAATGTAGAATATCACCTTATTCTGGTGCAAGGGTCTAGGACAGTGATATTAGCTGTATGCTAGATGACCTGTCAACCATTTCTCTAAAAACCTTATAAATATCTTTAACATTATGCACTTAGCTCCAGAGTAGTGAAATATTGACGTTCACCTTTTTGATCATTTGTGTCAGAGTCCAAAAAGTACCAGGTGCAGTTTGAAACCTGACAGACTCTATCAAGTGAAGGACTTCCAGAGAGGAAGGATGCCAGTGCACCTATTTATAGATGCACATTGAAACTGCAGAGGTGCTGGGTGCTGATGGGCACACAGCGTGTGGCCAGCTATGGATAGACCTGCTTCCCACTCAGCAAGCAGTCCACGGGTACTGGGATCAAGGCAAGCAGGATAGTGCTCCTGCTTTTGTTCTGAGGGTCCAAAAGGATTATAAACCAGTGCTGCCTGACTTTCCTGGCCAGAGATCCGTGGGATTTCTGGCCAAATTGCCCACACACTAGTCTGAGAAAAAGAAAAAAAAAAAAGCATTATGAAAAAATAAAAAAGGGAGGCAAGATAAGGTGAAGATAAATAATGGGGAGAGGAGGTGGAGCACCTTGGCTGGGTGAAACCTGAAGGGCAAGGAGAAGAGGAATGGCCAGGAAGCAGCAGATGGTCCAGGGGGTGTCCTGTTCCTAACAGGCAGTGCTGAGAGTTGATCCAGCAAGCTATAGCCTGATGTCTTGTCTGCCTGTGAAGCCTGGAGGCTTTTGCTAAGCACTCTGTAAGGTGGCATGGGACAGACCACAATGGCCAGGAAAGTGCAGATGAGAAGAGAGAGCAGGCATGAGGCATGAAGTGGAGGGGAGGAGGAGTAAATGGACTGCCTGGGATTGCTGGGAGAGACCTGGAGCAGAGGTGTCCAGGAAAGAGCAAAGGATGTTGCAAAAGGATGGCAAAACATGACAAAGAGCAGTAGCAGCCATTGGTACGTCACCGCTGTGGGAGAATGAGTGGTTTGGGATTTTGAAGGAACCTAGCCCAGAATTAGGGGATACAGACTGTTAACCAAACTTTGAGGACTTGAGACTCAGCATGAGGCCCCACCCAGCAGAGCACTTCACAGGCACCCTGACCCACGACACGTGTGCTGTTCCACATGGCAGCACAGCACTGCTGTACCACAGTCTTCCTTGGTTTCTTGATCTTTTCTGGCATTGTCCAGAGCAAATCACAGGAATTTCTTTGCCTGCAGGAGATCATTTCTCATCCTAACAAGGGCTGGAGAAGCCCTAGAATGTGTTAATATTACTTAAGCCAGCAGGTAAACTGCCACTGAGATTGGGCTACTGGTTCCTTCACGCACTGCACAAAATCATGGTAAAAAGTGATCTGTGCTCCAAAAAGGTTATTATCCAGAACAGGCAAGGAAATAAAGTCACTTACTCAACTAGTCCAGTAAGTCAGCAGCAGAAAGGGGGAAGGAGTCCCAGCTTCATTTGTCTGAGACTGGTGCTTGCTGGACCAAATGAGATTATTTCTCACATTGCCCATATCAGCATATCCCACTCGCCAGTGTTTATCTCACATCCTTGAGCAATAGCCCTCAGGACTCTGCAGTTTGGTTCTGTTTTATTTTATGGAGGAAGTGACACTCACAACATGCTCAGAGGTTATGTTGCTGCATTGCAACAGCTCTCATCCTACACAGAGATGGAAGAAATCTGAGTGGTGCAGATGTGATGACTCAGCTTTGCTGGATTTTACAGTAGTGGAGCTCCACTGACATTTCACAGAAATATTCTGATGAGCTTCAGAGAATCACAAATCAACTAGATTGGAAAAGACCTTTGAGGTCATCAAGTCTGACCTATGACCTAATACCACCATGTCAACTAGACCATGGCATTAAGCACCACATCCAGTCTTTCCTTAAACACCTCCCTGGGCAGCCCATTCCAACCACCTCTTCTGTGAAGAAATTCCTCCTAGTGTCCAGCCTAAACCTTCCCTGGTGCAGCTTAAGGCTATGTCCTCGGACACCCAAAAATGCTGGCAAAAGCCCAGTGGACTGGATCTCTTTGGAGCGATCTACTCACATAGATTAACCCACCTCATGCAGAATTAGATGTAGTCTGCAAGTTCTTCAGGTACTAATTCATTGTGGTAAGAGGTCAGTGTCTTCTACAACAGCCCAAGCTTTGAATCAAAGGCACCTGATCATTGTTGGTGTCTGCCTGGTTTGGGGTGATTACATTCATCCAGCTGTGCTTCCCAAGGAGACAAGCCAGGGGTAGGGAAGGGGTTTCCTGTGCCAGAGACAGCACTGAGGTGAGGAAGGGATGAGGTCAGGTCAGCAGGCTACTCAAGGGAATGCTGTGCTGCTCAGATCCAAGTGGCTAAGCCTGACTGGTTTTGCTCTCTCTGTTAATATTTTTGGTCATCTAATGACACTTGGACAGGGACTTTATCCCAAATCTCAGCGTGCCGGAACTTCAGATGAGGCCAAGAAGAGACACCTTCACCAGGAGAATGATGGTCCTTTATCAAGTAGTTATCATTTTATTTGAGGAAAAACTGGTCATCTTCACCAGCAGGACCAGCAATCCCTTATCAAGTAGATATCGCCCGCACCTACCCAATTGAGAACTGCTGTTCCTCACACAATTTCCACCTGCAGTGCTATGCTCAACACAAGTCAGCACTAAGCAGTGATCTCAAGCTCCAAACAATACCAGCTGCGCACATCCCAGCTCCGCTTGTGATAACACTGCATGCATTAATTGCTAAACAATGTTGTTTCCAGTCGTATGTACACTTACATAACCTCATACCATATAATCAACACACTTCTTGGCACGAAGACATCAATCATTCCCATCCCCATCACAGAAATCTACCTCAGCTCTCTATCGTGTCACGAACACAACATTAAAAAATTAGAATTTCCAACCTCCACACCTGCCAACGCCCAGCACAGCTTGATGTTCCTGGAGATGATGGCTCATTTAAAACCTCTGAATGACACATGACCACCACTGGCAGCCAGTAGCAGCCAAAATCCAGCCATGTCCTATTGCTCCAGCACAGAAAAAAAATTGTGATGATGAGGGAGTGTCTGAGGAAAGAAAGGAGGCAAGGAGAGAAGTGGGGAAGGAAGGTACATGATGGAAATAGAGCCCTTTGCATTGTGTTCCCTTCCCCTATCCCCGCCTCTCTCCCCACACAGCCCCATCACTGGGTGTCCTTTTCAAGCCTGGAACAGAGGCTCAATTCTCCTCTAGAGGCAGCATTAACAGCAGGCTCTGGCTACTGATCCCATACTCCCCCACTCACTTCCCTGTTTGCTGTGCTCTTGTGCACCTCTGAAAGGAGGAGCACAGACAGATACTGCCTGCACCTTCAAAGCAAGGACAGAGGTACTTGTGGGGACAGTGGCAGGGGCTGAGAGACCTGCAGGACCCATTACTACAGCTCTGCAGGAGCTGTGGCAGAAAAACAGCCAAGGCACCATGCTGCTGCCTCAGGCCTGTGTTGACCCTGCTCTGAGAGCCACTCCTGATGCTGCAAGCTTGTGAGGAGGGCAGGATGTTTTCTAACAGACACTGGTAGTTTTGAGAACTTCGGTTTCTAGGGGAGGATGTGGCTGTTATTCCCACATCCACTTACTCTTCTTCCTGGAGATGATCCCCTCCACGGAGCAGCAACATCCTTCTCATAGTTTTCCATCCAGGGAGCACTGTGAGGACAGAAGGTGCCTTGTTTTTTTCCTAAGGGGAAAAGAAGGGGCCCTCTTTTGCCCCAGAATTGCTTACTCCAAGAAGCACTGCAAGGTGCTTGGCACATGCAAAAACATGGGGCAATAAAATCACTAGAATGAGAGACCTGTCCTGGCCTATTCTTTGGGAGTCTGGGCCAGCCTTCTCTTTCTTCTAGCCCTCCACAAAGGCTGTCCCCAACCAAAAGAAAATGGAGTATGAAGAGCAGAAGGCTGTTTCTCTAATTTGCAGCCAGTCTTTCCCATGCCACCACCATCCCAGGCCCTCCAGACTTCCAACTCCACAACCACATAAGGAGTGCACCATGTGCCTCTCAAAATCCAGAAGCAGAGGGATGTTGTTGAACCCCCAAGTGTTGCAGTGGGGCCCAGCCCTCGTGTGGCAGCTGCAAGACTGAGGGCACCCCACACCACAGCTCATTGGGACCCCTTGGTTTCCCCTCCAGGAGGCAGCACCACAAGCAGGGCCACAGCTTGGCATCCTCAAGACTCTGGTACCCTCTGCTGGCCCTGAACGTTTCTGTTGCTATTGAAACCTCTCCTGGGGTTTTTCAGCCTGAAAGCAGACAGAGGTACCAGCCTGTCAGCCACGTGCAGCAGCTTTGCTCACCCAACACTCTGCTGTCTTCAAAGGCCCCCACCAGTGTTCTCACAGCCAAGGCGGCCCCAAGCTGCTGAGAGAAGGGCCCCACATCTTTGTGAGAACACTTAAGAAAGCCAGTACTAATTTGCTAGAAATAACAAAAATCTGCCAAGTTTTTAAGTGCAAAGTTGTGCTGCAAATGCAGAAGGGTAAGTAGCTGCACAAGGGCACCTGGGGCAGTGTCCAGGAGAGGCTCCTGGTGTGTGGGACAATCCTCCCCAAGGCCATTGGCTTAAAGGAGGAGGTGGCAGGAACTACTTAGAGGACAGCACACAGCCCATGGGGATTATCCTGCATCTGCATCCTCACTGGAGCAAGCAGGGAACTCTGCCCATGGCTCCAGCAAGACTTTCACACAGCCCTTTAACACTGCAGGGTAAAGGGTTTCCCTGCTGCAGCCCTGGGGGAGGGTGAAGAGGGATTAGCAAAGAGCTGGGAACAAACAGCAAATAATTTCCTTCACTGCCACTGGCCAAGAGGGAAGAAAGCAGCAGACTGCACATAGGGAGTGGGTAAAGTGCCTCCTGCACTGCTGAGCCCAACTGGACAGCCTGTGCCAATAGGCTTTATGCCTTAATAGACAAACCCTGAGTGAGAAATGAGTTTCTGCATTCTGGGCTGCTGGTGCTGCCCATGAGGCTGGAGCCTGAGTGACAGTAAGTGCATAACAGAGGGCAGGCAGGAGGGACACCTTTCTATCCGAAATCCTGCACCTACTTCAAAGGAGGAAGGGGATCCAGCCCCTCAGGTCCAAAGATCCCGAGCTACCAATATCAGGTTTTATTTTAATACAAACTAAAAGCTTTTGGAGTTCAAAGAAACATAGAGAGGGCACAGCAACAGAGCACACAAGGGACAGCCTGACCACCCCAAACCCTGGTTCAAGATGGAGACCTGAAGCTTTTTGGCTCCCCAAGGAAAAGCTTCGTTCAGGAGCATGCCCCAACTCCCAGGGGCACTCTGCCTGCTCCTGGGCGGGTGTCAAGCAGCAGCAGTTCCCTCCTGGAGCCGGGGCAGGGAGGTCACTTGATGCGGTACAGGACCTTGCGCTGCATGCGGTGCTGGATCTCCCCCCGCCGCATCATCAGCTGCAGCACCTTGTAGATGGCATGTTCTGGGTATTTCTGCAAAAGGGGAGAGCAGGTGAAGATGAGCCAGCACGGAATAGCAGACAGGAGCTCAGCAGGAACCTGCAAACTCTGCTAAAGCCTGGCTAGGACTCTCTAGAAGGAGCAAGCCCAATAGTCCAAGACACTGATGATGCTTCCTTCCCCTTTCACTATTTTAGATCTGACTGCAGCCAGTGTCACAAATCAAACAGTTTTGGTTTCAAGGGTAGGACCCCAAACCAGCCCCAGACCTCAGAGCTTTTGCAGAAACTCGCCTCAGTCCCCTTAAACTCTGCAATCACATTGCACGTCATTCCCTACAAACAACTTCAAAAGCATGACCAGAAGGCTCACCAGTCCACTCTTGAAGAAGGGGTTTTATGGCCCCAGCAGCAGCCTGGGGTCCCTGGTTTCACAGCCCAGCCCTCCATGGGGTCCCTGACCCACCTGCCGCATGAAGTCCTGGACGATGCTGTGCTCAGACACCTGGGAGCCGATGGCAAAGCGGCGCTTGAGCTGCTTCTCAATGCGGGACAGCATCTCTTGGTCCTCCTGTGTCGTGAAGCCTTCTGCCCCTGCAGGGAGACACTGTGTGAGCTCTCTGTGCCACCCAGCTGTCACTCTCCAGGACACAGCGCTCATCTCCTGTGTCTCCTACCACACCTGCACAGCTTAGAGACTTTAGGGAACCCACGAACAACTCCACTGTAAAAGGCTGTGAAGCTCCAACCACAGAACTGAATGTGGACCTGACTGCTGGAGCTGTCTTCAAACCCGTTGTTCCATACTGCTGCCCAAGGAAACATTGTCTTCGCCCCCATGGAGAAAGATGTCAGAGGATTAATAGGTTGGGGAACCACATCCAGCACCAGACTCTGCCCTTGGGACCACAAGGGCCCAGACCAGCCCTCCCCTGAGCAGCACAGGAGACCCTCAGTGTCATTTGCCTTTGCCCTCCCTGTGAGGCACAGCCCCACAGCCACGACAGCCCCTTGCTGCCAAAAGCATTGCTTTCTCTCTGCTCAGGAAGGAGGTCCAGCACCCGCCCCTGACAGCCAGGTCCCGAGAGAGGAACTCATCTCCCCCTGCCCTGAGCAGCCAGGTCCAGCATGTCTCTCCCACCCCCAGCACAGAACATCTCCTCCTCACCTGACAGGTTGCCCGACATGGCCGCATCGAGCGTGGACACGTGGAAGAGCCGCAAGGCCTCCTCAACATCTGCCTCGGTGGCAAAGGGCTGAAGCCTCATCTTCGCCAAGGACTCGGCAATGCGCACAATGGCCTCCAGCTGCCTGCAGCCACCAGAGACATTCCCCGCTTTCTACTGCAGCTACAAGGGTGTTTTCTTCTCCCTGACTCCTGCCATCCCCACCTATCCCACTCCACACACCTCCTGCCTCCCCCCACAGCACTTTCAGGGTTCAGGGCCACACCCTCACACCCCAACACTGCGACAGCCCCCTTCCTGGATTAGCCCAGTGAAGCAGCTCTAATCCCAGAGCTTTCGGGGGGCGAGGAGCGGGTGCTGCTCACCGGACAGTGATGGGGATGCTGGAGCGGCGGTCGCTCTCCTGCTCGTGCTGGCGGGTGCCGCTGCGCATCAGGATGTAGCGGTTCTTCAGCTTCTCCGCCGCCCCCGCCGACAGCCGAGGGCCACACTTCCTGCAAAGCGGGACAGGAGTTGGAGGCAGCGCCACTGGGGAGGGTCCCCTGGGCTGCAGCACCACTGCGAGCTCCTCTTGCACCCTTTTTTCAAGGCAGGAGTTAAGAGAAAGGCCACTGCCCACTGCCTCCCGCTGCGCAGCCCGGGCGCTGCCAAAGACACGCCCGTCACTCACGTCCGACAGAAGGAGATGAGCTTCTTCAGCTTGTTCAGCTCGATCTCGCCCTCCACGGCCTGGGTCTGCGTCAAGGCACTCACGTGTAAGGACATCACGTGCTTGGCCAGGGTCTGGGAAAGCAGAAGGCAGTCAGAGAGCAGGAATGCCCCTGCCTCCTCCTCCCAAGGAAAGGGGCACCGTGAGTCCCAGCCGCACCCGCGCAGCTCAACACACCATGTCTCGCTCCTCATTGTGCTCATCCTTAACAATGAAGATCATGTCAAATCGGGACAGGATGGTGGGCATAAAATCAATGTTCTCCTCGCCCTTGGTCTCATCCCAGCGCCCAAAGACGGAGTTGGCAGCTGCCAGAACCGAGCAGCGGGAGTTGAGTGTGGTTGTGATTCCTGCCTGTGGGTGAAGGCAAAAAAACCGATGGTGTCAAGACCACCTCCATGTCACAGCAGGTCATTAATTCAGTGAAAGGTTGAAAGCCATTTTCAAGGACTCATTGTCAATCACTTGCATTTAAACAAAGCCCCATAAGTAGCATTAATTGTTCTGTAATGGTGAGGCCGGACCCACATGTCCTTCTGGAAGGGGACTGGCTTCAGCTGAAACTTGAGCACTAAATAATTTCATTTAAACCTTTTGTCAAGGGCAGAGACACAGGAGACCTCACCCCAGGTTTGTGATCTGAGACAAACACTGCGCAGACAGGGCTGAGTCCTCCTGGGCAGCTCTGGCACAAAGCATGGGTTTGCAGGTGCAGCCTGACAGCCACCAGCAAGAAGAAGCCATGAAGTTCAGGCTGCCCAAAGCCTCCAGGAAGGGCTGACTGGTCTCAGACCAGAGACACCAGCAACCGTCAATACCACTGCCTGGATTCTAAAATGGGCAGTTCTGGCAAAAGATGTGTGACCACTGGTTGCTGGGCTCTCAGATCCCCACCTCAGGGCAGCATGCATCAATCCACAGCTCACCTTGGCAATGGAGATGGTCTGCTGCTCCATCGCCTCATGGATGGCCACACGGTCATCCTCCCGCATCTTTCCGTCCCAGGTGAGAGAAACCAGGCAAGGAGAAAAAGTCACCATCAGTCACCTCTGCCAGACCTCTGCTACACACTTACTGAAGTGACCCCCAACACAGAGCTCTGTGAGGACCTCTGCCCAAGAGGGCAGGGTGTAACTGAATTCCCTTGCAACCCCATCCCCCTGACCTTCTCTGAAAGGAAGTGAGGGAGTCTCAGAGGAGTTGCCTTTCCTCCCACAGCTCTGGGCCCTACTGGGACAGGCTCTCGTCCCAAGGGCTCTCCTTCCCACTCCCACAAAGGCAGCCCCACAGGCACCTTGTCGAACTCATCGATGCACACCACTCCTCCGTCTGCCAGCACCATGGCTCCTCCCTCCATGAAGAAATTCCTGGAGACAGGGTCACGGATCACTGAGGCTGTCAAGCCAGCAGCGCTGCTGCCTTTTCCTGAGGTGTACACCTAGTGACATGTGGGACAAGGAAAGGGACAGCACATCAGCTGCAGCAGCACCCAGGAGCCCACTGCTCCAGCTGAGAGACAAAGCACCCCTGGCACCGCAAAATCCAGAGTTCCTGCGGGAAGAACCTCCAGGGAAAGCCCTCAGCACACGTAAAAAGCAGATGTGCTGGGTAAAGAGCAGGGCTATTGCCTCATCCCAAGCCTTGGACTAAGCAGCTGTGACACACCGGAGGGCATGCAGACACAAATACAGATATTAAGTACAGAAGAGGGAGTGATTCATTGTTTGGTGGGCTGCTGCATTAGCTTTGTTTGCCCCTGGAGGGAACAATACAGTCAGAGGCTGAGTTTAATAGAGACTACAAAAAAACCACAGCTGAAAACATAATTCTATGCCTGGGCTCAAGCTGGAGGTCCGTGCCTGAGATGCAGTCAACTTAATTTGTCCTGACCAGCCAGCCCCTCTGCTGATCAAGTCTCAACAATAAACAGCAGCACCAGACACGTCTTTGGACATCTGCAAACAGCCTGGCTCACAGCATAGTAAAAGGCATGACCTTCTTCCCCCTCCCTCCCTCCCTCATTCCCCACCCCTTCTAGGCTAGTCCTGGAAATGGCAGTTCACGCCTCTGCCAGCAAATCTACCTGTGGATGTACAGGCAGGTGTCTGCCGTGACAATGGTCTTGTCTCTGGGGCTAGACAAGGAGCAGAGGAGAGAAAAGGGGAGCACTACAAGTGGGCACCTGAAGCCACGTACCCCGATGGGTGAACACTTCTCAACAAACTTCAGCAGCTGGGATTTGGCTGTGCCGGGGTCCCCCAGCATCAGCAAGTTGATGTCCCCTCTGCGGGTCAGGCCATCTGGGAGCCTGGAGTGATGGGGTTGGGAAGAAGAGAGGGGGGAGAGATGGTGAGCCTTTATTTTGATAACAAAGCACTGGCTTTGATAACAAAGGCTGACTCTTGCCCACCTCTTGCGGGAGCCTCCAAACAAGAGGCAGGCAATGGCCTTCTTGATGTCAGTGCTGCCGTAGATGGAGGGCGCGATGCTCTTGGCAATGGTCTCGTAGATGTTGGGCATGGCAGCAAGGCGGCGAAGTTCCTCCTCTTCTTGAGGGGTCACTGAGCCACTGAAGCTATGTCCTGTACAGGGATGAAAGGAATGATGCAACAGTGAACAAATTGAGGTTTTTTTAAAGGAAATTATATCACTCCCCCCATGCACACTACAACCAAAATCCCCTCTTGAAGGTCATGCCAAGTGCCACCAGGTGGGAAGGGTGGAGAGGGCAAGCATCTGCTGACCCAGCAAGGCAGGCTGTGTCCCTACAGGCTGGTAAGAAAAAGCAAGGATCTTGGGCAAAGCAGCTCTGCAGGAACCAGAGACTTACAGCCAGGACCATGTTTTAAATACAATTTTTAGCATGGACTTCAGCTGGGATCCTCAGGGATGGCTTGGCAGATTTTCACTTAAACCCCCTGGAGGGCTCAGGCTGAGACCTCCTCATTTAATATGACTGAGAAAAAGCCTTACAGGACGTGACTACAGCGAGCCCAGGGCAAGTCAGACCCCTGGAATGGCTTGAAGCTTCTGTTATATAAACAGCAAGGAAGGACCAAGGCTGTGATTTCAAACAGTTCTTGCTGAGGGATCACCTTGTTCAGGAACAGAGTGGGGCATGTCTCCCAACACCTGGCTACCAACACAGACCAAACACACCAAAAGCAGCCCTCACCTGAGCCCTCTGTATCCACCTGGATGCCCACCACGCGGATGTAAGCGCTCCGGATGCCCACCCCCACGTTGTAACGGCTTTTGTTCTTGCTCTGCGCAGATTTCTTGATGGAGTAGATCCCCATGATAGTGACTCTGTTCCCTGGGACAACTTTGTCACACAGGTACCTAAGAGGAGACAGGGGAAAGCAGAGGATGGTGGTGGGAAGTGATGGCACCAGCAACAGCCAGCAGGGGCAGGGTGGGAAGGCTGTGGCAGTACCTGTCACAGTAGAGCTGCAGGTGCCGGGGCATCTCCCCGTGTGGCACGGCATCCGGGGACTCCTGCAGTTTCAGGACCTGGAAATCCACACACTTGCACTTATCTGGCATGATAAAATAAGGGTCCAGAGGGCACCTTGGGCGGCCAGCTTGTTCTCTGTGCAGAGAGATCAATCAGGGAAGGCTGTTAGCACTGAGGAGCCACCCCTGGGAGTGCACCTGTGGAGGGGACAGCAGCGATAGGAAGGGGCAGCTGCCCCTTCCAAGCAGTGCCACATCAGCAGGTAAGGGCAGACACACGGGGCCAGACCAAAGGCCACCAAGCCCTTTGTCTTGTCTCCAATAAGTGCCAAATGTGTACATGAGAACGAGCCAGAGGCAAGGTGACACTTGTCTGAGCACTCTCCCTGCCTCCCACCCCTCCCAGGCTAGCTATAAGCAGGGAAGTTAATTCATTAATTACACAGAAGGTAGCAGTACAGACTCAGTGACACGGCAGGGCGTTTTTCTTTACAACCTCATGCACGAAGCAAATGTAGAGTGGTTTCTGGTGAGAAAGCAATTAGCAATGTGACAAGGCTGACATGCACCTCCAAGTCTCTCAAGATATTATCTGCCTTGCTAGATTACATGCTCTCTGACATAAAGAGCAGCTCCATGTCCTGCTGCTGTCTCAAGAGTGGCATGAGTGATGCCTGACTCCATGCAGGGCTTTCATGGAGGGCAACACCAGAGTGTAGATGCACTCATGCAGTCAGGGATCAGGAGTGAGGTGCTGTACAGACCACACACAAGCATGATCCCTAGCCCAAACCCCTCTCAAGCTGCATTAGAGTTCAGGTGCAGAAAATAAATACTGGCAGGTATGACCCAAAGACACAACCCACCAGGACTGGCTGCCTTGAGAGCTGCAGCAAAATGGCAGTCTAATGCTCACAGTCCTCAGAGGCACCAAGAGCTGTAAAGCAGGATAAAAAGGCTAGCAGAAAAGCATCCCTAAGGAACACAAAACAGCCCCCTCAGGAGTGGGAATGTGGAAGCAAGGAGTTTGTTTGGAAAAGAGGAGAGCAACTTAACACAGCATTATGGGACAACTGGAGGCAGGAATGAACCTTTAGGTACAGCAGGCAGAACTCCCTGTGAATAAAAAGAACTCCCTGGACAAGGTCACTTAACACTGCACGCAGCACTGACCACGCAGGGTCACAAACAGCACGACCAGAGATGGACAGCTAGAACTTGCCAGCCAGAACTGCACACTGGCACAGGGAGCAGGTTCTACAATGCATGGGATGTAGCAGGAGCAGGAAGAGGGAATGCAGTCTTTTCTCGCCCTGCAGCCTGCTGGTGCACGCCCCTGTCAGTCCTTACATGTTGCATTTCCTGGGCAGAGCGTAGCCCTCCAGGCCCGGGCGCACCGCGATGTTGCTGATGGTGTTGCGGCAGCTGCGGCACTGGATGGTGATTCTGGTGGCTTTGGCTCTCACAGGGGTTGCTGCAATTACGATCCCAGGGATCTTCACAAGGTGGGACATCTGGTCAGACTGAAAGGGGAAAGGCGAAGGGAAGGTGAGAAAGCCATCAATGGAAGATGGATGGGAAACTACAAAGCATGAGAGCAAAGGGGAGAACACCCTGGGCAGAACAGCACAGACAGCAATAATGTCCCTGCAGCAGGAACCAGCAGTAACAGCCCTTCGCAGTCAGATTTAAGCTGCAGAGTAACGCTGCTTGTAAATTAGTGAGTGACCTGAGTCCTGAGCCATGTGAGCAGGTACCAAAAGCTGCCCTGCAATCACACCCACACAGACACTGCTCTGCGTGGCACCGATTCACTTCACCTCACCTTCAGGCTGCGGATGTTGGCTGCGTTGGCATCTGACCTCAGCATCACTTGGATGTCTTGGAGAGTCTCCTCCCCTGAGGGACGAGGACGAGTGACCTCGTCTGCGACTTCTTTTGCTGCTTCTTCCAACTAGAGAGGGAACAGTGGGCTATCAGTGGGTCTGTTACAGCAGAACATCAGAGCTGCTCTCATGACAATGTTCTAGGTTGCCAGTGAGGTTGCCAACCTCCATGCTTACCAGCTGCAGGTGCTCTGCTGGTTGCTTGTACAGATAGTCCGCGAGATCTTCATCAAAGCTGGCCAAGTCCTCCATCTCCACCTCCACCCAGTACTGCCCCAGGTTGTAGTGCCGTTTGAGCTCATCCCTGGAAGGCAGGAAGTGGCAAAGGTTTGCTGGGCAGAAAGCACCAGTCACCCACAGTGGCCTTACAACAAGCAGGGATCAGAAAAGGCAGATTCTGCAGGGAGTCCTCGGTTTGGAAAGCAAGCAGGGAAAATTAGCTAAGTTCCAGGAGAAGTGCAGGGGAACCTGGGCAATCTTCCACCCAAGCCAACTTTGAAAGGTGATATAAGACCAGAGACACCAGTGCTTGCAGTGGCAATGTAAAGTATTTACTGGAGTTAGATGACCAGACAAACACGGAGAAAATTTCTATGTAGGATAATAACTACTGTATGTAAGATGTGGTTTAAAACAAAGGAAGCAGTAACAGAACAAACAAGATTTTCCTTAAAAATGCCAGCATTAATGAAATTCAGAGGTGAAAGACTGTTTTAACCCTTGATTATGATGTATCTCCATGTCTTCTCAACACTGTCTCTCCAAACTGCATAGGCAGAGTGGCCAAAGGAACTTCAGAGACTTGGAAGGCACACATGGAGAGTGGTGCACTGATTTAATGGATACAGACAATTCTCCAGACCAGAAAGCACTACAACTTCAAGGACAGACCTTGAATCTCAGAACTAAGTGCAAGCCTGGCAGTGTGGATGCCTCTATTGCTACCTTTTCCACTGGCTGGCTGCCTAAAAAATTTGTAAGTACACCGGACCTCTGCTTTTCTATCAGGCTAAACACGAACATCTCTTAATACTGAGCTTCTTAAGGCCTACGAGAAGAGACTAAGTGGCTATTGTGTATGTGGGGTGTGCACTGCAGCAGGGAGGTTAAGAGCAGACAGGACGTGCAGGTGGGGATGGGTAAGGCTCAGAATGAGAAAAGGGGCCACAGCAGCACCTGTATTTGAAAGTGAAGCCCGTCCGGTCCGTGCCCACCCGGTACTGCCGGAGGAACTCCTTGAACCGCTTCTGCAGCTGCGACTTCCGAACCTGGCCCTCATCCACGGACGCGTCCCCCCCAAAACTGTCGCTGTAGTAAATGCCGGGGTCGTCGAAGCCGGACATCGCGGCTGCTGCTCCGCTGCGGGGGCGAGCACGCTCGGTCAGCCCCAGCCGCTTCCTTCCCCCGCCCCGCAGCAAACGCCCCGCGGGCTCGCCCCTCGCCGAGTGCCCCGCCCCGCACCGGCGGCCCTCTTTCCCCGCAATGCCCCAGGGACATCCCAATCCCAATCCCAATCCCAATCCCAATCCCAATCCCAATCCCAATCCCA
>VZSE01002177.1:417024-470224 GCA_013398275.1 Promerops cafer | reverse complement strand
TCCCAATCCCAATCCCAATCCCAATCCCAATCCCAATCCCAATCCCAATCCCAGTCCCAATCCCAATCCCTGCCGCTCCGCACCTCGCTCCCTGCCGGAACTCGCCGCCAACTTTTTCGCGGCAAAAGCGGCGCGCGGCGGAAACCAAACCGGCGCCGGGCGCGCGCACCGCCNGATACCATTGCGGGCGGGGGGAGCGGCCCGGGCGGTGCGGGAGTAAAGTGAATTAATTACTGCTGTAGGCCCCTGGGGCAGCTGGGGCCCGTCACTGCTTCAGGGCCTCAGGACACGCGTTCTCCGGGATGCCTCCCTCCTGGCTATTGGTGCATTTAGGGGGAAGGCTGGCAGGTCGCTGGGTGCCCATTTTGGCCCTTCCGAAGCGTGGTAATGCGCGCCCGCAATGAAGAGCAAGCTGGGAAGCGCTGTGCATGGCAAGGGAGGCTTCAGCTGCAGCCCGTGGGAAATAAAGACGCTGTCGTTGTTGCAGAGTAACCAGATGTATTCATAAAGATCATAGACGAATACAAACAAAGCCTTGGTCTCCACGTCTGCGGACTTGAGGCTCAGTCTGGAGTCTTCAATGTGTGACAGCAATGGCTGTGAGATAGCCAAAGCACCATCTCTCTCCTGCCATGAGCAGGGAGAGTATGACACCAGTCAGAACCCGTATTTTCCAACTTTGAGGTCGCAGTCAGGCTCTCTGAGCAGTGGAGAGCGGCTGAGTGTGGAGCAGTGAGATTCTCAGCTCATGGGCATTTGTTTGTCTCTTTGGGATCTTAGCTTCCTGAGCATGTTTGAATGAACAAGATGGTTTAGTTGGGGTGGTTTAGAGGGACTCAATAGGTAGAACTTAATTCAAATCTGAATGAACAAGTTTTAGTATTTAAATAGCTATCAAGCCTCATATCCCTGCTTTTCAAACACCTTTTTCAAAAATTAACTATTTTTTTCTGGCAGGTGGATCCAAAGAGAAAATTATTAAAGGGAGTTGGGGAAGGGATGCAGAGTAGAAAAGAGCCTGAGAATGATAACAGTCCTGTTTTCTCACGGCACATTCTCAGCAGGACCTGCCTTCTGATTCTTTTTCTTTGAGCAGGTTCAGTGCTGATCATTAAAACAGATCAGTAGGAACACGTGTCTTTGGGATTAAGGTCACAGCCAGAACAGGCAGATCATGGAGACAGGTTGATCACAGAGGCTTTCTGGTAGAGAGGACTCCGAGGTGGTAACACAGCAGATTTGTCAGTACCTGCAGTGCCATACCCAAACTGCAGCCTCTCCTGGCTGGGAGAGCTCCTGGAGCAGGCAGGGCCTGTGGCTGGACACAAAGCCAGCCCTCCAGATGTGCCTCAGCAAAAGGCAGGGAAAGCAAGCTGTGTGCATGGGCTGCTCCAGCAGGGCTGTGTGTTTGGAGTGCCTCTAGCAATGCCACGTGTGTGCCAAGTCCTGGGAGCGAGGGGGTGGGTTTGCCACTCGGCTGAGGGCAGTGGTTGTGTGCTTGGTGCCTCCCATTCAGCTGCCTCGACCAAAACCTAGGATGCCTTTAACTTTTGGGCAGTGAAAGCATCCTTGCAGTTCTGATTCATGCTGAGGTTCTTGCAAAGGCAGCCTGGCAACGCAGCCCTTTGCTGGCAGTTCAGGGAGAGCTGTCCTGCTTTCGACCAGCTGAGGGTCCCATCACCTTTTGCTTGTGATAGAATAGCAACCAGCTCTTATATAGCACTTCCACCCCTTAAAAATACTTTGCACGCTCACCGAATTTCATGCTGTTTCTAGAAACAGAGAGCAGTGTGTAGGAGCTGAAGGAACCTGCCCCAGCTTATACCAGGTTATTGTTAGCACTGAGTGGGAGCAGAGCCTGGCTCTGATGATAGCTCTCACTTCTGTCTATTGTGATGTCTGTGCAGGCAGCAGCTCCAAAAGACATAAAACCGGGAGGAAGAAAGACACCTCCTTTTTCCCTGGGTAAGGCTTTAATAACAGGAAGCACCAGGCCCGAAAACTTTACATTGAAATTTATTATGTGTATAAATTATACAACCAGACAAGAATGACACTGTATCTTCAACAACTGTCTTTTGTTTTTCAAAGACCAAAAATAATTGGAAAAGGAAATAACAAAGACCTACTCGTGTCATGTACAACTGTCTGTAACCCGTGGGAGCCGTGTGGCTCCACAGAGAAAGTGATCACAGTATTATCTAGCAATATAAAAAAACTGAGCAAACAGAGCTCCGAGGAGCTCCATTTTTCTGAGAAAAGACAGATGTCAAAGCTGTTCCTGATCCTGTAGGGTTTTTGTAGGCACTCTGTAAAGCAATGACAGTTCTTGGCCATTGTTTTTAGCCTTCTCTACCCTTGGTTTTTGGTGATAAAGTTAGTCTCTGAGAAGAGCTCACACCAAGCACAGGAGAGACTTTGCCTGAACCCCCTTACAGCACTCTTTGATTTCTGGGGAGAAAAGTCTCCTAGTATTAGTGGCAGAACCAAGATCACAGTACCCAGTCAGGGGTAATTTCTCTCACAAGGACTGGGGAAGGTGGATTAGTTCAGGGTGAGGGAAGTCACAAAGAGAAGGTGAAGGTCCTGCTTTTTCACATGGCAAACAAGCCCACGGCGACTGTCATGGCGAGGAAGCTGAGCGCCACGATCCACCGCACCAGGGAAGTGGTGGGTGTCGTGTCTGTGCTTCTCATCTTTGTCCTCTCATTTTCTTTCCCAGCTGCTGGACCTAGATCAAATAGGGAGGAAAAGCAAATAAAGACAAGTGAGAAGAGGCTGTGGCAAGAAGCTGCTAATGCGCGGTGTTTGGTCTCCCCAGTGCCAGAGCACACCCTGCTGGAGTTGTCCAGGGAAGAAGGAGAAAGCCCAGAGCCCAGCTGGGAGAAACAGTGGCAGCAGGTTCTGCTCTCCCAGTGGAGAAGGGAAGCAGCAGACTTGACCTGGGAATCACAGAGGCCCACAGCCCCTCTGCCTGTATGTGACTACCAGCCTCTTCCCTTGTCTCCTTACAGGCTTATATGTGCACTGCCTGGCTCCATCAAACCCCTGATGTGTGCAGAAGACAGACAAATACTGAAGCTAGAATTTTAAAAGGCATTTTGTCCCCTACTTCTCACTGATTTTATTAGTTAGGCATCTAAAGACCTTGAACAATCTTCAGCGCTCCAAGCAATTTTCGCAGTACAACTTCAGGATGGGATTACACATCCAACCCCAAATTTTTCTGAAAATCTTACTTGTATGCATGTATGGGGAAAGGAATGGCAAAGTTTCACAGAGAACTTTTAATGCCTTTCCCACTGAAGCTGCTTTAAGCTTCACTATCCAGAGATGCTTAAGGCAAGGTTTGCTTTTCATCTTTGCCATGGAAAAACTGTGGTTTAGTCCAGGATGCACTGAAAACAAATCTCCATTTTAGTTTCAGAATGGGTAGGCCATAAGGGGCTTTTTATTTGATTTGCATGTCATCATGGAAACCACTCTGCTCTGTAAACATCTGAGCTCGCTCCTCGCTCAGGTACAAGCCTGACTTACAAGCTGATTACATTCCTCCATCCAGGGCAGCGCTCACTGTACACCCAGCACACTCTCTGGAGTGTTTTCAGCAAATACTTCTGGAAGGCAGGAAAATGATCAGAGGGAGATACAGTCCAAAAGGACAGGCCACTGGTCAGGACTGTGTCCAGGAGAACCTTCTGTCAGCATCACAGCACCACGGCTGATCTGCAGCACCCAAAATTGATGCCTTTGCTTCTGTGAACTCAAGGTCAGTTTTCCCTGTGGTGAATGAACCTTGTATTTGTTAAAGCCCTAGAGGTGGAGAGAGGAGTCTCTTTCTGTAGAGCTTCCTCACTGACACACTTTCTGAAGAGCCCAAGTGTTATCCTTGCTCTGTCATGTCTAGAAGAAGCTTTGCACACAGCAGTGCCTCTCCTTGCACTACCTGCTGGTGGCTGGAGAAGACACGGTGCAAGCACCTCATGCTTGTTTCCCAATGGCTTTTACAAACAGGGACAGAGGAAGGGAGAAGGAAAGGAAGGAGTGCTGTGAAGCACCTGCCCTTAGAAGTGTCTTACCGTGCTCATGTGATTTGTTGATGTTCCTCGTGCGAAGAAGCTCTGCCTTTGGCTGCACAGGGTGACCATTCTCCTGGCCCTTGGACACCAGCTCCTGCAGCGCCTCGAACACCTGAGAAGAAGGAACACTGTCTGATTATGTGGCCTCCTCTTGTTCTTTCACTGGACCACTTGCCCCTTCCCCTGGCACTTCAGGAACTAGAGGAAGACATGAGGCTTCAGTCTAAGTCTCCTGGGACATTTTGCATAGAGCAGAAGTTGCTTGTGAAGTCAAGAGGATGTCTTTCAAACTCCTTGTTCACTTTACAGGTTCTCCCTGAAGCATTCAGCTAAGGAGAAGGATATTGCCCATCTTCTGATGGGAAGGAAAGCGAGGTACCTGTCACCTAGTCGGAGTGCGCAGCAGACCTGTGGAACCTCACCACAGAGGCAGGACAGATACTAGATGGTAATGCCCACTCCCAGTATTAACCTTCATTCATATCTGAACAGTGGCACATGAAAGAGACTGGATTCAAACACTAAGGGAGGGAGAAGAGCTTTCCAGAGACCATGGTTTTATTTGGCTCCCAGGTTGGAGAAGAATGGCCATCCAACTCTGACCAGCTCGCCCTGGTCCACAACTTCTCTTAAGCTCCCCAGTGGAAATACTGGCCTTGTATTTCCCCTGTAGCTGTTTTCTTGTTTGAGAGAGGATGTGGGCTGGCAGGGCTGGCTGGTTGTTACTCACCTGTATATTTAACAGGAATGCTTTCTTGGCCTCCTCCATGACTCTTTTTTTAGTGGCAAGGTCCATCTCGAGAGCATTCATGCGGGAACGATAGAGCTGCTTGAACTTGGTGGCATTGGAGACGCCATCGAAGGTGAAGAAAGCCAGCCCTTCCCCAGTGCTGGGCAGCTGGAGGGCCTTCTGGGCAATTTTCTTCAGCACCTGTCCCCCAGACAGGTCTCCCAAATACCGAGTGTAGGCATGGGCCACCAGGAGCTCTGGCTCGTTCTTGCCTATGTAGTGGAGCCTCTCAACATATTTCCGAGTAGCCTCAGGACATGGGATCTCCTCTCTCCAGTTTCTGCCATAGAAGTACTTCAAGTCTTCCTCCAGGGCAGCTTTGCGGTGCAGCTCCGCCGGAAAATACACAGGGGCATAAACTGGATTGTTCTTGTTACGTTCAATCTCTTCCTCCAGAGCAGAGTAGACAAAGTACAGAGATGCTGTGACCAGCTGAAAGAGAAGAAAGAGGATGAGCTATAGGTGCATCTGTTTGTCTTCTTCAAGTCCGTGGGACAAACTGTACTAACAAAAAAGGTACTCGTGGGCACACCCACTATGAGTCATGAACATCTGTGATGTTGCAGATTTCCCATGTGGAAAACAGTGCAAGGTACAGGGAGACACTGTTTAACCCTGCCCTTTCTGCTTGAGACAGCAATCAGGTGAGCCCTTTCCAGCAGGTACTGGTATTACTTGCTCTTAAAGTCAAGCCTTGCCTTCAAGTTAAAGTCTTGCATCTTGATTAGTGTAAACTGGAGCCCTGTTTAAGCATTCCTGGTCTCTTCCCATTCCCTCAGTCAATAGAGAGGGTATTCCCAAAGGTATCCTTTCTGGTACATTGTTCAAATTTGAATGCTCCAAAATGTGGCTTCCCTTTGTGGGGCGCTGTGAGATGATGACACACCCTGGTTATTTTTCAACATATTCATCCTGTCAGCATCCCACCATCCTGGGAACTGAGGCACCACCACTCTGCTCACTCAGGCATGCAAGTGGGGTTGCCTCCTCGGTTGCCCCAGGGCGACAAGATAAAAGGGATCTGGAAGCACAGCCTGCCTCTGAAAGATGCCTTTGTGAAGGAGTGCTGTAAGGCTGTGTTCTCCCCTCTATTTTGAAACCATTGTTATTGTTGTTTTTCCCAGCTTATGAGATACTTTCTTCTATCTGCCAGCTTTTTCCACGTGGTCTGAGACAATACAGCTGTTCTTTCCTTCCCCAGACATTCTGTTTTCAGAGGCTGATATACCTACCCCACCCCTTCCATACCCTGGGACCCCTTGTGAGCAGCAAATGGTAAAAGATGAAGGTGTTGCAGTAGAGGTGAGTCAGGTTTGGGTAAGGGGGGATTATGCTGCTCACAGGAGAGAAAGCTGTTTGCTTTCTCACTAAGCAGTCATTTCTGCAGTGAGAGAGTTCCCGTTTCAACCTTTCCCCACCGTGCCAGCAAATAGGACTTTGATAAGAACACGGGCAGTGACTGGTTGTGGAAACAAATATCCACCATCTGGGAAGTCACGTAGCAGGCCAGATATATAGGTCTGCCAAGAGAGTAAACAAAAACAGAGTTTTTTAAACAGTAACCTGTTACCCAGCTTACCAAAAAAGAAACAAAACATGGGAACATTGCCTTACAAATTAAGCAAAAATACAGCTGAACTGGTTGTTTTCAGAGGCAGGTAGTGGTTTAATGAGAAACGTGGCTTTTAAACACTTGTTAATTTTTAAAATCCATGTCCCATCTCATTAGCCTGGCAGCATGTAAAAATCAGCTAAGAAACAAAGTTTTATTCCTGAAGGTTTTTTTGCATGCTTGCCTGTCTCAAAGATCACTGCCTAACCAATGCCATATTTCTAACAGCAGGAAGTCAGCACCTGAGATTGAATTTATGCTTGGCTAAGTATTCTGAATGTCACCTGTCAGAAATAAGCAGTCTCTTTCCTACTTCTGTGGATTTATTTGCCAAGGAACTATTCAACAACAAAGTAATTAAGCCACAGGTTGAATTGGTAGCTGTTATTTGCAAGTCCATGCGTCACATCCTATAGCCTCTGAGGAATTTCTGGCCCAGGTGTTTGCTTTGGTTTTGCTCATGGCTTTGTTATGTGGCTCAGATCCCAGGAATTGTATCTAGCCAGGTTAGGCTAATATGTGGAAATGTTTCTCTTTTATCTTGAAAAAAGCAACAGGCTCCTGCTTGTTAGCAGCAGACACGGATTGCTCAAACTCAGTCTGCTTTTGAGTTATTGTTCATGATCTCAGCTGTGGTATAACTCAAGTGACAATGCAAAGTTCACTGCCAGCAATGATCCCACATCCTCACTTTCTCACCATCCCATCATTATTTCTAGCTGCAGCTGCCTAGAGTGTAAATATAGAATTCCCCCTCTTTTGGGCATTTCAGCTGCTCAAGTATCTGAACACAGTTCTATCTCCATTAACTATGACTGGCAATAATAACATGCAGGGGTTTATGAAGAAAGAGAAAAGCAATAGCACTAGTCCCATCAACCTCTTGGTCCTTTTTCTCCTGTTTCAGCTCGGCTGCCCATGGTGATATGCACAGTCCTTCCCCACCTTCTGCAAGAGGAGCCAGTAAGACCTCAGGGTGCAGAAATTTGATGTTCTTCATGTTTTTCATAGGAGATGCTGATACATCATGTCTCCATCCTCCTTACCTGTACTGGCCCCATCCTCCCCCCGTTAGTCCCCTCTCAGCCCATCTAACTGGTGAGGAAATCCCATCCCCAAGCAATGCTGCTGTGAAGTACCTTAAACTCCTGGAGTGACACCTGCCCCTTTTGGAAATTCCTCATGAACGGCGTATTCTCTGCCTGCTCGTGCACCTCCTTTGTAGCTTCCTTCAGCAGTTCTGACAGGTCTGTGGACATTCTGGGGAAGAACAGTGAAACAGGTATTAGTGCTGTCTCCTCTGACAAAACAGATCTTAGCTCTCTAGGACAAAAGGGGGAGCCTGGGATGGCAGAAAAAGAAGCAGAGCATTCCCGAGAGATGTGGATGGGAACTAGAGAGCACCAGCTTTCCAAACAGTGTCCCGAGCAAGGAAGACTGACAGACTCCATCCAGAGGTGGAGGCAGCAGCATGCCTTTCCCTGCAGAGCAGGAACAGGAACAGCATGCCTAAAAGCAAGGGGAGAAACACAACACTCCTCTGACAAAACACTTCCCTCTCATTCCCATCCCACTCTCACCTTTCAGAGCTGTGTGACTGGGAAGTTTCCATGTTTCTCCACGTCGTTTCACTCCTCTGCTTCCCTGCTGCTGCTCGTGCTTTCCTCCTTCCTTTCAGCTCCCAGGACAGTGAAGCTCTGAGCTGGGCAGCCCGACTCCCACATCCAGCTTTATACTGCCAGGCCACGTGAGCAGCGAACCGCTGACCTCAGTGTGAGTACAAACTTCTTGCAACACAACAGCACTTCCCTTCTAGCCTGGCTGTCACCCCCTCCTGGCCTGCAGCCCCAAGGAACCAGAAGGAAGTCACCAGATTCATCTTGATAACTAAGCAAAAACAAGAGGATGTCCAGAAACTTCTCTTTTAAGGGTGCCTGGCTCTGTAACCCTTTCAGTGCCTTGCCCGTGGCAGGCAGAGCCCGGGTACTGCACAGGATGCTCGTTGTCCTGGGGACAGCAGGGTTGGACAAGGAGGGAGGATTTACAGAGCTAATGCCTGGGACACAGAGGGCACTGCTAGGCCCTGGGACACTGGGACACTGGCCCTGCATCCCAGTCTGTGTGCCTTGAACCCTGCCTGGAAAGCTACTCCAGCACTCACCTGCTCTAGCACGGCTCAGGTGTAAACATCCCATCTCCCATTCTGTGCTCATGCATGCACCAGCTCTGGCCTGCAGGTGCCAGCTCTGCCCTTGTGCAGCTCCCCCTTGCCCTTGGCACTGGGCAGGAAACCCTGTCACTTTGCACAGAGCCACCACAGGTGTGCCAGCACCGATGCGCAGCGAAATCCATCCCATGCTCTCTTGCTCGTGGGAACAATGGCATCTGATTTGTTTGACAGCTGGCTCCTGTTGTCACCACAGCAGCGTGCAGGGCAATTTAGGAAAATAGCACGCCATCTCCTAGATACCCAGAAGGCTGGGGTAGCTGAAAAGATATCATACAAGACTTGGGGGAAACTGAGAAAATCTGTCTTTGAAAGACTTTCAAAGGCAAATCATTTCTCTGATTTGGGAAAAGAGTTGGACGTGGTGCTTCTGCCAGGAGCTGTTGCTCTGCTGGCTTTTATTTTTTTTTTTTTATAAAGTGGTCAGTGAAGCAGCCAACAGATGAAGCTGGGCCCTTCTTTCCCACCTGCAGCTATGCTGGAAGCTGGGCTAGCAGGGACAGATGATGCACTGGCTGGCTGTACTTTGGAAAAGCACACATTTGTGCTCAGCCCTAAAGAGCAGGGCACTTAGAGCCACCATTCCCGTGCTTCTGTGGGTGTGAGAAACCCCCTGGTACAGTGGTGCAGGGGGTGGGAGGGAGGCAGAGCCTGGATGGAAGGAGGAGGACTGTGGCATCTGCTGTCCCTCTGCAGCCAGCCCTCTCTGAGGATGCTGCCATCCAAGCCAGCACCTCGCCTGTCTCCCTGTCACTGCACCCACACCAGCCCCAGCAGGGCTGGGGGCTGTAGGTTAAAAAGCCATTCTGGAAAAAATATGCTTCCATGCTTCTTTTTTTGACTCCAGCAGACATCTGGCATGCAGCGTTCAGGAAGGATTACTCAGCATTTCCATCGTGACTCAGCCGGACTTTTCCTGTCTTGCTTTTGACTTTTAAAGCAACAGTGCACGCTGGCAAAAGCTGACATGTTCCATTCTTACCCCCATGCCACTGCAGACAACTTGCTTGCTTTTCTGGAAGGTAAAATAAATTTATCAGGGTGTCTGAATCTTCAAAGCAAGCATGACAAACATCTCCTGAGAGTGCAGAGTCCATGTGTAGAGCAGACAGCCCCATGGCCAGTCACTCCTGAAAACATTGATACCAGTTTGCCACAGGAGTGGCCCCAAAATGAATGTTTCCCTCTGGCATAACTCCTTAAAGCTCTTGTTTTCTGTCATTTTCAGTGAGTCATATTCTGACAGGGGAAGCTGGAGCACAAATTGAACCTCTAGTTCTAGTGGAGGGAAGTAGGAAATATATGGGAATTATATGAGAATAAGGATTATATTATGAGAGTATATTAGTCATTTTATGAAATAATATGAAAAAAA
The DNA here is from genome assembly GCA_013398275.1 of Promerops cafer. Classification (NCBI taxonomy): domain Eukaryota; kingdom Metazoa; phylum Chordata; class Aves; order Passeriformes; family Nectariniidae; genus Promerops; species Promerops cafer. The sequence goes on along the minus strand of VZSE01002177.1, from coordinate 460,141 downwards.
ATCCAGTCCTCAAGCCCTGCCCATCCTTTCACCTGCAGCCCTGGCAATGCACCCAGTTCTTCCCGAGGACTTTCTGGGTGCTTTCAAGCCAATGATTTTGTCCCCAGCCTGCCTGCCTTCTTCCAAGAAGCTGAATGCTTGGAGGCCCTATAAAAGAGATATCCAAAAGTCCTTTTCCCTTTAATCCAGGATTGTGGTAGGTCTGAATGAGACCTGAATGAAGGGAAGAAAGAGAGGGTCTCTAGTCATGTTGCTACCATTCCAGGTAGGTTTTCTGGCTTGTAAGCATGCTGCCCCAGGACATGGAGCAGCACCTCCTCTGGCTCTTGGGGCTTTACCTTTCCCTGGGCAGGTCACAAGAGATGCAGCTTGCATCTGCCAGGAGATTTGCAAAGGTGCAGACAAGCAAGCCATGCCCCATAAGTGATTTATGCTGTCTGATCTCTCTCTGATTTGGGTTTCTTGGGATGGAGCAGCTGTGAGACTGAGCCTAGCTCTCTGGAAAGGCCCAAATGCCCTGCAGCAAGATGGAAAGAGAACTGAAAGCAGGGTGTCATCATCTTTGCAGTTGCTGGCTTGGAGCATTTCTGGCCCCTCCAGTGTTCTGCAGCAAGGGCTCGAATTGCTTCTGCTGTGCTGTTGCTTTATGATGGGTGGGAGGTCAGTGACACCCAGCGAGCCAAGGTGCCAGCAGGGATTTCCAAGAGACCATCTCTTTTGGAAGTTGGCACCTGAGAGCAATGAATGGGGAGAGAGGTGAGTGCTTTTAGTGGAAGGAGCAAACTGGCTCCCAGAGCACAGTGGGCCATGGGAAATCAGAGGCCAGCCTGCATCCAGGTCAGGAGGAAATTCTGCTTGAATATCACTAAAGTATCAGAGCTGTGCTCTCCACTGTGCCTGCCAGGAGCCCTGCTGTCTCCTGCCCTTCCAGTGAGCTGTGGCTCCGTGGTGCCAGAGCTACCTCACTGTGAGGACACCAGCAAAACTGCCCAGGGGATTTCTAGCAAAGATGAATAAAGTAGCTTCAGGCAAGATGTTTGTAAAAGTTTCTGCTGGGCTTAAAAGCCTGTCTGCACATTCCAGCCCCTGAGAAAATGCTTAGTCACGAGATGGGAGATGAATGGTTAAAAACGACAGAAAGGGCGTCAGTGTTTCCATGTGGAACAGGGAAGTGGGGAATTTTCTCCTCTTTGTACATTAACAGCCTATTTTGCCAGTAGATTTATGGCCAGAAATGTCTAGTTACACGGGCAGTCACGGGATGCAAAGTCAGCTCCCCTGAGTCACTCGTGGGCAGTGCTCCACGCTGGGCTCTGGCAGGCAGCTCCCAGCAGCTCAGCTCAGCTCGGCTTCCGTGGGGAAAACCGGCTTTAGCCAGCTCAGAGGGGCTAATGGGCTGTCTCAAACCGTGACACAGCAAAATGCAGCTGACTGGTTTGCACTCGGAAAGCTGACTCAGTGACCAGGATTTGCTGTGTAATGGTAGGGGAAAAAGGAGTTACAGCAACTGCTTAAAATGACTTGCTGGAGAAAGGAGTCTGTGCTGGAGTGTACAGGGATATCCTGTGTCTTAATTTGTGTTTACCAAAGGGAGATTACCTCTCCCCACCCCGCCTTGGCAGAACTGACTGTGCTCACTGTTCTCTCAGCATCCAAAAACCCCAGTCTAGATCAAAGATACAGGTGAAAAAAAAGGAGGCCAAGAGTCCAGTGCACTGAAAATCCCTATGGAGAGCCCAGGCGCTGCAGCTGCCCATGGGGCTGGCACTGCTGGTACCTTTGGAGGGTTGTATAGACAGGCATGGCTGTGCTAGGCAATGCCCTCCCCCAGGAACCCCAAAAACCAGTGTGGTGGGAGATGGAGGCGCAGGCAGATTTCCCAGGATAAATGAACCAGCATGACAAAACCAGGAAATGCAGATTACAATAAATATTTTCATAGATGTATGGGTATACGTGTGGTGCAGCACACTGGTGTCTCCAGCACATAGCTATGAGCAAGGAGAGGGCCTGGGCTGTCTGGAAACAGAGCGGGGAGAAGGCAGGAGAACAGAGCAAATGCCCTGCAAGGCAGGTGCCTGACCAGAGTCGGGCAGTGACCTTGAGCACACAGCAGGTTATGGGTACACTGAGCTGAAATTCTGGGAGAGGGTGCCTAGAGCCCACCATGCTTCCTAGAGTCTTTTTGGTCATGGGCATCATTCCTGGTTCCAGCTAGAAGCTGCTTTGGCAGCCAAAGGGAGGTGTGGAAGGGAATGGGGCAGAGTTAGCAAATAAAAATCCCATTTGTGCAAATGTTTCAGTCAGTGCTGCTGCCTCCCTTGTTTCAGTGCCACAACCGTGGAAAACAAAGTGTGCCTTAACTGTGAGACAGAACAAACCGTGAAACTTTGGATTTGAAAAATCACACGTATGCAACAAAGAGGACCTTGTACCACACTGCTCACGCCCTTTTCTCAGGAGAAGGAGGAAGGGGAAGCCAAGTTTCACACAGAAAGTGAGACCCAAGTGCCCCCTCCCCGCAAGGTTTCTAAATCACCTCTGCGTGGTTCCCTGCTCCAGGGTACAGGAGAAATGCTGGGCCGCAGGCAGGGGCTGTTTCTGGAGGTTTCTCCAGTTGTCCGGAGCATCGGGACCGCGGCCAGGAGCAGCAGCTGCAATCTGAGCGCTGCGGCGGGACCGCCCCGCCGTAAACAGCCTCACATGGAGCCCGCTCCGCCGTGACTCAGCGAAGAGCCCCTCGCACGGCCCGTGCTCAGCAGTCGCGGCGGCCCGGCCTGACCCTGACTCAGCAGAACGCCCACGCTGGGAAAAGGGTGACTCAGCACTAACGGGAGGCGGCTGCGGGATTTGGGGCTCATGCCTTGGCGGAACGGGCGGCATCACTTGCAGCCACAAAATGTTCCCCTTTCAGCTGTCCTTGCCAGAGGCGCGCCGCGTGAGGCAGGGAGGGTTGGACAAGCTGGGAGAGCTGCACGGCTCTCTGAGCTGGGGACGAGGAGGATTGCTGTGTCCATCTGCTGTGGGACCGGGACAGTCTCTGCTCCACATACGGGGGAATCACGGCATAGGAACACTGGGGTGCCGGATGGGCACCGAGCTGTCACCTGTGCCGGTGGGAAACAGCAAAGCCAGGAACAATGTATGGGAATGAATCCATTTTACAGACTGGCATTCAGGATGTGCCAAATTTAAGTGACTTACTCAAGACACACATAGGGTGTCTTTGGCATAGACTGTGCCCCCTCCTTCACTCATTACCAAAGGTCACTCCAGCGCAGGCAGGCAGGACCTTATTTACCCCACGGAGCTTCTGTGTGTTTTGAGAGGGGGACAGGTACATGCTGATGAGGAGAAATAAGCCACAGAAGGGTTAGAAAGGGCAGATATTACTTCAAAGACATTAGCTTGGGGCAGAGTGGGCTCAGCATTGGAGAGCCCTGTGCACTGTGGAGCTTAGGGACTGCAGCCAGTACAGCAGAACAGCCAGAACATCCCCCTTTTTGGGGGGGATGCATTCCCTAGCATCCCAGGCACCAAGGAGTCAGGGCTTTGGGCTCAGCCCTTCCCCTGAGCAGTGCTGGGCACAGCAGGACCTCGGGGTGGTGGCGGCAGCTCTTTAGCTAAATAATCAGTAGCAAGGTGACGTGGGATTTGAATTGAAGTGTTCAGTTGCCGGATGTGGTCTGGCAGAGGCCGAGAGGGACCAAAGGTACTCGGCAAGAGACTGAAGGTGCCTGGTGTGGGGTGAGCCACCCCCTGACTGCCCAGCTGGAGCTGGTGGTTCATGCTGTGCATGCCAGCACAAAACACGTCCCTGCCCAGGGGCAGCGTGGCACTGCTGGCAGATCACCCACATCTTGACTTTTAAAATTTTCTCTTTTTTTTTTTTTTTTTTTCTTCTTTTTGGACTAAGGCTGCAAAAGACCTCAGAGAAATTGACACCTCTGTCTCACTGAGAGTGATCTGGCATTTAAGCTTTTTTTTTTTTTTTCTTTGTGGTCAAGCAGCTAAAAATACCACTGAAGTGCCTCACAGCAGCCTTTCTAAACTCAGATTTTCCTACCACTCTGTGCCGGTGAAAGAGACTCCCCTAAAGCTGCAAGAAAGCCGTGTCCTTGCCTCACCCCGCTGTCAAATTTGCCTCGTGCCTGATCCATGCTTTTCTGCTGAGATTGGCCAGGAAAACAAACACCTGGATACCGGCATGTAGCTTTTCTGTGCTGCGAGGGAATTCCCGACCCCCCCCCACCAAGAAAATCCCTGCTGCAGAGTCCCCAGGAGTCTCCTTGGAAGGGCTGAGCCCCCAGCCTCTCTGTTGCACAGTGTTGCAACCCCTGCACGCCCCCATCCAAGACCACCTGCCAAGGGCCAATGTCCAGCCTTGCAGGAAGGCTGCTGGAGACAGTGCTGCAGCACACTTGGACTCATGGGGACTGTCCTGTCTATGGCCATCTCTGTTCCCTCACTCCCGATCACTGGAGCACCTACTTTTCCTCTCATTTGTTTGTATCATCTTCATCCACCCTTAGCAGCACCAAGAGTAATCTAAAGGAAAGGGGAAGTGGCTTTATTCTCATTTTGTGAAGGGAGGGAGAATTTTGTTATTCAAAGTAAGCTTTGAGGAAGTTTGACATGGCAAAGCAACATGAAAGTTCTGTGGAATGGAGAACAGCCTTCCCAGTGTACTGGCTCGGGACACTTCTGTGCTGATTTTGTGAAACAATGCTGTGGGAAATCAGGACATATTTTTGTTACAACCCTTTAAAAAAATTTCTTGTACTATTTGGAGGTTAGTGGTTGGTAAAAGAGAAACATGTAAATTTTTGCCTGTATGAATGTGATGCTGTCATGCCAAGTACCACGCTACCCAAACATCATGGAAATTCTCATTAACTTTTAGGGTATATTTAGTTTTTAGAGATGTCGAGCAACTCTGACCCAGTACAAGGAAGTTATGTCTTTCTTCATCTGGCATAGCAACAGCTGTTCTGGGTCATGCAAAATATCTGTCCAGGTCAGGATCCTGTTCCCAGTGTGGTTATTAATGGATGCCTAGGCAGAGCATGAGCACCCCTTCCCGTGCTCCATGCAGTCACAACGTGTGGATGGACATATGTTCTGGAGTGGTCGCTGTGCGAGGCTGCACAGGGCTGGTGGTTGCAGCAAAGTAGTAGAATACGGAAAAACTTTGTTTTGTTTCTGTCCTCGGGAGTGGCAGAGCCTGCTAAGCAGGTCACTGCCAGGGGTGGGGCTGTCCTCTGCAATGGGGAAGCCCGGGCTGGGTGTGCGAGGGACCACAGCCATCTGGTGGTCAGAGCGAGCAGGCAGCGCTGTTCTCTCTGAAACAACATCAGAAAACTTAAAAAGGGAAAGCCGTTTAAAAGAATTCCTTACAGTGCTGTAATTTTTTTTTCTTTTTTTGCAATCATGAAGCAGTTTCTGCCAATGTGAAGTGCCCAGCCTCTAATTAAAATGATCCCTTGCAGAACTAGCAGGTTTTTTTTCCCCCAAGTTCCTTCTCAAAAGAAAGCTTGCAAAATTATTCAAGCTATTACTGGTATAATCTATAACAAGTACGATTGTACTAATTTGGAATCTTTCCATGCCTTCTTCCCCATTCTTCATATTTCCAATTACTTGAAAAAGAGCTACCTTGTCAGTGTTGGATAAATCTCAGTAAAAAGCACTGTGACCATGGCTGGCTGCAGGGTTGAGAGGGGACAGGCTCACCCCAGGGGCCACAAGCAGCACTCTGAATTTTCACCTGCTGGCCATCGATTCAAACTGACCTCACTTGGCAGACACCCAAAATGCTTTCCATCTGTTTGTCCCTTGACGAAAATAGCAGCAACCCATTTCTGCTGCACTCGTCTTCCTTGGGGACAGCTCCGCCTTGCCTTTGCCAGGTCCCGTGTTGGCTGCTCGGGGAATTAAAAACAAGGTGAGGGTGAAGATGGGGTCTTTATCCTGACGTGGGCTCAGGGCATCCCAGAGGCAGTAAGGAGGAGTTTGAACTCCCCATACTCAGGATATTCATTCAGGGATGTCTTCATTTCTCCTTCCAGGTAATTTGCAGGCAGTGCTCTGAGGGAGCTGGAGGCACTAAGAACTTTAAGTGCCAGCTGAGGCACGAACCAGTGTTAAAGCATCACCAGTGTGAACAGGCTGGTACCCTTCATAAATGCTGACGGGGCAGCACTTCCTTCCCAGCTAGCCAGGCAGCCCAAGGCCAGGCACTGGCCAGAGGGCTGGGCCTTGCTTGTTCTGGAGGCCCTTCTGGCGCCAGAGTTACAAAACCAGCCTGTGTTCCATCATGACCCTGCTCTTGCTTCCTCTCCTGTACGTGCTCCAGCAGGGGAAGCTCAGCCACTTGGACTTTTTGCCTTTCTTCAGATAACATTTTCAAATACACTCAACCTCCTTTTAAGAATCCTTCCCACAGCTCCCACTCAGCTGGACACTGGAGAGATGGTTTAGGGACAACTGAGGATGTCCTGTGGGTACCAGAGGGCCCTTTAGTAGCAACTGTATTTCTTGCATGTCTTTTAAAGTGACTTAGGGGCTGCAAGGTGGGTATTCAGATCTGGTCACAAGGCAGACAGGGAAAGGAGAGGAGGTAGCTCACCCTCTTGCTATTTTTAGATGGCCTGTAATCACCTCCCCACAAGACTGTAGTAAAAAGCAGGGAGCACCTGTCTTGGCTCCCAGCACCCTCAGTCCCCATGCTGTTCTCTCAGCACCAGTGCCCTTGCCTTTCATGGAGAGCAAATGTGGCTGCCTGGTTTCATCCCTCTTCTCCCAACAGCATCCTCCCCTCCCAACACCAGCACTGACAGCACACACGGTATCTTCAAGGGAGGCTCAAGTCTTTGCTCCTTTAATGTGCAGTAAAAAAAGACAACACTCCCATGCTCAACACGAAATCCCACAGGCAGGAGCCCTGGGATTGGCACCCTTTCGTTTGTAAGTGGGCAGCGTGTGCGGTTTGCTCTGAAGGGTTTTTCTCCCCGTGTGCAGAGGAGCTTCTGGCTGCTGCAGGGCTGTTCTACTGGCATGAGATGACTGATGTCTCGCTTCCCCTCTGTGCTCACCAGCTGAACAAGCTTCTGCAGCAACAGCACGTTCCCACGGGTGTAACAGTGCCGATGGAAGGGCCTCCTGCTTTAGGGGGACGCAGCTCTGTGACCCCGGCACACACAGCCATCCTGAGGGAGTCTGTAGCACTGGCCTGGCCCAGAGAGACTCTCCACACCACGGCACAATGTGGTGGAAGGCAGCAGTGGAAGTGAGAGAGGGAGGTAGGATCACACTGGGAGAAAAGTAGGATAATGGAGAATTAAATTAACTGCAAATAGTTTGCTGAAGGCACATCCTACCCCATGGGAGAGCCCCTTCAGCCTGGGGTACCGCTTGCAGTCAGTCCTGTGTGCTGCCAAGGGCCTGGACGACTGGCTGTCATGCAATGGAAACATCTGGGCTCTGGGTAGGATTCTGGATAAACTGATTGGGAAAGGGAGGAGAGGAAGAGGAAGAGAAGGGGTTGTGAGTGGGAAGGTGTTGCATACCACAAGCGCTTGTGCAAGAGAGATTAGAGCAACAGGGTCCCTCTACCATTAGTGTTCCTCCTTGGCCACCAGTAATGCTTCATGTCCCCGTGCTTTCCAGTCTAACACTGGCAGGCAGAGGGCTGGAGATACATTCTAGGGGAGGCGTGAGGAAAGAGGCAGGCAGGAATGATTTCAGCAGCAGACTGCAGCCTCTCCTGTTTCTTGGGCAAGATCCCTAACTACCTCACTGGAGAGTAGGATGGGGGAGCTTCTTCTGGACCTTCTTCTGCTTTGCCCACACTGTACCATAAAAAGAAAAGCCCACTGAACTCCCACATTCTCTAGCAGCTTTGAGACCCCCCTTCACAAGTCTATTGTATGATATCCCTAAACACAACAAAGATTATCTGAAGTCTGAAAGCAGCTTAAAAATAAAAACAACTCAAAGGTAAAACAGGAAGAGAATGGAGGAAGGGGACAGAGTCCTTCCTCTGCTGGCCCCTGGCTGGAGGCAAGCAAAACAGCACACACAGCCTCTTGCTCCACAGCACACCGGTCCATAGCATTCACAAGGCAAACATAGCATCATCTTCCTTTGCTTGCTTCCGATGATGGCTGGCAGCAGGAGGGGAGACGGACGTCCCTGCTGAGGAGCTGGACAAAGTGGGGAGGCGGTCTGCAACTTTCGCTCGCTCTTCCAGAAATTTGTCAAACTCTGAGGGCAAGAGAAGAGCAGAGCATTAGCAAAGAGGGAGATCTGTGGAAGAGCCAAGGTGCTGCCAGGAACAGTTAAAGACAAGGGCTGGCTGGCACATCTCACCCTCACTGGTGACACCTTTTGGATCCTCTGATTCTCCCTAGCAAAGAAAGAGAAGGGCATGGTTAGAAGGAAGGTAGGTAAAGGCATCTCACAGATGTGATTCTTTTGCACTGGAGAGACAGGAGAGTGTTCCCCCCACTTCTGCAGCACAGACATGTTGGAGGGGCCCTGAGCCTCAGTTCATTAGCTATGGCTCCCAGAAGGCTGATGATGCTGTTGTGGTATCCCAAAGCCTGTGTCCCTGGCTTTTCCTTCCCTGGTCCCTCCCAGCAGTCTGTGCCACACATTCAGCGATGCCAGCACTGTTACACACTGCCTGAAGTCCAGCCCCACAGACAGCTCTGGCAGGACTGCTGGCTCCAAGAAGGCAGCCCCTCACTTACCACATCAGTGGAGAGCCACTTTTCTATGTCTTCCATGAAATTGGCTTGAGGAACTGGTACCTGGGACAGAAAAAAAAGGGCAATGAGGCCAAAAAAATAGAGGATGTTCCAATAAATCCACTATGAAAAAAGAAAGCCCAACCCAGAAGCTCAGCCTCTCACTCAGTCCCACTCAGTCAGCTCAGGCCCATCCAAATCCAGCCAGTGCCACTGCAAAGCTCTCCCAGCTACCAGTGCCATTGCTTACCTGCTTCCTCTGTCCCATCCATACCAGACACGCAGTTTCCAGGATACATGCCATTAAAAGCATCTGTGGTTTGGTATATTAGGACTGGACCAGACTTTGCTTTTTGGTGAGGACCCACTAGGTTGAAGTTGGCTGCTTGTGTAGGCAGCCAGAGAACAAGAGACGTGCATTTCTCTACACTTTCTCTCTCTACAAACCAGTGACAGTCTGATGTCAAAGTCTGCAATGCTGAAGATACTGGAGGTGCCAGGTCTGACAGCACAGTAAGGGGGAAAGACACCTGCCAATAACTGATTCCCTGGTATGATCATGAGTACAGCAGGATTTGATATCACACCAAACTACTGAAACAGACCCATCAAAGAGGAAGTAATCTACAATTAAATTTTACTTCCAGTAGGGATGAGGCTAGCTCAGAAGAATTCATGGCCTTGGTCAATTTAAACAGCAAAGAGACATATTCCTAGTGGGCAGAGGTAACCTTGAAAGAAACAAAGTCTGTTCAAAAACCCCAGATCCTTTTCTCCAGTCATGAGCTCCTGAACAAAGCTGAGCAAGAAGCAGCCCTTGCTAGAGGCTCCCCAAGCAGAAGAATGAGACAGTATTTGTAGGAACTTATTTATTAGTTTTCTAATATATAAAGCTCCCTTGCCCTCAGGAAAACACCAAGACCAAGAAAAAGAGCAACACCTTCGTACCAAAGACAGGCAGATTTCCTCAAACCAGGGAGCAAGCACAGATAGTTATCACAGCTGGCAGATGGATGAATGGGAACAGAAGAGGATATGTGAGATTAGGGAAGTTTCAAAGCAAACTGGCTCTGCCTGCCCAGAGGGGATCTCTTTGGGGTAGAAGTGCATTCAAGCCAACTGTACAGCATGTGGGGAAACTTCCTAGAGCAGACATCAGCCTGGGCTGTGCCCATTACAGGAAGACAGGCTAGCAAGCTTCAGACCCAGGAGCTGTTAAAGCCTCTGTGTGCCTGAGGGAATGTAATTGCAGGAATTCCTGCTGCCAAAAGACCGAATTCAACTGCCTGAAAGCTCAATCACTAGCTACAGGAGGAGGCCTTCAACAGGATTCAAGCTGGAATGTGTTTTCCTTCAAATGAGGCACCTCGTGCTAAGGAGGAGAGACTGCAACGAGTATGAATGGCAGCAGCCACTCATGATGCCACCAGCTATTGCCTCTGCCTCAGACACCCACCCCAAAACAGGCCATCCTCAAGCTCAGAGTGGCACATGCTCTCTTGGCCTGCTAGGATATTTCCTAGACAAATGTTTACTTGAGGAGGGACAGGCACACTGCCTGCTTCCTTCCCAAGCCTGGTCTCCACTACTGGCCCAGCCCAGGGCTGCTGCATTTCAGTTAGCAGTGTCTGCTGATGTCTGCTGTGCATCCTCATGTGCCGTGCCAGTGATGCTTCTGTTTCAGCAGCCCCAGCCTCCTTCCTCCCTGCTGGCGCTCCATGAGCTCAGATCTCACCATTCCTTGACGCATCATCCACTTTGTCAGCTGGGCTCCATCACTAGAGGCACCAGACTCCCCCTGGATGACAGAGAGTCTGCATTGCAGTGTGAGGAAGAGGGGAGGCAGTGGGTTTAAGGTGAGGGAAAGAATATACTAATACTGGTGGCCTACTTCTCTGATTGCAGAGAGAAGGCGACTGGCCTTGGAAATTTGCTGAAGAGGAATAAAACATACATTTCCAGGGGGAAATTTACCTGGGGAGGGACATCCTTCAACTGCCTGAGGCAACCCCAGACTTTTCACAGCTCCTCACCTCAGGGCTTTAAAGAATGAGGTATGCAGCCCAGCTAGGAAATGCAGGTTGGTAGAGACTGGGAGTTATCATCACTTGACTTTTTCCAGACAGACAGCACCCCTACTGCCTTGGTGAGCCAGGAGGTTACTCCCATTCCTGGTGATGCAGTAGAAGCTGTGGCCACTTACCGCTGCCGTGTTCTGCTGCCGGGCATCCAGGGCACCAGCAAGGCCTTTGGTGGCTTGGGGGTCTTCATACTTTACCCTGGAAGCAGAAAGAGAGACAACAGGCCAATGAGGTGCCTGAGAGTGAAGAGCAGGAACTCCTAAACACACGTTCAGTTCTTGTGACTGCACAACTTTTCGTGCCTTGTCATTCTGCTACCAAGACCTTCTAGAAAGGTGTGCAAAGCCCTTATTAAAGGTGTAGCCCACCACAAAACAGACTAATCTACTCACTGGAACACTGTGGGATACAACAGGACAGCCCTGGCACAGTGACAGAGGGATGACAAGGACTTATATGAAAACTAAAACATAGACTTACAGAGCTAGGTGCATTAACCATGACACTCACCTTCTTTGGGGTGGACTATAAAGAGAGAAAACTAACACAGACTGTCCAGAATATTACAGATATTTTAGAAAGGATTTGAGCAACAAGCCCCTACATACTCACCTATCTTCATAGACACAAACAGCTCAAAAACATCTCTTTAACTAATACTATTCAAGAAGTGATGGTGGCAGAGGCTCACTGGCCTATGCTGGCCATAGGTGAGACTGGATGATCAGAAGAGCCTGGTGTTGCTTCCAGGTCTCCAAATGGACCATTACAGCAACCTCTTTCCACACACAGACATATCTCACCCATAATTTCCCTCATCCCAATCCTGTGTCCCCTCTAGGCTGCTAGCACACTTGACAATGCCACACGTCACCATTTGATCCATGCCGAGTGGGGAAAACTCTCCATGCTAGGATAATGAAGCCTTTCACAGAAACTCTCCACAAGTTTCCTCTCCAGCTGCTCCCAGGCCCGTTCCCACAGATCCAGCAGACCATCAAGTGGAGCTGTTTTTGTTGGGGGCCAGGGGCTTGGGCCACCGCCGCTCAAACTTCTCAAAGAAGTGTTCATCAGTGAAGGGGCCGCTGTGGACAATGGCATCCAGGATGAAGTACAGTGCTGCTATCATGCCACTGATGAGGAAGAATGGCAGGAAAGGCTTGCAGTGCCTTAAGCACTGCCTCACTGAGACACACATGAAGCATGGGGGCTCAGGAACAAACCCCAGAGGCTCTGCCAGCACGTCCTGTTCGGGAGCTGTAGAGCAATGGGTCTGTTCAAGTGGAGGGAGACACTGACAGCAGAGGCTTGTGAGTGAAATGTGAAGCCTGAGCCACTAGAGGTTACCTGGCAGGAGTGCAAGTGCAGGCAGATGACGGGCAGTGATGAATAAATAGAAGATGTCTTGTTACTTGTGCAGAGATCATAAGCCTCAGCCTGTTAAGGACTGTGCTGCAGCAGAGAGGATACAATTCCACCTCTGTCCAGAACTGCAGCACCGAGCACATACCAGTGGCTCGGGTTTCAGCCCCAGATTGGGTGCTGTTGATACAACTGTTTCTGTGCTGGACCGCCTCTGTCCTCAGGCAGCACAACCCACAGTAAAAGCGATGGGAAAACCCAGGGACAAAACACATGAAGTCATGTATAGGCCATGGGTTTCCCCACCACATTTACCAGAAGCAGTCTGAGGCACAGGAATGGAAGGAGACATCGTTAGGAGGCCTTAACTTGACATGTGTAAGAGACCTTAACTTGCTACTGGCCAGCCATAGAACAAGGCACTCCAGTGGTTGCAGGAGTGCAGGAGTGCAGGAGCACAGGCCTTGGAGGGCTGGAGGCAGTGATGTGCCCATGGGCTCTACTGCTTGGTACTCTATGGAGAGCAGTGAATGGCTCTCCCAGGCAAAGCAACGTGAGATCAGCCACAGTCTCTAAACCCAGGGGATCTGGTCAGCACAGCTCTTGCCAGCTCCTCCAGAACAAGGATTCAGGAATCCACTCTGCAGTGGAGAAGGCCTCTTCAGTTCAGGCAGTACTGTGGAGACCCAGCTCTTAGTGCTTTATACCAGGAGGTCTCAAACACACCACGGAGGAAGAAACATCAGTCCCACCTGCCAACAGGGAAGCTGAGGCACAGAACAGTGCCCTCCTGCAAGCCACAACTGACTGCATTCTTCCTGCACTCCAGCTCAAGACTGTGTCTGTTAGGCTGAATCAGTACTCAGCAATTCCCAAACTCAACATCACCCCAGTCAGGGTGCATGAGTTCAGAGGCAGACAAGAAAACTGAGCCAAGTGCCACTTCACACCTTCATCCCCAGACACTGAATCTCCCAGAACGTGTGGCACTGCAATGCTCACATGCAGGGACCAATTCCTTCTCCCCATACACAGGAGGATGCCGTGAAGGGGAGATGATGGCAGCAGGAAAAAGGACTGGGAGCACAGAGCTCATCCTACAAACACTGTGCGTGTGAAGAGTGCATTTCTGTTTCATCCTACTGTCTCCCAGGAACTGCTGCTGCTCAGGGTGTGGCCCCATTTTCCCTGAGCCCTCATCCTCTGCAGGAAGGCAGGACAGGACAGAGTGAGGTGCTCCACTCACCCTTTGCGCTGCTCAGCCAGCGAGCTGCCACGGGTCAGGGCAAACATGTCAAAGTCTTCTTCCAGCTTGCCAGAAGTGTCGAGGGAGTGCAGCCCTGCACTTACACTGCTTGAGCCCAGGTCTGTGGGAGAGAGAGCAGGGTGAGCAGGCAGCACAGAACAGTAAATGGAGGACTGTGGGCTTGGAGAGTGCTGGATGGAAAACTACTATCAGAACAGGCTAAACTACTCTAGGCCCACTCCTCCATCCTGCTCCTCAGCTGCAGCACAGTCTGTGCATGTGTGCAGTCGTGGGTGAAGTAACAGAAGCTGTTTCTTTGCCCACTCAATAGTTATTTTTGGCTCAGTTTCAGACAGAAGCAGCAGCATCAATTTACTGATGCTGAAGGCTAGATGTTCCTGACCATCTTTGACAACTCTGGTGGGAATTGCTCCATAACCTCTGAAAGAAAATAACCTGTGTTTCTGAGCAAGCACCTCTGAGACAGATGAGTGGATTTTCATGACTCAGGCACCATCTGAAAAAAAACTTGACTTGAAACATATCTCAGCTGGCTTGTCTGTAAAAACATTCTGGTGCCAATTTTCTCCAAGTGCATCCAGGCAGTGCTACGTCGGCTGTTGGTATGTATTGAAAAACCCCCAGGACCCCTCAGGTTTTATGAGTAAACAACCTGTCAAATCCTGGGTCCTGAGCCCAAGATGCTCATGGCTGCCTTTGCTTCTCCCAGACCTCAGTGGTGACCCTGACACCACACAGCAAGAGAGGCAAGTAGGCAATGCTTCCAGGCATTGCAGAGGGAGCAACTTTATCCCAATCCTGCTGGAAGGCCAGGTCTTTAGCTACAGACTAATGCTGAGGTCCTTCTTAAGTCATGGCCACCTCCTGCACAAGGTGAGGTGAGGATGCCAAGACATATGCTTGAGTGCCTTGGGGCATATACAAGTTTCTTCATGAGTTTGTTAGTTGAAAACACATGGCATTTCTCTAGGTTATTCAAGGACTCTGACAAAGTAATTCTGGGAGATGATTCAAGGGCGGGAAAGGATTTTCAAAGCAGCACAGGAGAAAGATTGAGGGGAAAACCACATGGCAACATACTCATTCCAGCCAGCTGAGACGAAAGGTTGCTGGTGACTTCAGGCTGTTTCAATGCTGAAGGAGTCTGGGATCCCAGGTCAATCAAGCTGTTCTCTGCCTCATTTGGTGCCTTTGGAAGAAGAAAAAAGAAGATGGTGGAGAGTTTCTGAAGCTTGCACACCCTGACCCTACAATCCTATGTCATTGATACTGGATAGGAAAGCCCTTCTGCACCCATTGAAATATATCAGCTGTGAAGAGGGAGAAGAGGGACAGTGATCAGAGAACTGGCTGGGAATAGTGTCCCAGGGCAGCATATGCCTTGGTAGCCAGCCTCCCAGCTCTGCTGGATGTCAGTAAGTAGGGTAGATGCTGGTTCAGAGGACAGGGTAGTGCTCAGAGAAGGCTCATAGGGGAATTGGATTCTCATTATTCAATAACCACAACTGCTGCTCTCTGCTCTTGCTCTTTGGGCAGGGCAGGAGAGGTTTGCAGTGGGAAATGGGGTGTCCCGCACACCAGGTGGTCTGGTGCAGCTTGGCTGGGACAGCAAAGCCCACCATTTCTAGGTGGGGCAGACTGAACCTCCCTCCAAGTCAGCAGGGCACTGCTGGGCCTGCAGGCTGCAAACCAAGCTGCACAGAGGGGCAGTTGCTCCAAGTTACCTTAACAGGCTGTCCTGTCCGAAGTCGCTCGAACCTGCAAGAACGGTGACAGGATGCATTTCAGTAGTGTGGGCTCATCCACCCACAGCCAAAGAGATTTTTTTATAAGACTTGGCACAGTCTGCCCTTTGCTACCCGCTAGGAAAGGGGAACTGTGGCTCAGGGCCCAATTTCCCCTCAAGATACCCCAGCAAGACCCATAGAGTTGATGTCTCCTGAGAGGTGGTTTGAGAAAGCTTCTTAGGATCTTCCACAGTTACTCATAACCAACAGCTCTCCTTGCAGTTCATCTGGGGATGAACTAGCAAAGACGTGTTTGTTGAAATGCAAAAATAAAAAAAAGCAGTGCTGATCCCATCTGGTCAATTTCTTTCTGTCCCCATCTACCTCAGAGCTAGAAAACCAGCTCCTTCCATGCAGTTGCCTCCTTCTCTTGGGTTATGCCACAGGGACATCTTTATACCCCATCAGGAACTTACACAGCAGTTTTGAAGGGACAGGAATTAGTCAGCAAAAATTGAGCACAAGCTTTGTTCTCAAAGATGGATGATACAGGCTGATAGATCTTGAGTATTATACTCATAGGCAGATCAAAAGGGTGGGATAGGCAGCCTTCAAGGGCAGTAAAGTCTTGAGGGAGAGCAGGAAAGAGAAGGGAGGAGAGAGGTACCTTTCATGGCGCAGAAACACGTTATTGAGGTTGTCATTGATGAGGAGCAGCTCCTCGGTGAGTTGCTCATGGAGGACACGGGGAATCAGCTCCAGGACTCGCTGCTGCATGGCTCTGCATGTCTGATTCAGCTCCTGTTCAAAGCAGGGCAAGTCACCACAAAGGTCACACTACGGCTGAGCACTCATAAATTTGGAAGTCTGACTGGAACACAGACTGCAGAGGCTACTGGGATCTATCAGGAACTGTTGATGGGCAACAAATATTGGTGAGAGGTAAATTGAGTCTGAGCTTTACATGGAATAATTGTATGCTTTTTGTGTAGAACATTACCCAGAAAGAAAGGCCCTTGGGGACTACAAGTTCCCTTGTGAGATAATTCCAGCCTTGGTAATGTGATTTCCATCCACCATTGAAACTCTACCTTCCTTGTGTCTCCCTTATCCCTTCACTCCCTGATAAGCCCTACAATAAACTGTCCAGTCGTTCCCCACACCTGGCATGCATCGAGCCTCACTCCATCAAGTCACTGCTAAGTTGTGCTGCATGTGCCAGCCCTCCACCCTGCCCAGTGTTCCTTACCTGCAGCAGCTCCAGGTCAGAAGGCTCGGCCTGGGACGGCACCAGCTCCGTCAACATCTCCGACATAACTTTTGTGTTCCCATTCACCACTTCCAGCTCACTGCGCAGCTTCCCGATCTGCAAAAGCAAAGTGAAGTGACAGCTCTGCCAGGGGAGGCTGGGGACAAAGCTGAGGTAGCTCTGAATGGTAGGGAATGGCACCACCTGTGCATGCCTGTTCACAGAGCTGGAGGGAATAGCCACCGGGGAGTTCGTTTGTCACCACTCATTTTAGCTCTCAGGAGCTCCCAGCAGGAAACCCCCCCATTACTTATCATCACATTTATCTGCTGGTAGCAGATGCCAGGCCCTCACCTGGGATCTTTGGCCTCTAGTCTAGCCTTGATTTTTAATAGCCAGCACAGGCTGCTGGTATGATTCAAATCTCTCCTCAGCTAACAGCTCCCATGTGGTAGCCATTTAAATTATTTGATTTCCAAAGTGGTGTAAGAGAGGGGAAAACAATTCCCATTCAACACAAGAGCCTCAGCTAAGTGTGCAGTTGAAGCTTTAGTCCTCTGGTTTACAAGCTGCTAGTGAGCCTCTTCAGAACAGTTTCTACCCTCTGTTCTGCAAGGGAATGCAAAATACTGACAGCTGTAGGTTTGGTGCTGAACATGGTGTCATATAAAGCCAGAGTGAGGAAGGAGAAAAGAGGATGGGGAAAAAAGTGAGGAAGCCCTAGCCTTTGGAAACCACATAGCCAGACAGGGTTGATTCATATAAAGTAAGAGTGAGGCAAGATAAACACAGATGTTAAAGAGGCATCATGTCTCAGCTCCCCACTTCCCTCTACCTGCAAGCAGCCCTGTCTTAGGAAAACACAACCACTCCATGGTTGCAGTATCCCAGTTCATCACCCAGAGCTCTGGGGAGCTCTTGTGCTTTAGAGGGACAGCTCCTTGAAGACAGATGCCGAGGCAGGACCAGGACTGCAGTCCCAGAACAGTGTTTGTGCAATAGCCTCAAACACAGGAAGAGTCAGCCACATCCTGGGACTTGTCCAACTCACCTGCTCTGGTGTGGGTGTGATGGGCGCGTCGCTGGACGTGCCTCTCCCGGGGGGCAGGGGGACAGGGTGGAGGATGGACTCCATCTGCTGAGGAGAGTTGACTGCAGGAGAGTTCTGTCCCGATTGAGAGTTGGAGCTATACACAGTCTGTAAAGGTGGGGAAAGTGACAGAGAGGAGGAGATGTTAGACACTCACACTTGACAGGGCAATGCAACTAGAGGAGAAATATTGATGGCAACTTCCCATCTGGTTCCAACAGTTCTTGGCTGTCCTGGTGCTTCTCACCACCCAAAACCCCTCTATATTCAAGACAGATTTCCCAAAATCCCCTCATTGCTCCAGAATGGCAGCTGCTCAACATTCTTCTCTTCAGAAATACTCCCATACCCTCTGTGGTGTGTGGATGGGTGACAGCATGTCCAGATCAGTCATGGGGAACTCCAAACCCTTCCGTCTCAGGTCTTCATAGACAGCAACGACACCAGTCAAGTCCGGAGAGCTGCGGAAGGCGTCCGCCCAGGACTGGGGAGAAGGAGACAGCACAGCCCATCACCACACACAAGAGCCTTCTGTACAAACACCTAAAGACACACACTCTCTGGACTGGTGCAGATGCTCACACTTCCTGGCTCACCTGGATGAGGGTCAGCACCTTGTCATGCACTATGGCAGGTGGATTGTTCTTTGGCAGGATTGTTCTCACCAGGACACCTTCTACAAAGTCCTGGCTGGACACAAGGATGTGGAAGCGATGGCCACAGTTCTTGACACAGGTCTCCAGGACCTTCAAAGGCAATAAAGCATTAGCTGTAGCCTTCTCTGCTCTCATGTGTTAGCCTTGTTGGCTTAAGGTACACGTCTCTGTTCAGCATGTGTGCTAAACTTGTGCTCAGCATTCAGCTTTACAGCAGGGTACCACAGAGCAGAGAAAGAGCCCTGACCACTCACCGTCAAAGCCAGCATAACTTCATGGAAGTTCTTATTCCCTACAATTCTCTTCTTAATGGCTCGGAAGGCATCTTTGGGCCTGAAGGGGAAATGAGATGAAGAAAGATCATCAGAAGGTCGAGGCAAAGCAAAACAGCCACAGGTCCTGGATGCCTCATACTCAGCAGGTGTCCCTCTTCACCATGTTTTCAGGATGGCTTGAAGCAGTGACTGGTACAGCAGCTTTTGCTCGTGGTTCTGCAAGAGGAGTGGGGTTGGCTGATCATAGAACCATTTAGGTTGGAAAAGACCTTTTAGGGTCATCAAGTCCAACCAAAAACCTAACACTGCGAAGGCCACCATGAAACCATGTCCCTGAGTGCTATTACTGAAATTAGAGGCCTCTGTGCTGATGTCTGCAGCAGCTCAAGGTGTTCAGGACACAACAGAGTAAAAACAATGCTAGAAACACACTCCTGGGGGGTAGAGCAAATTCCCATGGCAGAGAGACTGAAGAGGAGGACATCACAGAAAAACTTGGCATGGGTTAGAAGCAGGAAGGAGAGACCAAACTGTGGCAATTCCTGTGTTACTCCAAGAGGAGCTGTTTAACATTTCCCTGGAGGGAAGGAGGCTCAAAAGCTGCAGGGGAGACACACTGCCAAAATCTTGGCTATACTGCAGGTGGGTAGGAGAGCAACAGCATAGCAGGGCCTCATTAACCATTCTCACATGGTCTCAGACCACTGTGGTCTTAAGAGGGCACAAATGAACCAAGAAGCTCTTGCAGAGCACAGGAAGAGGAGCTGAGCTGGAAGAGCAGCCTGCTGGAGGAGAAAAGTGAGGTGGAGACACTGAGGCAGTGAGGAGGGCTGAAGTGTATTGGCCTGTGGGGCAGCATGGTGTCAATGGATAGGCATTAGCAGGGCAATGGGAGAGCCTGTCCAGCTGTGTTATCGGGTGCCCAGACCTGAAAGAAGTGCCACAGCTCAGGCCTGAGAATTGTGGACAGGTGTATTTGCACTGTGGGGACAGTAGAAAAGGAGTGGTGACAGATCTGTAAGTAGAGATGTTTGACTTTGTTTCCATACAACTGTGAAGCTGAAAACTGGGCTTGCTAATCCTCTGTCAACATCACCGTGGGGTAGGACAGCAGGGGTGAAACCTACATGTTTTATTCCATGTAGCACCTTCTTTTTCACATGCTGCTCTTGACATCTCCACTGTGAGAATGAGCATTCTCCCTTGAATTCCCTGGCAAATCCCCAGCTCCTGAGTTAACAAGTCTGGCAGACTGATGAAGCTCTCCCTGCAGGGAGAGAGAGACAAGAGCTCCCCCACCCACTTTGTGTGTTTTTGAGTGACTGTACATGAAAATACCTGAGAAGAAACCCAAGAAAGACTGGCACAGTGAGAGGACTGAATAGCAGCCTGAGATTTTCCCCTCTTCTCAGTCACCAGCCTTTAGATTTTTACATTCCCAGAGCAGAGAAAGAGAAGGGTATGAAGGGGGAATAAATCAAAGTGGAAGAAATGCAAATATGCCTTCTGGAGATGGGAGGCAGCCTGGCTTGAACAGAGGGTTGTCTGGCGACCCTGAAGGCCTGTTTGAATGGCTCCTAGCACTCACCAAGATTATAGAGAAGCATCTAATAAATGCTCTGACAGCTTTGCTATGTCTCTAGGTCTCCTAGCAGAGCCTTGTCTCAGGGATTCCTGGAAAGCCTAGCTTATTACCTCCACCAGTGCATGCTACCACTGCAGCCTAGGGATGTGGTGTTACAGGGAATGCAGGGGCCTGCCACTGGATATGGGCCCTCACCAGCTCCCTTACCCTTCTTCAGTCTCGTTAATGATGTCACAGATCTCCATGTTGAGAGCCCAGTCCTCACTCCGCAGGGACCCATCAGTAGCTCTCTCTGGAAAAAAGAAACCAAGACAAGGTTATGAGAAGCCCTGGCACTGTTAAGCTCTCACAAGACCCCAGACCCCAGCCTGCTTCTCCTGGCTGCCACTACAACATGCAAGGAGGCAAATCCATACGCAAATTCCGGATCACCAAGTGCTCCCCACTAGGTGTCACCATGGCAGACCACACTGCTGGGATGGTGGGTGCCCAGCTTTGCCCATGCCACCAATGCTACTGACACACAAACACACTCTGTGTGACCTCTGGTGTCCTGCACACTAAGGGAAGGGGCTCAGCATGACTTCAGCTCCACAGCTAAGGAAAAGGGGGCTTATTTGCTTTGTTGCTGCAAGGCCAGAGTGAGTTCAGCCCGCTCACACTGATACAGATCTAATGCCAATAGCTCCAATTCTTGGTTTGTACCACATAAGGTGACCAAAGAATCAACCCCCCTTTTTTTTGTACACCAGCTCTATAAAAAAAACCAAGCAAACATAGAAAACCAAAGCAGGGTTTCTCTTGTTTAACATTTACACCTCTCCCCTGAACTTCTGGCCTCTAGGGAGTGTGGGCAGAAGCAAAGTGCAGGCTGAAGTCGAAGCAATATTGTTCCAGCTTTGATTGTGTCCTCTTTAATTAGCAGTTCCTCAGTCAGCCTTGATGTTATTTATTCAAGGCAGAGATTCGGGAAATGAGCAGCTATTACTGGGAGCACCAGTGTCTCCACCCTGTAATCATCCATGTCTCACTCCTAGCCATGCCATTAACTGATGCCTTCAGGGACATCACCAGTAGCTGAGGGAAAGAGAACTGCCAGCAGGGCCAGTAGGACCTAGGCCCTCCTGAAACCACAGGGAAACACAGAGGCGCAGCAAATGGCAAGCAGAGGACAAGAACCATCCTTTCCAGCTCTCTCATCCTACAAAACACTTGACTTAGTACTGGGGCAAGAGAATTAAAACTGGCCAGACCTGTTTAGCACTTACCAGGTGCTCTTCAGGAGAGCTCAGTCCCAGCAAGGTACTTACAGAAGTGCCTGCATTTTCAAAACTGCTGTCCCTGCAAAACCTGCAGCTGTCCCTTGCTGCTGTGGGTCCTCTACACCTTTTGAGAGGTCCTTTCTCCGCAGAGCTGCCTTTTTCTGCTTTTGACCCAGCAGCTAATGATCCCTGTGTGGGAATGAAATTAAATGCCTGTTCACACAGTAATGGGATAAGACCGTAACACAGGAAGATGATTTTTTAATTCCTGCCTGGGTAAGCACATCCATCATGTCCTGTTAAGGTCAGGCACAGAGCTATTCACACCACTGTTCAATGCAGCCTCTTATACACGTGTCCCTCCCACAGATTGCACACCACAGTGAGAAGCTATCTGCTTCTTATCACAATCCAGCCACCACCTTTTCTGTTGGCTACAGAATGCTTTGATTACACAGTGATTATGCTGATGACATTGTGGCCACAGCCAGATGGAAGAGGGCAGACAGGGAAGGAGAGTGGAAGAACGTTCTTGATGCTCTTCCACCTTTCTAAAGGTGTGGCTATTACCGGAATAACCTTAAGGTTCCTTGACTCAGGTAAACTTTTGTCACTTTGAGCATTAACTTTACATAGGGATCCTGATCTCTGGCAGGTCCAAGCTTCCTCAGTGAGGCACAGGAGGAAAGACTGCACTGGGTGATGTGGTGGAGAATACATCCAGGGCAATAGACATGTCTGGTGCACCAGGGCATGTACCAGTCAATGGGGGAAACTGTTGTAACACATGAGGGAAAATGTTTTCCATTGGGGCTCCTTTGGGATCAGGACTCAGTACACTGTCAGAGCTCCAGGTCCTCCTGACCTGGGACATCAGCCTTGCTGGCACACAGGCTGCAGCTCAGGTCAGTCTAATGGGTTTGGCTCACGTGGTCACAAAGCCCCCCTCACTTGTGCTCTCCCCCAGGATCCCCTGCTCATGACACATCATGGTTTGAACAAGGCAGAAGTTTCCCTGCACTGTTTGCTGCCACTGGCAATGAATCACATAAATCCACTACACAGGGGCTGCTCTGCTGAAAGTGAAGTCTACATCCACTCTTCTCACTGCACATGGAAGGAAAAGCCCACAACTTAGGAACAAGGCTGAGCCTGCTTGGAAGCTCTGAGCTACAGAAGGAACAAAGGACAAAATAAAACCTGCATTTAACCATCAATCCTTGCTGTTCAAATCTCCCCAGCCTTCCTTTGCATTGTACACAAACATGAACTGAATCTGCAAACACCCTTTCCTCACTTCCCAATGTTTGGTGGCATGCTGTAACCCACTCCCCACCACCCTTTCCAAATGCAACGATCCTGCCAAGGTCGAGTAGCAGGTTTGCTTTTCAGAAAAGAATGTAAATAAACCATGCGTGCTCCTTCACCTGGCTGGCCATTTAGGGGAAAACTGGGCTTCCTCAGAAGCACACCCTGCCCCTGTTACTACACAATATGGTGGCCATCCTGCTACTATCTCCCCAGTTCATGCTCTCATCAAGGGAGAGCTGCAGGAAAGCAGCAAACCTGCCATAAACACAACACAGGGTCACAAAATGCAAAGCTGGAAGAGCAGCATTAGAGCATATGGAAAACAGGAATGTGACCCTGAGGCAATTCCAAGGACAAAATGCTTGAATTTACCCAGTACAAATTAAGGCCTGGACTAGCTGGCATTGGGAAGGCTAGAGCTAATGCCCTTCTAATCCTCCTTGCTCTCTTCCAAGCTGAAAGGGACTGTCCAAGCCTAGTACGATATGGAGTTTTCTCCAAAATCTTGAACTTTCCCCTTCTGTAAAGCCTGCAGAAGGGAAGGAAACAAAGTCTAATTAGTCACATGAAGGATCAGGGTGGCTGGCCCCATTTCATGAGCTGTAATTAGCACATGAGCTGTCTGCTCCGCACGAAATCTGAGCCCGGGATGGCTGGGTACAGCGACAAGCCCCTAAAAAGAGCAAGCACAGGAGGCAGGGAACTGCCACATGCCCAGCACTCTGCCTGGTGGGACTCATCAGGCAGCATCTACTTCTGTGTGTTACCAGCTGAGCCTGACCTGCAGCAGAGAATTCCCCTGGCAGAGGTTATCGGGAGCCTGTGAATGCCATCCCCCTCCAAGCCCCAAACCAACCGGCTGCTGAATGTACAGGAGGCCTTTCATGGGGCTGCTCCAAAGCCACATTGTTTTGGCAGCCAGTCCAGCTCCCCGGGTGTGACAGCATTGGGGTTTGTCTGATTCCAGTCTGCTGCCTCACAAATTGCTCAGATGGACCCAGACGTGCGCAGGACTGTGGTTCGGGTTAAACCAGAGCATCGGCTCTTTTCCTGCATGGCACTGGATGTGCTCCTGCCGACTGCAGCTAGGTGATAAAAGTTATTTGGAACCAGCAGATAAGGAAGAGCTCCGAATACTTGGCATAACTGGCACAAAGGACCCGTACATTGCTTTGTGCTATGAGTACATTTCACAGCTTTGCTTCTTTTCAAGGTTATTGTCTCTGCCCTGGTGGCAGGGGAGAGCGCACTGTGGGGCTGGGGATCCCACTCAGCTGTCCCTGCAGCAGCACACCAGCACTGCAGTCAGTAGTGTGGGGAAGTAGAGCCAGGGACAGAAGGTACTGTGCAGGCTCTGGTCCCCTTTGCTCCCCATTCCAGACCTGAAGCACCCATAACCAGCCAGATGCTGCTCAGAAATCCTTTGCCTGTGATATGCTCTGCCCCTCCTCCAAGTGAAGCCTTTAAACCATGCTCCCTGCAGTGCTTCTTGCCGGCTCTAAGTTCCTCAGCAAAGCATCAAGTGCCTTCTCTCCCATTTCAAGAGGTGTTTGAGGGCACCAGCAGTTCATTGCATGAGACAGCTGAGGTTCAGCAGAAAGCAATGCAAGATGTCCCTTCTCCCAACTTCTGTTCACAAACTCACAGGCCCAAATCAGCATCCTGTACAAGCCTCATGCTTTTACTTCCCTTGAGGGAACTTCAGCACCAGCTCTGTCAGGACTTCACCATTTAGCTGTATCCTTCTCCCAAAGCCTGAGAGGAAAACGTGCATTCTAGAGAGACCAGAGATATGCCTCCAAACCTAATTCAAGGATGGTGATGGACACAGACCGTGCTGACATAGTGGTGTGGGTATTTGTATCTCTGAACTCCTGCTCCTTTGCTGTGAATCAGCTCAAATTCTCAGGGATCAAGTGACTCTTCAGCTGCTGCCTTTGCCCCTTTTCCTCCAGACAGAGCAGGCACAGAAGACAAGGCAATGCCTTTTTGAGAAGCACAACCTTGCAGGGACCCACAGAGGGGTGCAGAACACCTGCAAGGTGGGATCCAAAAGGTTGTGGGCGTTTTTCTGGTATATTGTTTTGCATCTGCCTCTCTTCCTCACCAAGAAGCCTTTCTTACTTGCTCCCTCTTTACAGTCTCAACTTTTCCTGGTCCTCATGCTTAAAATAACCCCCATCCATAAAAAAAAATCTGTGTCATCTCTGTGCTACACCGTTACTTCTATCCCTTGCCTGTCCTCACTCACTGAAACAACCTGCCTCGGTCCCTTTTGGTATTGCTATAATTACTAGTTATTTTAGACTTCCAGGGTGAGGAGAGAGCATTGGTGGTTTCTTCTCCATTCTCTCACTCAGAGAGAATTCACCTCCTTGAAATTAGATTTTCCATTTTGAAAATGGAAAAAAGCTTCTCTTCGCTCCTAGATGGAGGCGTAGTGGATTTCCCTTTCGAGGGGGAAATCTGAACTATGATGCTTTATCACTCTGGAAATTTTCCCACTGGTGTTTAAAAAAAACCTGCCACACAACAGAAACAAATACCAAAAAAACCCAAAAAAACCCCAAAAAAACCCACCCAAACAAGCAAGTCTGTATTCCTCTTACTTGGGAAGAGACATCACAGTGCAAAAACAGGAGAGGCAACTTTTGTGACTGAATCTCAGAACTGTGAGTAAGAAACTAGAAAACCTACTCCTCTGTAACTGACTCATTCTGTGACAGATCACTGAGATTATCTGAGCATTGCTTTCCTAGTCAGCAAAATAAATGGGTCTCACTATATTAACATTAATGAAAGAATTTGAGAACATTGCTGCAGTGTGCCACAGAGGACTTTTTATTATTATTCCTTAGCCTTCATCTAAAGCTATTTTAGACTTCATAAGCTATATCAAGCATACACGACTTTGCCCAAATAATTTACAAGGACGCAGCATTATCTTTCCAGCCCAGGGCAGCAGCACTGTGCAGGTTTGGTGATCAGGCTCACGGGTTGGACATGCAGCTGCCACAGACCTACCAAACGAGTTTGGGGAAGTCATGTTTGCGTCCCAAATTAAGCAGGGAAGATAGCATTTATCCACGTCCCCAGGATGTTGACAAGCAATGTTCAAAAGGAGAAAATATTCATATTTTCAATCACCACCCCTTTCAAGTCCTCCACAGAGGTCCTTTCTCATACACTGTAATTCCTCCACCTCTTTGGACTCCCATAACCCCAATCAACCCCCAGTCAAAAAGATCTCGTAGTATCATACCTCTGCGTCTCAACTCCTCTCTGACAACACTTTTGAAATACCTTTTCTTTTTTCCTCTTCTTTGCTGTTGGTTTGTTGCTTGGGAATCCCTTATTTAATTGAAACAAAGCCCAGAGGTATAACCCACTTACAATCTGGTTACTAAACTGACCAGATCTGTGAGGCAACCTCTGGATTGCCTCTACCCAAACACAAGGACATATCTGATACACTCACTGAGGGAACAAAGAGGATTCATTCAGGAAAGGGCAGGAGATGGCTTCTCCTGGAACGTGTGATGAAACACGTGATGTTCTTCTAGGGGTATGCTGAAGATCATCTGGAGGATTTTGATAACACAAAGTCTTCCCTGATTATCTTTCCACCACCTGGCTGTAATGCACCTCACCTATCTGTCCCAACACCAGAGTGGCACATCACAATGCCCCTGACACACTTTGGGACAGTGTTAGGGTAGCCTCTAAAATCACGATAATAAAAGCATTACTTAAAGCAGCTGCTTGCTCTTCCCACCCCAGGCACAACCTCCTGTTCACCCATGCAAGGACACCAAAAAGACTGAATGTGGGACCAGATGTTCACAGAAAAGAGCAAAGGTCTGACAAGCAATGAACAGCAAGAATGAGCAAGTGCATAAACTTACAGGTGGAGAGTTTAAATAGGCATCGACCTTCAAGCACAACTTCGAGGCCCTTAGGCAAAACAACATGGGAACAAAGAGTCTTCATTCTAAGCATTTCAAGAACTGCATCCCTGTTCTGACACCAGGGTGGCTGTTGACAGTCTTCTTCTCTCTAACTGCGGCATCTCTGCTCCCCTTTTCAGGCCACATTCCCACGTGCCCCAAGCTGCCCTGAGCACAGGGACTGCGTGACACCACGTGCCCGTGGGCCTGCCAGGCCACAGGGTGGCTGCTGTGTTCACTGCTGGAGCTGGTGGCCCATGCTGTGAGCCAGCTGGTGCTGCAGGAGCAGGGCATGGCCCTGCCAGGCACCGCCTGTCCCACAGCTCAGTGCGGGGAGGCTCAGGGCGGGCAAACACCCCCAGGTGCCCAGCGCATGAGTCCTTCGGGTAGGGGACACTGGTCCGACTGGGCGAGCCGTGTGCCCCAGGGCCAGTCCAGCCTAAGGCTGCTGTCCCCGCTGTCCCAGTCCCGCCGCCCTCACCGTCCCCGTCCCCAGCCCCGCTCTCTCGCGGCAGCCCCTCGTGCCACCGCACGGGTCACGTGCCCCCTTCCCGCCCGGACGCGATAGGCTCCCCTGGCTGGAGCTCAGCCAATCAGCAGCTCCCCGAAGCCCCCGAAGAGGCACGGGCGGGAATGGCCCCAAGCCAATCACGGGGCTCGGCGGAGCCGGGGGGCGTGGCGCGGACCACAGGCCTGCGGCCCCTTTAAGTGAGCAAACTTCACCTCGCCAGCCCGAGACCCCCTCGCGCCCGGATTGGCTGGCGGGGCCCCCGACGGAGCCGCCTCGGGCTGCGCGCTCGCTATTGGCCGGCAGCACCCATCAGTCAGAGCAGAACTCTCTCCTGATTGGTCATTGAGCTGCTGGTCCCGCCGCGGAGGCGGGGGCCGGCGTTTCCCCGAGGAAGGGTCCGGCGGACGCCCCCGGGGGCGCGGGGCCAGACGGGCGAGCGGGGCCGCGGGGAGGGTCGGGGGGCGCGGGTGCGGCTCTCACCGATGCGCTGCCCCACAGGGGAGCTGAAGGGGTTCCCCAGCAGAAAGTCCATCTCCGCCGCCGCCGCGCCGCGATCAGCTGACGCCGCCGCCGCCTCCGCTCACGTGACCCGNGGCCGCCGCCCGGACCGGCCCCGCCGTGCCACGGGCCGAGTGAGGCGCGGAGCGGCCGCGGCTGCCGGGGTAGGGCGGGGTGCGAGCCGACGGGTCCCTGGTACTGCTGGCCCTTGGCCCCCGGCCGCAGGAACCGAGGGGCTCCCGCCGCCGAGAGCCTCCGCCGCTTTCTGCAACCAGGCCGAGCTCGTGCAGAACACCCGCGAGCCTGAGCGATGCCCAAACCCTGGAAAGCCTGTGGCGATGGGTTTTTAGTTTTCCAGAGCCCGGTGTGGAGCGTACTCGTAGGAGGAAATTCTTTACTGTGAGGGTTGTGAGGCACTGGGACAGGTTGCTGAGAGTTGTGGATGTCCCATCCTTGGAAGTGTTCCAGGCCCGGTTGGATGGGGCTTTGAGCAAATTTTTTGTGGAAGGTGTTCCTGTCTGTGGCAGGGGTGTTGGAAATGATCTAAGGTCCCTTCCAACCCAAACCATCCTATGACTCTACAGAGGATGGTTGGCACGTTCTGGGACGTGCTCCTGGCCCAAGCAACTGCCCTGCCCAAGCTGAGGCTGCAATCAACCAACACCCATACCTGGAAAATGGGGATGTGTTAATAACCAGCACAAATCCTGCTCTAACGCTGCCACGCCTGACCTCCTCCACAGCACACTTGAGTCCTGTGTATTGGTGTCACCTGCACGCCACAAACCTGAACTGAGGTGAGGCAGAAGGGAAGACAAATGCCCTGGTGTTACCTGCAGTGATCCATGCTACATCTCCCTCCTGGGGGGTCCCAAGCAGTCAGGAACCTGAGCGATAATTCGGGTGACTGGTGCTGCTGGAAACAGCTTGCCTGCCAGTGAGTGACTTCAGGAGGGTTAGGATTGGATGTTTTGCTGAGAAACACTAAATACAAGTAGTAACAACAGCTACAGAAAACAGCACGTGCCAGAAATGAATGACAGTACTCCAGAAGTTAAAAAAAAAAATTATATTGTAAGTACAGTACAAAAAAGTCTGTATAATTGTAATGTAATCTGGACCAAACAGCAAAGAAATAACAAAAATATAAAAACTGCTAAGTCTTGACAAAGTTTCCCTATAGTACCAAATACCACAAGATACAGATTATACAAAGTGTACAAATTTTAATAAAAATACAATACACCAGGGTCGTGTGTGTTTTTCACTCTTCAAGAGTTTTCAGTTGTACAGAGGACAAAGCTAAAGCTGATCCCCTTCTGTTTCTTCAAAAGCAGATCTACCCCTTCAGCACGATGCTCTCAACTGTGAAGGGCTGGTAAGAGCCGGTTATTTTGTGCTGCTCACAAAAGCAGATGCTTTAGCATGGGCCAGGATCTGAAGCAGGATTGGACTGCCTCCCTCCTGCGCCCTTCCTGTTTCCAGGCTCATTGGGATTTGTCCTAAGCTGTTAAAATATGTGTTCTGGCCTGGTGGTCTGAGAACCTTCTGCGCCTCCTCTGCTGAGAAAACCCCTCACTGCACTGAGAAAAGATCCATAAGAGACAGACTACCTTGTACAGGCACATCTGGGGAATACGTGGCAAAGAGGCATGGGGAGAAAAACCCTCCTCCACACCCCAGGATTTAATTTACTTCTGATTTGGGGCTCAGCCACAATGAGGGACAGCTCACTTTCAAACTGTCCTAAAAAACAGAAGCTACACTTACTTGGAAGTAAAAAATGCCTCTTCTCTAGTTCTAAAATTTTCCTGTTACAGAGGTGATAAGGCCTGAGTCAAATGATATTTCAGTTGTTCTGCCTACCTCCACAAGATAGCCTGTTTCTACAAACACTTAGAATCTTCCTGGTGTTTCCTTACACAATGCCCATGCTTACTTCTATACATAGAGTTGATTCCTGCAGGAAGTGAGCTGAGGCAAACTTGATTCACATTTTCCCCATACTGTTGGCTGAGGGAGGAATTTTTGCTTTTAAATTATGTATATATATATAAAAATATATACACACACAGAGAGAAATATACAGGATAAATTAAAATCTGTTACAGATATTGGTTAAATACAATGTGATATGAACACCACATACACATACATACACACAGACAAAAGCCTAAACAGGAATCAAGTGTTCTCCTGCTGCTCCTCTACCAGAGGAGCAGAAAACCAAACTCCAAGTATGTGGCTGGAAGAAAGGGAAACCGGTCCAATCAACCCACATGTGCCTTACTTGGCCATAACTGCTTCAAACTGGCCACTGGTCACTGCCTAGCAGCAGCACCACAGCTCCTGCAATAGTGCTGGTGAGAGAGATGGGGGATGAGCCATTTCACAAAACAGGTACAAGACAGGCAGAAGCAATCCAAGTTTTTCCCATCTGCTTCTCTACTCCTTTCCATCAAAGCAGGCTTACCATGCCGTGGAAAAATCAGCAGGAGGTTCATTCTGTCAAGCCAATGCAATGGGTTGATGTATTGTGCTAATGATGATTTGAGTATGAGCCCACAAAGAAAAATTAAACTTGTTGTCATCTTCACTTCAAATGCCAGCTACCAGAGCAGCCAGCCAACACTGACAACTTTCAGTTATTACTGACTGAGGAGTAGGGGTCGGAGAAAGTGACCAAGAGGCAAAAAGCTATCCAGCTTTCCCCTCAAGAAGCGGGTTTTAAACAGAAAGAGTTACAAATAGGGCTGGTGAAGATTTCAGTTCTATTCCTTGGTCCAAAATATATTATCATTTCTACCTGCCCACAGAATATCAGAATACTTTAGGCAGGGATATCAGGAGATCATCTGGTCCATCTCCCTGCTTAAAGCAAGTCCAACTAAGAGCAAGCTGCTCATTCAGTTTTTGAATATCATCAAAGAAGGAGAGTCAAGAACCTCTCTGGGCCACGTGTTTCAATGACCCCTCTCGTGGTCACAGCTTTCTTCTTCATATTGAGAAGTCCATTCTCTGTTTGCTTCCCCCACTAAATCTGAATTTAAGGCGAATATCTCAAAAACTTTCTGAATTCTTCATACAAAATACTTTCAGATTGGAGGACATTTCACCCACCAACACAAAAGGGTTTTCTCAGCTTAACTTCACAACTTTTCATAAAATAGAAGTCAAATAGTTACAATCCTATGTATATACTATACATATATAAAACTTTAAAAGCCTCCACATGGAGCCCTTTGGGAGCGCCGGCGTAGTACATGTACACAAGTCAGTTACACAGAGGTTGAGTACATCCCAGGATCCTTTCCCATCAAAGTCCAGGCATGATGTAGGCAATGTTGTCTAGTGTGTTTGACTGGGAAAAGAAATTAGGTGGTTTTTAGTGTCAGGTAATAACTTGGAATTCTTAAAAATGGCACAGGTGAGGGTACTAAGCACAGTCACTTGTATTACAAGTTATCATAGGATGAGACAACCAAATCTGCCTATTGATCACCTCTAATAGTGTGTCAGATGGCAAAAAGAAGTGCCTTTCAGTTTTTCTTGGAAAATGTAACAGAATTCTGAGAGTAGGAATCCTTCTCATGCAGGACAGAAAAAGACCCAGCTGTATGTTTTTCAGATGCAGTGTTTCAGTAAGCTCAAGCCTGTGGCTGGATAGCTGAAGGAGGCCTTAGGAACATCACTTTTAACAGAGAGATGGAGGAGCTGGATCTGCACAGTTGTGATCCTAGAATTTAGCAATGCCACCTACTGTCTCGAATATAAATTGCAACACAACCGCTGGGGTTGATCCGTGTCTTAGAACACCACTGTCGTTATGTACCTGACTGAAAATCAGATTTATTATCTGCTCCTGAATGCCGGTTTCCAGAAGTGAAGGGTAGCTGCCATAACTCACCTAAAGCTCCATTGCTCCTTATAACAATAAGTTGATCGAGTTTCTAATAAACGCACCACTGGTCACGTGGCATCACTGCTCTGAATAAACTTGGCAAGCAGGAAGGAAAAAAAGCATCAGAGTTTTTCCATGGCTTAAGATGGGAACACCCCACTGACTCAGCTTTTGTGCACAGAGCCAGTTTGTGGGTGTTCACAGACTAAATTGTCAACTTTGTTCCTGTTGTTGACAGTCCATTCTTGTAATGAATAAATGTTTGGGCTGCCCTATTGTGACATGTCAATTCATATCCCATTTTCATTGCCCCCTCTGCCAGATTTGATTTTAGTCTCTTAACTTTTGCATATTGTATTTTTTTATTTTTGCTCCTCTCCTTTGCTGCTTTATTCATGTCTCCTGTAGGAAGTATGACTCCTGATGGCTGCTGCCATCTTAATCTATGTCCACATCAGGCTACACCGATACCACGAGCTGTTGCTAAATCAGGGCTCAATATTATGAGTAGCTTAAAGTGGAAAAGAAACTGTAGTTATGCAGCTCCTTAAAACAGAGACTATTTTTCTTTCCTCGGAGAAGGTTTCTGCCACTTGTAAAAGGTCATAACCATCACATTAGGAATCCTGAGATCACAAATTGTTTTTTATGCTACTGAAGGAAAAATAACTTGTGTGATAAAGAGCAGCTAGAAGGTGGGTTTTGTTTTTATGGAAAATTAGAACTTTCAAAAATACTGGTTTACTTTTATTTGGTTCAGACTGATTGACTCCATCATGACTAAGACAGGACCTACCCCCACTGCAATCAATGCTACAAATATTAGGTCAGTTGCCAGTGGGAGAAAAAAAGGTTGCACAATACTATACAACGGTACTATCTGTAAGAATTTCAATAAATATTCCTCTGTAAAAGCCCATGACCAAGACAAATTTTCTTATTGCATTGGAATTATAATTATATTACACTAATTAATCAAAAAAAGCTCTGTTTGGACTCTACTGAAATTAACAGTGCTAGAAAGAAAATAACCACAAAGAACTCACCAAAACATGCTTTGGGCAGCCATTCAACTCAGGCAGTTGTGTGGTCAGACATGCCAATGGGCCCAAAGCACAGATGATTGAATCTAGAAGCACTGACAAACTTCCTGAAACAGCCACCATTCCCTGGTAGTGAGTAAAGAAAAATATTGGATAGGGATGAGTAGTGGAAATTGTGCTTCCTTCTCAAGGGTATCCACTCTCATGCAGATACTGTATCTTCAGCTCCTCCAGTCCACCTTCACTATTTACACAGTAACAAAACTGTGCCTTTTGCTTCAGGGAGAGACTTTTGGGAACAAAAAATTTAGAGTTAAGTAGGCAACAAACAGGTGAAAGATAAAGGTAGGAATCAACAGAAAACATCAGAAAGTTGTCAGTTGCATAGAACACTGATTCCACTAATTTTTGTAATATATTTTCTGTGCCATTTTGTACCATCAATTTTGTTAACTACCTGAGTCTTAATGACAATAGTTGTTTTATTTTTGAAGTTAAAGAAATGCTAAGCCTGTAACAAATGCTTTAGTCATTGATATACTTTCAGGAAACGGAATTTGTCTGTTTGCTTTTCTGGGCTCTGGTTGTTCCTCTCACGATCTCAAATCAGTCATACCAAAACCAAAATGCAAGAACATTTATTTCACTGTTGATAAAATAAGCAAGTGTAGTGGAGTGAGATTATCATGCTACTCGTACTTTTTGAGACAAATATGTTTTCTCCTTAGAAGCTGGGCTGAGTTCACGTGTGAATGTGCATTCAGAGTCACTGTCATTTAACAGTAGGAAACCATTAAAATGTGACATTATGTTACCAGGTAAGTTGAAACAATTGTAGCCCCTATCCAAAGCACTGGCAATATGATACTGCCAGAAAACTAGAGGACATGCAAAAAAGTTCTTGGGAAAGGCTGATAAGTTTTCTAAAAAGTAGGGACAGTAACAGAAACTGACCAGAGACTGACAAAATAGCAAGGAAGTACCAAATCCAAGGTGAAAATACAGTAAGAAGAGACTAAAGAGTTTGCTGAACTACAGATTGGTTTCAAGGACCTAGAGCTGCAAAGCACCTGTCTTTCTTTGATGACTACTGTTTACTGAGGCCTTTCATTTCACTGAAAATAAAGAGCGATGCATCGAAGAAACAGGGCATGCCACCTCTAGTTTCTCTTCCTAACAGAAAACCATTGGTTAAACTTCTAAGAAAATAAAATAATCATCCCTTGAATGCATTGTGTAGATTACAGGTCATCACTGTGACATTGCTGGTTACAAGCTCACCTCTGTTTCCTGCAGTCTGTGTCCAATGAGGCTCAGAGATTCACCCAGTAACTGTAAATGCGCAGCTACATCAATGGGATCCGTCTCGGGGGCTTTGGCTGGTGAGGAAGGCACCACCACGGTGCTGGTGGGGGATTTTTTGTGAGGAGAAATCACTCCTGTTGGAGAAGCTGGAAAACACACAAATTAAAATTCCATATTCCTTGCTTTCACTCTTTTACTCACAAGCCTATTTAGTTACTAAAGTTCAAATCTCATAGGCATGAGATGCTTAAATAATTCTGTTGCCCCAGTCCCACAGTCTTTGGAGTTGAAACTTTTTTTTACATATACAGAACATCTACCTCAGCTGAATGCAACTGGGGAGATTTGGCATCAGAGATGCTAAACCAAGAACAACTCATCTTCCCTCTAGCAGCAAACTAATCCCACTAGAACCTCCTCTCTGCCTCTTCTTATTTTACACTTCAATTCCTAAACTGCCCAAACCAATGCCATTCTATGAATCAGGTAAGGAAATCTTTATGAAAAATGCTGACATCATTCTTGCTCTCACAGAAAAGTTGATTTGACTAGTGATTTAAATGTCATGCTTTGTGAGAAAGCAGGTAGGGAAGTGAAACAGGTCAGGACCTTTCTTTTTTATTCCACAGGCAACACTACCTTCCCTGTCCAAGAAAAGAGATGAGACAAATAAAGTGCAACAACTACCTTTCATTTTTGGTGCACCATCTGAAGATGATGCCTTTCTCTTCACAGTGGTGGCCTCTGCTTTATTCTGCTTGTGTTGGAGATACTGAGCTTTCTGTTTCCAGATCTGTAGTTGCCATGGTAAGAAAAGAAAGATTCATAACATTAGGTAATTCTGTTACCTGATGCCAGGACCTGGAGGCAAAATAATGTTACATAGCTAGGAAGTGAAGCAATCCCATGAGAACAAAATGAATGCTTTTATGTTTGCAAGGGCAAGATTTCCATACTTTCCACCTTTACATGTATAGGTAACATATTTCAAGGCATTGTGGCAGGGCTGCTAGCACATTCTGATCTAAGCACCAAATTCAGAGAAATCGTTTTACAAAAACATCTCACACAAACACTCACCAGTTTATCCTTCTCAGGTAGCTGCTTCCACACTTCTGCCAGTTTTTTACTTAGCTCTCCAAAATCTGGTAGAAAGAAATAAAGGAAGGAAAGGAAGGAAAGGAAGGAAGAAAGAAAGGAAGGAAGGAAGGAAGGAAGGAAGAAAGGAAGAAAGGAAGGAAGGAAGAAAGGAAGAAAAGGAAAGGAAAGGAAAGGAAAGGAAAGGAAAGGAAAGGAAAGGAAAGGAAGGAAGGAAGGAAGGAAGGAAGGAAGGAAGGAAGGAAGAAAGAAAGAAAGAAAGAAAGAAAGAAAGAAAGAAAGAAAGAAAGAAAGAAAGAAAGAAAGAAAGAAAGAAAGAAAGAAAGAAAGAAAGAAAGAAAGAAAGAGGAAGAAGAAAAATGTTTAAAACCAAGTTGATCATAAAATCCTGAAGAGAACATAGGAAATTTACCGGCCCATCCATAAACATTTAGGAAGCAAGCTATTCTACAACTGGAACTCTCCATACTGTCCTGAAAATGTGGATTCCTGTTATTCTCTAAAATTAAAAAAAAAAAAAAAGCTGATAGCAGGAAGATGAAGTCACAGTGACACAATGAAGGTAACTCTTTAGGTAAAGAAAGTGCTAGCAAGTTCTTTACCTAGATTCACAACTTGGTTAAAATAAAACTATAATACAACTTCTGTCCCCTTTGCCACCTCTCATTCTAAGTAACATTGTCAGATTCTTTGCATTATGTCAAAATTAAGAAGCTGGTCTGAAACGGAGACAATATGTTCTGCTAATTAATCTGACTGGTGTAAAATCAAGAGAAGAGAAGGCTGGGTTATTCCCTTACCTATTCCAGGATGCTCAGACACAATAGTTGTACGATATTCCTTACAGAACACTTGATAAGCAGACATGTTTTTCTTCTTTGGCTAGTCAGAAGAAGAAAGGAAACAAAGATTTTTAATTATGATGAGACCTTCTCAATTTAATAAGAATTTGGCATTTATTAAAGACTTAAAGAAAGATATGGTACTTAGATAAGGAACCTTAAAAAGCAGTCCTTTACATCTTCTGGCTGAATTTAGTCTTTATGAAAGCACAGGAATCAGCCAGAACTGGTCTCAGTACAAGGCTTATCCTGCAAAACTCAACAAGCTGCTATTCTAAATTCATGATCAACATACAACTTTGTTAATGTATCTTACTTTTAAAACCCATAATAAAACCCAGTATCTGTTATAGTATTCACAGTACCTATTACATATCTGTCAAAACAATTAAGTCCTCATGATAATGTTTTGTTCCATTCCTTGCATCCGTACAAAGTACTTCCATTTGGCAGGAAAAGAGACTGTGCAAAGGTATTGCAATTGCTAAGCTATGACCAGGGAAAAATTCCCAAAAAGAATAGGATAACGACTGAACAGATTTGGGCACTGTCTGTCCAATTCCTCATACAAAGCATTATTTCTCTATCTGAACATGCACAAGCTGCTTTCCTCCATTTACTTACACAGCTACAGTTATCTCATTTGTAAATTCATTCATATGCTAGCTATCACTTCTGCTACTCGTATCTTTATGCAGTAACCATGGAAAACTGTATATATAAGTACAGGGCAAAACTGGGAACATGGTAGTCTATTAGAATTAGAATTTCATTTGAAAACATGAATAAGTGGATAAATATCTTAAATTTTCAGGTAACAGCTTGATTCCTTTTTACAGGAACTTTGATCATTAGTCCAAAAGTCTGCCTGGGAATAGCCAAAGACAGTCACATTAGAAAAAGATGCAGACATGCTTGGTACATGACCCACACCAAGCAAAATTAAGTATAACTTTCCCAGAGAAGATCTATTGGCTAAAGACTGCCACAAAGCCAGAAGAACATATATTCCTTTTGCTACAAATAGAAACCACAGTGGCTGACACATTTTTCCAAACATGCTTCAGTTAAACCATTCATAATTGGTATCAGTTATCCTTTGTTTCAATTTAATGTGCCTTTGTAATGGAGTGCCTAATTCACCATTACCCACCACTCAATTTCTATTTTCCGTCCAATTTTTCCTTACTTTGTCTCTTTCTCTTTCCTTTTCTCTTTCCTTTTCTTTTTCTCTTTCTTTTTCCTTCTCTCTTTCCTTTTCCTTCTCTCTTTCCTTTTCCTTCTCTCTTTCCTTTTCTTTTTCTCTTTCCTTCTCCTTCTCTCTTTCCTTTTCTTTTTCTCTTTCTTTTTCCTTTTCTTTTTCTCTTTCCTTTTCCTTTTCTCTTTCCTTTTCCTTTTCCCATTTCTCAGCCTTGTCCTTCTCCTTGTCTTCCTTTTTCCTCCTCTTCTCACCTTGACCATCTGAGTGAAAAACAGCAGGAGGTGGTGGAGGGACAACATAGGGGGTACTGGCAGGTGGTGGTGACACTCTTACTTCTGCTACTGCCACAGGAGAGTGCCCAGAACTCTTTTTAGACTTGGAGTGCTTCTTCTCTCTGTGCTTCTCCTTGTCCTTTTTTTTCTTACTTTTTTTGGACTTCTTCTTCTTCTTGATTTCTCGGTAGGAGTCGTCTATCACCAGCTCTCCAGCCTCCAACTCTCCACCAGAAGAAGAACCAGATTCTGGTGGTGCCTCCATACCTGAAACCTCGTACTCGCTTCCATGGCCCTCTGAATGAAGGGAGGTGTCAGCACCAAAACTCTCAGAAGGTGGATGTGAGTCCGGAGGCGGTTTGTGCTTTTTCCGGGATGACTTCAGGAAGCTCTGCAGATCGTGCCCCAGCAGGAATGAGCCTTGCTCATCTCGAGCTGATTTCTTTGAAGATTTCTTTGCAGCTGCTGGTGCTGAAGAGTAGGATAAAGAATCATCATCTGCTGCACTACTTTTCTCTTTTGGTGAAAGGATGAGCTTCATCTTCAAGCCGTCAGGTTCACGAAGAGTAAGTGTCTCCGTGTTCACGTAAAGAGGTTTCATTTTTTTAGATTTGTGGGAGCTGCTGTCATCCACTGAGTGCTCCCCACTGCTCCCACTCAGCTTCTTCTTGGGATGCTCCCTTCTGCTTTCAGAATGGCCAGAGGAAGAATGAGATGATTTTTCAGAGGTCCTCTTTGAAGACTTTGAGCTTGTGGCCAAAGGTGAGTTGATAGCCTTGAGTAAATCCATGGTTGTATCAGCTGAGGATGGGCTAGAAGCTGTTTTTTTCTTCTTCTTTGATGGTAGATCCAAAGGCGAGACACCTGAAAAAGATCAAAAGAAATGTACATTGAGATGATCCCCTAAAAGACGGCAAAGAAGGGAAGTGAGAATCCTGTGAGCCTTACAATTACAGGTGACAGATTTACATCCTAGCTTAAACAGAACCACAGCCAGCTCAGCACAGCTGAGTACATTTCAGAGGCTGTGACACCTGAGCTGGTCAAATAATTCAAGGAAGGAAGAGACAGTAGGAAAGTTCTTGCAGTTTTGTGTGAGTCCATTTGTGAGTTGTGAAATAAATTGTTTTGATGAAAATACATCTAACTGAAATTACATCTCAAGTGCAAGGTTTTCGTGACATTTTTAGCCAAGGTGAGACCAATCAGTTGAAAATATGAGCTTTTTCATTCTATAAACAGATTTTGATGAAAGATGAAATTTCAGCTTGGCTTTCTCCTCTATTGGGCCAATAATAAATCCTAAATGTGTTAAGCTTCTATGAGCTGAATTGTCATTTTCTGGCCAACTTATTAATTGTCAGAATAACTAAACAGAAAATATTTATTTTTCAACCTCAGACATTCTATTTTTATAAATTCAGAGAAAGTTTTACTACCTGTAAATTTTAGTTTTACTAAAAGAAAGTTTTACTAAAGAAAGTTTTACTTACTGTATAATTAGTTTGTAATGCAATAGGAAAACAAGAAAAGCAAATATCAAATGTGAAGGCATGAGTTAGGAAACTATGACTTGTCAATGAAAAGGGGATGGAAGATCTCTATCCCCTACAATGGCAATTTGTTAAGACAGACTCTGAAAATATAATTCCCTAATCTTCTGCTGTCTGGTGCTGATCAGTGTCAGGTTTCTGATTACTTGTTCTAAGGCAGGTTGATGTGCTCTCCTCCTGTAAAATGCTAACCACAAAGCTTAATGACACTGCTTGATTACTACCTTACCTCTGTAGCAGAACTCATCGGAGGAGTGCTTTCTCTTCTTTTTGTGAGCTTCTGTCCCTGGAAAAAACTCACTGTCCTGGAATAAGAAGAAAAAGGTTGCTGAAAAAAAGGAGGTAAATAATATGAAAGTTCCATGGACTATTAACAGATAAAAATTTGTAGGAGGTATCAAGGGTTACTTGTACTACTGTAGCATCAAGGGTCCGTAGGTATGAACCAGGATCATCGTTCTAGGTGCTAAATGAAAACCAATGCTGTCCCCAAGAGCACACAGTGTAGGTTTAAAGTAAGACAAAACACATGTTGCAGATAGGTAGGAGAATACAAAAAATGGCAATAGTCAGGATTGGTTTCAGCACAATGGTCACCTAAATGACATGGAGCTTTCTGTAGGCACGGCAGCACAACAGAGCTCCAAGGAAACTGAAAGACAGATCTCTGCAGGGAGACCCCCAAGTGAGAGGAGTGACATAAAAGAAAAAGCACATTTGCAAAGTATTGAGATATGGGCAATGAAAGCCATCACTTGGAGGTCAGCTGGTAAGTTGATAAAAGACAAGACATCTATCCTTTAATAAAGCTAAGAAATAACTTCAGATGCATGGACTGTCAAGACTTGAAAACAAAGGAGAGCAGTTCATGCTTACTATGCTGAAAAAAGAAGTAACAGGAGGTACAAAGAGGTGACAACTAGAATGACGGGACAAAAAATATGTCCTTAATATGCCATGTCACCTAATTATTATCTGTATCTTGATCAATTTATGAATCTGAAACTGAAGCTCCCCTAAAGAATTCCAAATGCATGGTAGGAGATTTTAATTTTAAACAAGAACTTGCTTTCGAGATGAAAAAACCCCAAATCATTAGATAGCCACCTCTGAGCTAACAGCAGAAATTGTAGCTCAAAGAGGAAAGCTTTGAAGAAACTTAAGTTGCCACTATGTGATTTCAAGAGTTAAGGCCCCAAAGAGGTAAACAGGGCAAGTTCATTCTTTTCAAGAGCTATTATTTCAGGCTGCCTGCAGAATCAGGAAGACAACAGTGCATCAGTTAATATTCTACCCATCCTTTGCTGGCTATTTATACAACCATAAATGCTATTTTTAAAAAATGTGTGTAAGAAGTATTATTCATAACATTTTCTTATTTGCAAGGTTCTACATTTACACTAGGACAACACTCCTACTACCTCATTTTCTGAGGCCAGAAAAATCACAATCAGGGATTGATCCCCTCCTTTTCCCCAGGAAAGTTACTGAACAATACAGGACATGATTAGCTGCTCTTGCTGTCTTCTACATGCATTTCTAAATGAAAAAAAAATCAAAAAAAGGGCAAGAAACCCATTCCATCCCATCACTACCTTTATGCATATCCTTACACCTTGAACCTTTTCTCTGAGGGTTTCTACCTGAGTTGCTATCTCATCTTCCTCTTGCAGAAGATCCCTGTACGAGCGCTTTTTCTCTCGCTGTATCCTGCCAGGTGCCAGCCCGTCATCAACACTTCGGTGGCTCTCTAGGAACTCTGTGATTTATGTGAAATGGGAAAAAAAGAAGAAATGAAACACCACATTAAGGAATGACAGACAAGTGGACCACTCATAAAATAAGCTAACAGAGGATGTTGGCACAGAGTGATGCACAAAACCCAACAAGCACAGAGGCCTGAAAGGTAACAAACAGTCTGTACCGTCTGACCAGAGGGATGGGGCTTGGTGCTCTAACACAATCATCCCAGATTTAATCTCTAATGTCTGTATGTTCCTTCCTAAAGACAAGTGGACCTAGAAATGTTACCATGACTAAATGTATCATTATCCCTCATCCCCTGTCCCACTGACATGGCAGGGAGAAGAAGGCTGCAGTGGCAGAGTTGCCAGTCAGGGTGTCTGCACTAGGAAATACCACCCATTCCTCTCAAGTTCTAATCCCAGCACTTTACACCTGGAAGTCAAGGGCTTGGGATCCTCTTGTAGGATGGCTAGGCTAGGTTAAATTTAAGGGCTCCACAGCACCCTAACTTCTTTCCCACTCTGACTGCATGGTCTGGCAAGGGCTGCAAAGGGCACCCTTTTTAAATTTTTTTTTTTTGCAAATCCCTCTGAGATTATGAAGCAGTCATACCTTCTTTCTTCTTGGCGCCATCATAAGCCATGGTGGTCCTGCAGGAGCCTGTGAATGAGCTGCCACGTCTGGGCTCCTTCCCCCGTTCCCATCTATAGGAAAAGGTCTGAGAAACAGAGAATGAAAATAATCCTCCCATAAAGAAGAATCACTGTGTAAATGGGGAAACTTTCTCTGAACCAAATAAGGATTCTTTGGAAGACAGTGGGAAAGGAAATGAGTGGTCACTCTTCAGGCTTGACAGATTTGGGTTTTTGAATCAAAATGGATGTTGTATTATTTTAAAGATAGAAAATACCACCTCTTTCTTATAAAATATCTGAATCACTGAACTAATTTATTTACAAAAATAGAAAGAGGGTGAGAAGACAACTGAGTTTGATTTTCATGACACACAAAACCGCACCCAAACTGTGTCAAAGCCATTTTTTGTCAGGAGCCACTGTAGTAGAGAGTGGGATGTTTAAAGAGATTTCAAACCCTTGAATCTCAGATGAAGTGAAGGGAAAGAAGGGACCAGGCAGAAGGAATTACATTACAAAAGAATTATTATTGTTTTTGTT
Organism: Promerops cafer; assembly: GCA_013398275.1. NCBI lineage: Eukaryota > Metazoa > Chordata > Aves > Passeriformes > Nectariniidae > Promerops > Promerops cafer. The sequence goes on along the minus strand of VZSE01002177.1, from coordinate 418,434 downwards.
TTTTTACTGGAGGATCACACATTTTGTATTAGAGATGTGTATCCCTCTGATGTTTTTCCCAATGCTACCACTGCAGCCATTCTGAATGCCAGCCTGGGAGAGGGGATGGAAGAGAGCACTCCTTTTATCTGGGCCTGCAGCAACCCAACATCTGCCCCCCAGGTTTCAGGCCTGCTCTAACTGAGTCACTGTGCCAGCTAGGGGCATACAGCAGGACAGTGCTGCTGTGGAATAGCCACACTCTGGTTCTCTCAGAGCAAACAGCTTTTGTTCCTCAGCCAGTGACCAGCTCAGCAAGATCGACGTTCTGCTCCTACGGGATTAATCCACTCGCTGCCAGCTGCCTCTGTGTGTCTGTGTGTATGTGCACATGTGTAAACACCCAGCCACAAAGACCATGCAGCCTGCTCATCCCAGCTGTGATGGTAATCTCACCACACTGAAGCTACATGGGAACACTTTGGGAGCAGGGAACTTGTGCATGTACATCCCCCATGCAACTCGATTTTATAAACAACTGGCTGATGCTGACAATGTACAACTTATTCATCCTATAGTGGTTAAACACTATAGTGGGAAAACACATCCTATAGTGGGAAAACACCCACTGCAGAATGTCGAGTTAGTGTTCTGACCATTATATATTACTGGCAGCAAACACAAGGATTCTACCTACACACAAGAGCACTGCACTCGTCAATAAAAAAGAGCATCTTGCCACTTGTGGGCTCGTGATCTTAAACCAGACATTGTCAATATTTTGTGCTGTTTGTTTGTCATACAGACTTCAGTAAGAGGACACATAATACCAGAGTATTGTGCTCAAGACAGTGCTGCTCAGCAAAACAAAGCTGAAGACAGTAATTCATGAATGGATGACTTGGAGAGCCTAAGATTTCTTTGTACATATACGCGTACCTTTTAGTTTTTTTAAAATCTTACCTGCTTGGCAGGTACAAAGGTTGGTAGATACTACCCAAAGGCGCTCACAGCCCAGACCTCCAATCCGGCAAATACAAAACATACCCATAACTACCCTCATCTTGAAAACCTCAGTTAGGTTCCCCTGCTTCAAATTCCCGGGTTTCAGCAGCGATGGCACAGGCTCGGTGGGGAAGCTCTCCCTTCACGTCTCCCGTTCCTTAGCGCACATGCCTGCGGGTTCAAGGCCCAGCCTTGCTCTTCTGCAGCCCCGGGGCTCCGCACGGACCCCCGCTCCTCGGTCCCGCGGCCGACTGGCCGCGGAGGTGGCTCCCTCACCCCATGTGCCGCCAGCGCTGCCAGCCGGGGCCGTGAGGGCAGACGGGACCGCCGGGAATTCCGCGCGCAGCCGAGGGCGCGAACCCCGGCACCGGCCCCTCGGCGGGCACGGACCGGCGGCCGGCCCGTCCTGCGCATGCGCCCCGACAC